>BMAU01019245.1:0-430000 GCA_019973935.1 Trichonephila clavipes
AATATAGAGGGCGCTGCTTGTAAAAACATGCTTTGTTGACACCAGAGATCTTGTGTACGTGACCGAGTGCAGACGTGCCTCCATATTCCATTAAACTTATTATTTAATCTTACACTTGTCTTCGATGATTTATTGAATTTAATTGAGTCTAATGAGCGTTGATTGATATAAAAGCATTCTACCACTGATTAACTGAACCATCGATGATAGTAACAATCAGGTTCTTTAAATGTCGTAAAGTATTTCTCTTTTTATAGCTATATATAAAATTATTGAAGTGAAAGACACTAGACAAATATTTTTCACATTAACGGAAATCCTCTCACTTCAAATTACATACTTTAAAATTATTCTGTACCAATCTCATCGTTTTTTTGTAAATAGCCTCATCTAAGCCTCTTACCGTACCCTCTAACCAGATCACTTGTATGTACGTAACGTATCTTACTTTGTTATTGAAAGATATTGGACACACTCTCTGACAGATTGGCTGTCAGTTACACTTCGAAGACAATTTGTTCTGTCTAATGGATGGTTCCTCGCTGTGACATTTATTAGAAAACTTTCTATTACTTATCCACCGTCTTTGATCATCTTCGGTAGAAAAACACCTACAACCACCCCTTTTTGCTGCTTTTATCCCCTCGTCTTATCTCCCTTCCTTTTAAGATTGGATTCCTGTTATGTCAGGACAAAGTACGAAGTGACAGCTTCCAACAGAGGCAACTGCGTTCTTATGATTGGCGTGGACTAGAACTTAAATGAAATTCCGGCCATTGTGTGTCTGTGTGTTTTTGCGCCTTTCTCGGTCTTGAATCTTGGAGAATTTTCGATCTTTAGAAAGTATTTAGGAAGCGTTTGGGGTCTTTGTGTGCCGTGATGGAGTGGGTGTAAATAGGTTTTGTGGTTTTGGGCTTAAGCGTTTTATTTGGGGATGGTTATTTTCAGAGGCAGAAGAAAGATTGGGAGCTTCTTTGACAATCGGGCAAATTGGGTTTTCTTTATATTAAAGTTTATGGTGTTTTGAAATATAAAAAAAGTTTCTTCGGGATAGTATTATAAGATTAATAATATTTCAGAGAATGAACAAGGGTTTGTTCTATGCTTTTTTTATTATAAGGGTAAATTTGAGGTTGACTGATCGATCACTACTTGGATATAGATATAGTATGTATACATTTTTTCTCATGTTTTAGCAACTTACTGATAATGCGTTTTCTAACGATCTTTCTTTTCAGATAATTTTCATTCACCTGTATGTTGGCCATATTATTTTATTCATATATAATTTAAATATTTATATATAAAAAATGAATGCTAATATTTGTACAGATATAAGTATTTGAGGTTATATTTGTTTCTCTGAATTCAACTTCACGTATAAAGTCTAAATCACAAAGAATATAGTAATTTTATTATTTATCTGGTTAACTCTTAATCGGTTTGGGCAACTTAAGTGTTGAAGTTAAATTCTTGAATTTTTAAATTTACTCAATCAAATTGGGAAAAGTCAGTTTGAACAAGGTAATTTAACCCTTTAACGGGCACACACACAGCTAAAATGTTATTTTCTGATGTAAAGTAGTTGATAAATGTAATGTTCTCATCCTCTATAAACATTATTTAGGCACAAAGAAAATATCTAATCGTGGGTTTTTTTCCTGGGTGGTGGCTAGACGTTATAGCCACTGCGCATTTAGAAGATTTAACTTACTTTTCAGGACAGAAATAATGAATCATATTACAATAAACTTTTTATGAAAAATTAACATTTATGTATAATAACTATTTCAATAACAATTAAGTACATAGTATAAGTGCAATTTAATAATAATAGAATAATTGTACAACATAGAATACTTACTTAGAAAATACAAAGAATACTTAGAATATACATTGAACTTGGTATATATCCACATTATATATTTTATTTAATTTTAGTATGAAAAGTTTGAAATAAAATAATATATTTGAGAATTTAAATTAGTTATTTCCCAAATTTGATGAGCTATTTACTGTGGAACTTAATAATATGCAAACGTTTTCTCCGAGCAAGAAAGCTGTAATGAAAGATTTTCGAACCCGAGAATCTTGTACCACATATTGTAAACGAAGTTTGTTTATATTTCCCACCCCCAACATTTTCACGTGATTCTAAATGCTTTCTCTCGAGTACAGGAAAAGCAAAAATATGTAGATCATTTTTCTGTTCTAGGTGGGCAGGGGATAGAGCCTCTATCCACATATTAAAGATTTCCAAAAACCTAAATAAAACCCTTTTTTTTAATTGTACAATTACTAAATTCATTAAGATGAGGGAAAAGAATACTTAAGACATGTCGAAATTTTTTTCAAATATCAGACATCTTATTTGTAGTTATCAAAATACAATTAGTAGATTTACACCAAGAAAAACTGTTTTTAACTACTCATCAGAGGACATGAAATGCAAAAAAAGATATCATGCCACCATTCGTATTAATTTTTATGCGTTTTAACTTCAATTAACGCATATGGATAGACTAAATATCGAACACCCGCTTTGAGAAAAAAATTTTAATATGTGGATATAGACGTATTAGCCACTGCACGCTAAAGGGTTAAAAAATAAATTAAAATTGTGGCATATTTAGTTTGAATTACTTAAGCCAGCGGTTCTTAAACTGGGGTCCTTGGACCCACGTCCTTAGCTGCTTTTTAGGAGGTCCGCGAAGTCTCTCATTTAACAGTATGATTTCTCTCAGTTATAGACTCTGAAAGGTCAAGTGAAAAAATTGAAAGATGTGCCATCCTGGACTTGATCACTCATTGGTCACTAAACTGATTACTATACAATATAATTCATTAATAAGATAAGTACATTATTTATTTATTTGAAATAAGTATTTTGCAAATTTTTTTATTTGATGTTTGTTGTTTTCTTAAAGGAAAAAAAAACAAGTGCTAAAAAGCAGTATAAGTAGAAGAGGCATTCTTAGTATTATTGAGGAATCTTTAGATTACTTAACTATCTGTTGAGGGTTAAAGATCTTGAGGTGCGCGATGTTAGGTTGATGCATAAAGGGGGAGAAGGGCGCGGCGGTCGAAAGCTTAGGAAACATGATAAATTCTTTATGCTAATATATCAATTTATACTTTATTATGAATTGTAAAGGTGTTAAAAATAAACCAGTTTAAAATAAATATAGATTTTAAAACCAATATTTATACAAGGTGTGATACAAAAAAAAAACGAGACTGAATGTATAGCTTGAAAAAAGACTGGAGCTGGCTACAACTGTTTTGGTTACGCATCACCTCTAAGCATGTGGCCAGTTTCGCTGTAACCGATCATGCCAGTTAGGAGTGAATGAACATGTGCAACTGCATTCTGCCGGAAAAATGTCGAATCAACAACAAGCTTCTTTTGAAATTTGAGAAATCGGCCACGAAAACATTAACGTTAATCCAGGCTTATGGAGATGAAATTTCGTCTCGTGCACATGAGTTTTATTGGCAAAAGTGACTTTCAAGGGGATGGGACACTGTGGAATATGGTTAACCTGCTGGGTGCCTAAGGACAGCGATTACAATTGCCAAAATTCGTGACATGAGTGGGTTCCTACTCACATCAGTGGTCATACTGTTGATCAACACTACTACTATGAAGTACTAAAAAGACTCCGTGAAAAAATTAGAGGGAAAAGCAAGAATTGGGGAGGGATGAACCAAGGAATGTAGACTGCTGCACTAAGATAATGCAACCGCTCACACTGTTCTATCTGTCCAGCCATAAAAACAACTGTGATGGGGCATTCTCCTTATTCACCTGTTTTGGTCTAATAGGACTTTCTTTATTTCCTACAGTTAAATCTTGCTTAAAGGGCACCCATTTTCCCTCAGTTGAAGGGCCTTCCCAAACCCTTGATCCAGAACTGTTACCAGCAATGGCAGCACAAATAGCAGAAGAGTGCGAATGCTGAAGGGAACTACTTTAGAGGTGTTGCTGTCACGGAGAACTTATTCTGTAAGTACAATGATTTATAGAACTAGTCTCGTTTTGTTTATGTCACACCTCGCATATTAATCGAACGACTTTTCGTAATAAATATTTTTGAATAGAATAAAATAATTTCTATCCTGAAAAAAGCGTATACATCGAAGGCAGAATTAGAGTTTATAGTATTTTGATAGGTATTCCGCTACGATAGAAATAGCCACAACGACACACACACAATTCAAGAATAAATTCTCTCTCTCTCTCGCCACATCAGATCATTTCATTTTATTTCGAAAACTATTTTTTCCCTAAAGAAAAATAACGTTAACATTTTCAGTATTTGGCAATGTGCCTAATAGATCATTTTAGCTACGGATCACTCATTTTCTACCCTCGTTCACAGTCGAATACGATTTCAATTACGAAAATTAAAGGTCAAAATTAGATTTACCCTTTACAACCGAAAATGAGTTGGTGAAAGACTCTTTTTATCTATGGAATGAGATATTAAAGAGATTTTCTGGAATGAAAGATGTGCATGTGTTCATTTTATTTAATTATGGAACAGCAGAAAATGGAATTCTCTCTTCATATGTACATAAAATGTAGAGAAATTCCAGATGCGGTTTTTTTTTTTGGCCGAATTCCATTATTCTTATTTGCAATATTTTTTTTATTGGAGCATTGAATGTGAGAAAAAATATGATGAGATTTAATTTGATAAGATATCATCGCCTGGGGAAAGAATTCAGAAATATTTTTTGTCAATGTGTTAAGAACAGATAAGAATGGAACAGAAATATTTAAAAAGATTTAGTGAAATGCCTTTCTTATTTAAGAAATTAGAGCCAAGAAGTGGAGTATTTGATTTTGTACGTTGTGATAGAAATTATACACACAGAGAACGAGAAACTTTTTATAAAAAAAGAATAAATGTTCTAAAATTGAGATAAAAGTTTATGAGTAATCAAAAAATTCATCAGTTGCCAAATTAGAAATGTACTGCTAACCATGAAAAAGCAATGGCCATTCCTGGCATCAATTATCAATGATTATCTTCCATCATCAATAATTATTCCATGACAACTATGAATAAAGATCCAAATTATGGTCCGAATTTATTTTTAACAGCTTCCTCTTGAAAAAAAATCTCGATCTCAAAGAATAACAGATGAAGTGAGTTTTTTTTTACGTCGCAATATAAAGCAACATGAGGGTTATTGACAACGGACCTCTTAATTTTTAACCATGGTCAAATAACGAGTGTGACACCTAAGCTGGCACCCCTCTTCAAATATCCACACCACCCTAACGGGAGTACCTTAAACCTTGACATATTTAGCGTCCACCATCCTCCCTACACGGCGGGTCTTCAGAAGCATCATGAGTCAGTTACCATGACCACAATGCTGCCGCTGCCAAATAATACATGGGAATATGAGAATTTAGAAATTCTGCAATCTGATTTAAATTTAGAAATTCTGGGGATCTGAAGGCCAGTATTCAAAGAGAATCAATCCATGGAGATAATGCACGTATGAATGGAATTTATCGAACTAAAAATGAACTTAAAAACATTACTGATGGAACACTAATGGAGCTATTATGCAAGATGTGACACAAAAAAACAAGACTTAATGTGTAGCTTGTTAAAAGAGTGGAACTGGCAAACAACTTTGGTGACGTCATCCCACGCACCTCCTCTAGGCTGTTTCACTTAAGTCGATCAAACCAGTTATGAGTGTTGCGTCATTGAGTGAACATGTGCAGCTACATTATACCAAAGAAATGTCGAATCAACATCAAGTTTCTTTTAAAAATTAAGAAATCGGCCACAAAAACATTTCAAATATTAACCGAGGCTTACGCAGATGTAATTTTATCTCGTGCACATGTATTTGAATGGCATAGACTACAGAGGCTTTCAGGGGGAAGGGACAGTGTGAAAGATAATGAATCTGCTGGGCGCTCGAGGTCAGCGATTACAGACCAAATCATAGCCAAAATTCGTGAACCCACTCATATCAGTGGTCAGACTTTTTCTCAATATTACTACATTGAAGTACTGATAAGATTTCGTGAAAAAATTAGGAAAAAAGGTCAGTATTGGTGAGTAATGGATGACTGTTGCACCAAGACAATGCATCCGCTCTCATGGCCCTGTCTGTCCAGCAATTTCTGACCAGCAAAACATTGCTGTGATGGGGAATCCTCCTTATTCACCTAATTTGGCCCCATGCGACGTTTTTTATTTCTTACTGTTAAATCTTCCTGAAGTCCCCATTTTACCTCAATTGAAGAGGGTTCAGGCAAAAATGGAAACTCTCTTAAAGTGACAAACAAGAACCTCGTTCCAGAACTGTTGCCAGCAATGGCAGCACCGAATGCAGAAGTGTGTGAATGCTGAAGGAAACTACTTCGAAGGTGATGCTATCACGGGGAACTGATTCTGTAAGTACAAGGATTTATTGGACCAGTTTCGTTTTTTTGTGTCATGCATCGTATATCATTAAAAGAGGAATCAGTATATCAAAAACAAGGGTGTCCAACACGAGGCCCACGAGCCGCATGTGGCCCACCAGTACGAAAGTTGCGGCCCACCGACTCTTTTAAAAAAAATTTAAATATCAGGTTTTTAAAGCTTCTTCATTTTGAAATTTATTTGAGGGGAAATTTATATATATTTATGTACAATGTATTTGCTGTTCTTGTTTTAAAAGAAATCCTTTTTGATAATAGAAATGTCCTTTAGATTAAAATAGATTTATATTTCATCAAACGGTTGCATTTGATTTTACTGTAGTAAATTACTTTATTAATAAATTTTGAATTGCATTATGCATATCCTTTACTATGGATGGTACATGATTCTCTGTGTGTGCGACTTTCGTTTCTCCTCCTCCTTTTCTTTTTGGAGTGCCCAAAAAGCAAGAGACAGTCAGAGATGTTTTTAAAGTTTAAAAAATATTTAGGACTGTTAAGATAAAGGACAATGCATACTTAATCGTTTCGAATGGCAGCACCACCAAATTTCAACAATGAGTAACGAAAGATCAATTCAATAGGAACACCGTAATTTTCAAGAAAATGGCAACTGTAATATTTCAAACATTATTTGATCATTGCATTATTATATTATATAAACATTATTGTATTATCTATGTCTGTATACAGGAAAAATGATGAAAACAATAAAAATAATTCATTCTGTTTTAAATTTTCACTCTAATAAATGTTTTTTTTGTTTCCAAATATGATATAAAGGTACACATTTTTATGTGCGGCCCGCGAGATTATAATATTTTTTCGAAGTGGCCCGCAAGGTCATTTGGGTTGGACACCCCTGATCTAAAGAGATAAAATATGCATAAAATGATTAAATAATTCCTATTTTATCTTAAATAAATTTATAAATATCGGATTGAAGCCATTTTTTTCTCCTTTAAAGAAACTTAACCATATGAAATTGAATTTAATAAAAATAATGGAAATTTGATTTGCGAAATTCATAAAGACAATGTACAAAAGAAATTAATTATAAATTAAGTACTTTCAAAATAATATTGAAAGATAGAATTAGATCGAAGTAAATGTTCAACAAATTTCACTGTGATGCAATTAAATTATCATAAAACTCCTAAAATTTCATTCTCAATCAAATTAAAATTCTCCTCATAACCACTTTGCACACAACCAGTTGATAACTCCAGAGGGAAAACTCCGTTTCAGCTGCCGTCATACTTAATTAAAATCTTATATTAAACCAGTCATTAGACCCTTTTTTTCCGGTCGTTGTAGAAAAAGACAGAAAAGTTCCGTCCTAAATCTTACAAATTTTGTCCAAACTTTCCCTTTTTTTCCTTCTTCTAAAGCGTAAGCTAATAAAGGGGAGCCGTAGGAAAAATTGGCTCTCTTTAAATTTCAGTTTATGTTGTCCGGTAGACTTAATGAAAATGCACCGACAAATTAAATCTGGAGAGGAAGTTGAGTGAAAAAATGCAGGGACAGTGCATTAGCAGTAACGTAGTTTCAGATTCGGCGAAAATTAGTTTATGTACATTGAGTGGATGACAATGGATTCGAAAGTTCTCCTTTTTAAGCTAATTTTTGAAAGGTAATAACGCTGTACAAAAATGAATTGCACACGAAATAAATATTTAATGGATCTAAGTGGGAAGAATTAGAAGGGGCACATTAAATATTAGAGTAATGAGAATGTAACAAAATTTAAACATAATGTAATAACCATTTGACTGTCTTCGCTTATTGTTAAAGAATGGGACCCGAATTTGGAAAACAGAAGAATAGTAGAGCATCGTTTATCCGAATCAATTGGGACCGGACACCACTTGGATACGCGATTGTTCCAATAACCGAAAAGCGAATGCGATCCATGCAGAATATAAAACTGGACACTATATGAATATTGAAAATAATCACATGTGAGAAACGTGCTTGAAGAAAAAGCAAAATAGGTACAAAATGTCGCAATTTTACCTTAAATGTGGAAAATAATCATTATTTTTCGCTGTACCATTGTACACCTACGTTTTTTCGCTGCAAGGTCTCTGATTCTCTTGAGCAGCAGTAGTTGAGTAGGATAGTACTCTGATTGTGGTTCGTACCATTCTATAGCTGTCTCTAACGCAGAAAATGCGTCAGCAGTTTTCCTTTTCTTCGAGCCATTTTCTGAGTCAGTTTTGACGCAGAATTTAAAATAGTTTCTCGGCTTCTTTTTATGCCAGAAAAATTGTTGACACTTTCCAACATTATAAAGCTATGCTGGAGACGCTCCACTTCTCCCTTCGCAAGACGGTTCAATATTTAAAGTTTAGTCTCTATGTTCAAAACGTTGCGTTTCCGTTTTGAATTCGAAGCAATAGCAGCTCACAACTCAACAAAAGAGCACGCAAACATCCCCTCACTTGGAAACAAACTGTCCTAATATTCCACGCAGATGTTTGCCAAATTACACAACTGAAATTCCCGAAATATTCCTGACCTTGGGTTTTCCCGTGACTTTTGTGTGGCCTCACCCGAAACAACTGTTGAGCATTGCACTGTTCGAAAACGTATTCATATACTTTACATGTAATTGACAAGAGAAAAAAAAATACTGGTTCGGATATTTGACGTTCCGGATAATAAACGTTCGGATAAACGACGTTCTACTGTACTCTAATGCTAACGTCGTATTCTGGCTTCGCTATCCTATAGAGAGCAAAATATTTCATATCATACTAGCTGGTATGAATTGGAAAGTTAAACAATACAGATTGAAGGGTAAAGTTTTTAATAAGTTAATTTTACTTGAGAAGCAAATTAAACAAAAAAAAGCTTTTTGCATATCTCAGCTGAACAAAAAAAATCTTTGTTAAATTTTAAGTCTGTAGATCTAATAGCTGATAAAAAGGATTTATATATATTTTTACTTATAACACTTCGAAATTCTCTTGCGGGTCGATTTTTGAAAACACCTTCCTAAGCTGATCTTTGCTCAGCAAAAATAACACATTTTTACACAATTTGTGTAATGAAAGCTTAAATTAGCGTATATCTGGATGTGTAATATGTTATTATAACTTTCTGTTGTATTTAATTTATGTTAAAATTGTAAGATTTTCGCAAGCAACGCCTTACATTATAATGGCCATTCAATGGAAACATAGTGAAATGTTGGTGATAGTGCCAAATTGGCATCATTTTTGGCGAACACATTGGCAATTTGGAGATTGATTGAACGATGCAGAAGTTGATATGCTGTAACGCCACGTGGTTGGGAGCTGCAAAAAAGAGGATAGCACAAAAATCTTCGCCGCAAAAAAAAAACATACATATGCTAATTTTCATAGTGATCAGTTGAACGGTGTTGGAGTTATGTGAGAGAGAGAGAGAGAGAGATTTCATACATAATGTTACGAATTTAGTCTTATTCTAATTGTTTCTACTCATTTGTGTTCATTTCTACAGTTTAATTTGTCGTATCTAATGTGATTTCAACCCTGTTTACCTGTAATATCATTTCCACTGCATTGCACGGCCCCCATGCTTTAACATTGGTTTAAATGGTAAACTCGCCAAATATTGCAGCTAGCGCCAAGTTGGCGACGGATTTGGCGACTTAATTTTTTGGCGCCAAATTTGGCGATATATCGCCAAATGTGGCGATATGTCGCCAAATGTGGGCGATAAGCTTGGCGACCATGGCCCCTGCTCTAATATCCCCATTGTAACCCTATTGTATTGAATGTATTACTGTATTGAGCTTTTCTCGTACGCCCGGATTTTTCTAGACCTTTCTATTTCTAGATTATTCTGGCAAGTGCAAGAGGTTTCTGACCGAAAGGTATAAAAGGGCCCGGGCCGGCTAGTCAGTTAGTCAGATCTCAGCTTTCATGCAAGTGATACTCTCTGCTTGAGAGAGAGACGATTGCATAGTGCGTGTGTTATTGCTTTTATTGAGTTATTATTTTTGTGCTGAGTGTTTACTATTGCTTTTGTTAGTGTATTACATCTGTGTTATCAGTATTTTCATCGATTGTACGTGACTTTCTCGAACTGTTCTACAATTTGTGGAGGACTGTTTTGGCCAAGAATAAAATTGTTTTTGGATCCCGCTCTTCGGCTTCAATCATTTCGAACCCCGAAAACGCAAACAATTGGTGTCAGAAGTGGGGTTGAATGCCAACAACAAGAGCGATGGAGGCCCAGTTCCAGACTCTTCTAGAAAAATTGACTGAAATGAAATCGGACTTGACCGCCAGCATGAATGCCAATATGGGCGAAATGAAATCGGAGTTGACCGCCAGCATGAATGCCAATATGACTGAAATGAAATCGGAGTTGACCGCGAACAAGGAAGAGTTGAAAAGTGATTTGAAGGGCATTGGCGACAAATTGACGACTATGGACAAGAAATTTGAAGAAATGGAAGGAAGAATCGAGTCGGTGGAAAATAAATTGAAAACAAATTTGTGGATATAGAGAACAAATTTGAAAATAAATTCGAAGATATGGAGAGCAAACTAGAGAAATTGAAGCAGAAAGTCATGACTGGTCAAGGGATGAATTTAAGTTTCAAGCTCCTTATTCCAAGCCTTCCATCAAGCTTTCTACATATGACGGAAAGTCCTCTTGGCAGGTGTATAAGACCCAATTCTCCATAGTGGCGGATGCAAACCAGTGGGACTCCCAGACCAAGGCCTGCCAGTTAGCTGCTTCTCTTCGAGCCGACGCTGCTGACATTTTGCAAACTTTGCTGGAAACACAGCGGCTGGATATCGACGCTCTCGCTAATGCTCTGGAGTTACGCTTCGGAGAGAAATGTGCGAAGGATTACAGCAGACTCCAGCTGAAGTCACGGCAGCAGAAAGTGTCCGAAACTCTCCAAGAACTGGCGACGGACGTCGAGAGGCTTCTCACTTGGCGTTTTCTGACTGTCCGACTGAAGTAAGAGAAGTCCTGGCGCTGCAACACTTCGTCGACGGGGTGCGTGATCCGGAAATCCAGAAAGCTCTCCGAATGGCGGATCTCAAGGACTTAAAGGGGCCCTAGTGTTTGCTATGAAATTCGAGGCAGCCCAGCAAGCAACACGAAAGGACAGACACCCCCACGAGCCGTCAACGAATCGGACACGTCGAACTCAAGTGTGGAGCGGTTAGAGCGACAGATGAGAAGCTTCTTGAATAGAGTTGAGTCTTTGATGTCCCAGAAAGCAGACGGGAAGAAGACCCTTAAAATGCTGGACCTGCGGTCGAGAAGGGCATCTGCAGAGAAGCTGCCGGCACGCCAAGGCGCTGAAACTAATAGCGCCTCCCAGAAGGAGGTGTCCGGAAAACTAATTAATGGCCATCTCGTGGGGCGGAGGTTGCCAGATTTTGAAAGCCCCATTTTCAAGTGTGTCAAATTTCGACAAAGAGTACCGGTGAGAATGGAATTTTATAATGGGACATGTTAACGAGCTTCCCTGCAACATGATCATCGATACAGGAGCCAATGTGTCTATCATTCGGAACGATCTGGCTCAAAAATTAAAAGAGAAACTTATCTGGACCCCACCCCGCGTGGTGCTACAGACCGTGATGGGGGAAAAGATTGATATTCACGGAAAATTAAAAGTCAAGATCAAGTTTGGAGACGCTACCTACCAACATGCTGTGTATGTCGCAGATATTGCAGACCCTTTCATTCTTGGACTGGACTTTCTAAAGGAGCATGGTTTCACTCTAGACTTCAACAAGAACGAATTACGTTCCATACACGAAGAAGTCACTATATTCAAAATTGAACACAGGTCAGAACCAATTCGACAGGTAACCGCTAACGAGAACATTACCATTCCCCAAGGACTGAAATCATAGTACCTGGATACATCGGTAACGATGTGAGTTTCAACTCTGGCCTAATGGATCTGCGGAAAATAAAGCGAATGGATTGCTAATAGCTTCGACGCTAGTGGACCTTTCCAGAAAAACTATCCCGGTAAGAATTTGCAACGTAACTGAAAAACCTAGAGTGTTCCAGAAAGGTGAAGTGTTGGCAACCTGCAGTCCAGTAACGTGTGTCTGCAAAAGTTCGAGCTTGCTCCTATCCAACTCGCCTCAACAGTTGACTCCCGACCTTCTAGAAAATGCTGAATTGTCCCCCGAACAGAAAAGCTCCGCAGAAAGACTGTTCCAAGAATTTGAAGACGTGTTTTCTAGAAACAGTAGCGATATTGGCCATACTACAGTGACACAACACAGAATTGATACAGCAGACCATCCGCCGATTAAACAGCACCCAAGACGCTTGCCGTTTGCTAAACAGGAAGAGGTCGGAACACTACTACGAGAGATGCAGGAAACTGACATCATAGAACCGTCTTCGAGTCCGTGGGCATCTCCAATCGTCTTGGTTCGTAAGAAAGATGGCTCCACAAGATTTTGCGTGGACTATCGAAAACTTAACGACGTCACCAAGAAGGACAGCTACCTCTTCCAAGGATAGATGACACCCTGGATACCCTTTCCGGTCATAAATGGTTCTCGACTTTAGATTTAAAAGAGCGGATACTGGCAAGTGGAGATCCATCCCGAAGATAGAGAAAAAAACAGCATTCACTTCCGGCCAAGGACTATGGCAGTTCAAAGTCATGCCGTTCGGGCTCTGCAATGCGCCAGCTACTTTCGAGCGCCTGATGGAGACCGTGCTAAAAGGGTCTGACTTTTGAAGCTTGCCTTATTTACCTGGATGACGTCATAATAGGAGGGCGTACGTTTGAAGAACATCTTCAAAATATCCGGAAAGGTGTTATCAAAATTAAGCGACGCTAACTTGAAGCTAAACCCTTCGAAATGCAAGTTCTTCCAGAAAGAAGTCAATTATCTGGGACACATCATTCTGCAGAAGGTGTTCGTACGGACCCCGAAAAAGTGTCCGCCGTAAAGAATTGGAAACGCCCTGAAAACCTCCGTGAGCTGCGAAGCTTCCTGGGACTATGTACTTATTACCGAAAGTTTGTGAAAGGGTTCTCTAACATCGCAAGACCCTTGCACAAGCTAACAGAAAGTAAACAAAAGTTTCAGTGGACAAAAAGAATGTGAAGATTCCTTCCTCCAGCTTAAAGAAGCTTTGACGTCTTCACCGATCTTAATATATCCACAACCGACAAGCCATTTATCTTTTGGACACTGATGCCAGTAATGAGAGTGTCGGAGCAGTATTATCTCAGGAAATAGATGGCCAGAACGAGTCGTAGCTTATTGGAGTAAGTGTTTATCGAAACCGGAAAGAAATTATTGTGTCACTCGAAAAGAGCTACTGGCTATTGTGAAAGCCATCGAGCATTTCCATCACTATCTCTATGGCCAAAAATTTCTTCTACGTACCGATCATGCCTCTTTAACCTGGCTAATGAATTTTAGAAATACTGAAGGCCAGGTAGCCAGATGGATACAACGGCTCAACGAGTATTACTTTGACATCAGACATCGTAAAGGCTCCTCGCATGGAAATGCTGATGCCCTTTCAAGAAGACCATGCCCAGAAAATTGTCGTCATTGTTCCAGAGTAGAGACCAAATATGACTATGCTATACGCCAGATAACAACTTCAACAGCGACGCCACCCGATCCCTGGAGTGACGAGAAAGTTCGAGAAGACCAGATGGCGGATCCTGATATTAAACCCTTATAGAGTTTATGGAGTCCTCCAGCAAAACCAAGTTGGCAGGACATCTCGGCTTATAGTCCTACAACTAGCAGTATTGGGCCCTCTGGAATTCTCTACATCTCAGGAATGGTGTTCTATACCGAAAATTCGAATCAGAGGATGGAAAGACATTCAGGTGGCAATTAGTACTTCCTCGATCTCGTATCCCAGAGGTACTCAAAGAATTGCATGGCAGCCCAACAGGAGGTCATTTCGGCGTCATGAAAACTTTGCACCGAGTTCGAGAGCGATTCTGCTGGGGTAAAGTGAGAGCCGACGTGGAACAGTGGTGCAAGTCCTGTGATGCCTGTTCAGCTCGGAAGGGGCCAAAGATACGTAGCCGAGGGAAGCTGCATCGCTACAATGTTGGAGCACCCTTCGAACGTATCGCTTTCGATATCCTGGGACCTCTGCCAAGGACTGCGTCTGGTAATAAGTACCTACTTGTTGTCATGGACTACTTCACGAAAATGGCCCGAAGTGTACCCCATTCCGGGATCAGGAAGCCCCCACCGTAGCGGAGGCTGTAGTGCAGCACTGGATATCGAGATATGGGGTACCTCTTCAACTTCATTCCGATCAGGGAAGAAATTTCGTCTCTGCGGTATTGAAGGGGGTCTGTGAACTACTCGGAATTGACAAGACCAAGACCACACCTTTGCACCCACAGTCAGATGGCATGGTGGAGAGGTTTAATCGTACCATCCTGAATAACCTCTCACTGATGGTCTCCAAGAACCAACAAGACTGGGACCAGAAAGTTCTCTTTCTGCTAGCGTACCGCAGCGCCGTTCACGAGACTACCGGATATTCACCATCCCAGATGCTTTTTGGCCGAGATCTTCGTCTCCCTTGTGACCTGCTGTTTGGTCGCCCTCCGGATACACCTTCATCGCCTGAGGAGTACGTGCAGAATCTCCAGGCACGTTTTTGAAGATGTACACAATTTGGCTCGAGAACGGATCAACCTGAGGACGGAGAAGATGAAGACTCGGTACGACATAAAAGCCACAGGACATCTTTTCAAGGAAGGTGACAAGGTGTGGTTCTACAACCCGACTCGACGCAAAGGACTTTCTCCTAAGCTACAATCGCATTGGGACGGTCCTTATACAATTTTAAAGATAATAAACGACGTCGTAATCCGGATCCGTAAGTCAACGAATTCGAAGCCTAGAGTCGTTCATTACGACAGGCTTGCTCCATATTATGGCCATAATTCTTAGTGTGTCAATTATTGTGTAATTTATTTTGACCATGGTCTTGTATAAATAAGTTAGTGTGTAAATAATCTTGTAAATAATTTTGTTTGTTGTTTTGTAAGTGTTTATTTTCTACTATGCATTACGTGTTTATTTTGTACTATGCATTAGGTGTTTATTTTGTACTATGTATTACATGTTTATTATTGCATATTCATTTAATTGTTTTTAATCAATTGCTTTATTATTATGTTAATGTCTGATGAAGGGTTGTACTGCCCGGGACGTGCAGTTCTTGAGAGGGGGGCAATGTTACGAATTTAGTCTTATTCTAATTGTTTCTACTCATTTGTGTTCATTTCTACAGTTTAATTTGTCGTATCTAATGTGATTTCAACCCTGTTTACCTGTAATATCATTTCCACTGCATTGCACGGCCCCCATGCTTTAACATTGGTTTAAATGGTAAACTCGCCAAATATTGCAGCTAGCGCCAAGTTGGCGACGGATTTGGCGACTTAATTTTTGGCGCCAAATGTGGCGATATGTCGCCAAATGTGGGCGATAAGCTTGGCGACCATGGCAACCCTGCTCCTAATATCCCCATTGTAACCCTATTGTATTGAATGTATTACTGTATTGAGCTTTTCTCGTACGCTCCGGATTTTTCTAGACCTTTCTATTTCTAGATTATTCTGGCAAGTGCAAGAGGTTTCTGACCGAAAGGTATAAAAGGGCCCGGGCCGGCTAGTCAGTTAGTCAGATCTCAGCTTTCATGCAAGTGATACCTCTGCTTGAGAGAGAGACGATTGCATAGTGTGTTATTGCTTTTATTGAGTTATTATTTTTGTGCTGAGTGTTTACTATTGCTTTTGTTAGTGTATTACATCTGTGTTATCAGTATTTTCATCGATTGTACGTGACTTTCTCGAACTGTTCTACAATTTGTGGAGGACTGTTTTGGCCAAGAATAAAATTGTTTTGGATCCCGCTCTTCGGCTTCAATCATTTCGAACCCCGAAAACGCAACAATACTAACATCCATTTTAAAATATACACTCATGGACAAAAAAATTAGCGCACCAAGAAGTAATTGCGGGATCGTAACGAAACTTAGAGTTAAGGTACGTGTCGGAGAGATATGCAAATAATCAGAAATACAGCGTGATTGCGCACTACGTATAGCCGGTAGAGGGCGTTTAACCTCGTTCTCCGTGGAATATAAAACAGGTAACCAAAGCTTGTTTGAGCGTACTGAATCGTTTACAAAGAAAGGGCTGAGGTAGACATGCCATTACGCCGTTTTCGAAGACAATATCAGCAGCTGTAGCAGTTTGTGAGGGGGAGAATCATCAACATGGCGAAAGCTGTGTGGTCAGCTAGGATAGTTAGCTCGTCAATTAGGCCGCTCTGATTGTGTTGTGAGGAGGTGATGAGACCAGTGGATCCGAGAGATGTTATTTAAACGTAGACCATGCTCAAAACGCCCTCGACAAACCAGTCGTCGAGAAAACCACCCCATTTAAGAAATGCACGCATACAGCCAACTGCTTCATCGGCCGCCACCCAGGCACAGGTAGCACCTTCACTAGGAGCCCCTGTGTCTTTTCGAACCATACGAAGGCACCTGGCTGAAGGACGTATGGGATCGCGGCTACCATTACGTTTACTGCCCTTGACGACTACCCAGCGACGCCTCCGTTCGAAGTAGTGCCACGGACGAGAAAACTGGACTGCAGCGGAATGGAGCCAGGTCGTCTTTAGCGACGAATCCAGATTCAATCTCAGCAGTGATGACAATCGTGTTCGTGCGTGGAGATCCCGTGTTGAACGCCCCAATCCTGTTGTTGCTTTACAGGGACACATCTCTCCCACAGCTGGAGTGATGGTATGGGGTGCCATTGCCTACAATACACGATCACCCCTAGTATTGATCTGTGGCACCATGGCAGCCCAGCGGTATGTCCATGATATACTGCAACCACATGTGTTGCCATTCATACAACGGCTCCCGGGAGCCATTTTTCAAGAAGACAATGCTTGGCCTCACACGGCAAGGATGTCACAAGACTGTCTCCTCACTGTTACTACCCTTCTCTGGCCTGCCAGATCCCCAGATTTTTCTCCAATCGAGCATAACTGGGATCATTTGGGAGGACGAGTTGAGCATCCACCGAGTTTGAACGAACTAGAGGTAAGGTTTCAGCATATATGTTGCGAAATGTCTCAATACATCATACAAAAATTGTATGCCTCAATGCCTGATCGTATCGCTTCGTGCTTTCACGCTAGAGGGCGTTTAACTGAGTAATAAACCCTGCGCGTTCTTTTGTCTTTTTCTCTGAAATAAAGGATCCTTTTTCTTTTATTTTCTAATCATTTACTTATATCAAAGTAGTCATTACATATGTAAAATTTCGTTTCATTTTGACTAACTTCTTCTTGGTGCGCTAATTTTTTTGTCCATGAGTGTATATAGACTAGCGGTTACCCAATTTCTTCACTAGGTATTTCATGATGTTGTATAAATATATACTGTTTAAGAATTCGATTGTATTAAAAATATACTTTTACCTATAACTCTCGCCTCTTGATAAAAAACAGAAACATAACTTTTAATTAATATTTACTAATTATCTTTAAAATTGAAGTAGAATGATTTTTTGCACTCTCGTAACCCAATAACCAAGTTGATTTCCGCAAAAAAATTTTTCAGTAGATCTCTACTCCATAAAGCAAACACGTGCGCCAAATTTCAAGTCTAGATCTAATAGAGCAAAAACGGAATTTTTATTATCAACATCCTTCACACCCTGTAATCCCTTTGGAAGTCATTCTTAAAAAAAACCGTTTTTAGCGGATTTAAATTCTGCAAAAAAAAGTGCAAACCAAATTTCATCATTATAGTCTTAGTAGTTCGAAAGAGCAAATTTTTTCAATACGCCCCAGTTACGCCCTCCCCTCCCCCCAGGAGTTGATTTCCGTAAAATCCATTCTTAGTGGATCTCTATTCAACAAAGCAAACATACTTAACAAATTTCAAGTATGTTCCTTTAGCAATTCTAAAACAAGAATTTTTTAATTACTCCCCTTGACTCCACGCAACTCCCCTTGGGGGTCGATTTTTGTATAACTCTTTGTTAAAGGAACTCTATTCCATGAAAGGAACATGACTTCTGATTTTCAAGTAGGTAGGTCTAATAGTTTCAGAATGGAAATATTTGTCTATTACGTCTCTTAATTCCCGGAAACGCCCCTTGAGAATCCATTTTCGCGAAACCTATTTTGTAGCGGCCTTTTACTCCATGAAAGGAATCTGCTTGCCAAATTTCAAGATCGTGCGCCTTATAGTTTAAAAATGGAAATAATTATTTATAACGCCCCTTAAGCCCCAGCAACGCCACTTGGGAGTCGATTTTGACAAAATCCAAATTGTAGCGGATCTCTACTCTATGAAAGGAATCTGCTTACCTAAGTTTAAGACTGTACGTCTAATACTTTAAACAAGGCAATAATTATTTATAGCGTCCTTTAATCCCCCGTAACACGTCTTGGGGCTCAAATGTTACAAAATCCTTTCTTACGGAACACGCCTACCAAATTTCAGGTCTGTAGGTTGAATAATTCTGGAGATATCGTGATGAGTAAGTGGGGGTGAGTGTGTGAGAGTCGCCTTTCTCCTTTATTTTTATATAGATTACTCATTTTTATCTTAATTGTACCAATTCCTCTGGTATAAAATGTGTTTCACATTTTTCCTCCAATACCGTAATTCTAAATGCCTAATCTCTTAACACAGTGTTCCCCAACCTTTTTATCGCCGTGGACCAGTCAAAGTTTGTTAATTTTACCGCTGCCCGCTGAGGGGGAGGATAATGATAGTTTATATTTTAGTCTGTTTTAATTTAATAATTTATATTTAATTGTATTTAATCGTGACTTCAGAATGAAATATAGCTACACCAAAAAATGAATATAAAGTGATTTTTAACAAGGAATATAAATTGATTTTCATAAAAATTAGCCCCAAATCCAAGAAAAATATACCACGGTAAATAAAAGGAAAATAATTTAATATTTTTCGAGCGGACTGGTAGTATTGGATCCACGGACCGGGGGGTGGGGGGTGGAGATAACTGCCTTAACACGTTAAAATGAAAACATACGAGGGCATTTCGAAAAGTAAAGATACAATGGCTCGCATTCCTTAAAAAAACCCATTTATTTAGAAAACGTCAGTTACATCTTATTAACAGAATTATTTATTATTTTCGACATAATCACCCCCGTTATCCAAAAAATTGTTAAGTCGGTGCACAAGCTTTTGTATCCCACAGACATAGAAGGTTGCCGCCTGTTGTCGGAACCTCATTTCTCTCAACTTCATCTTTGATCTCATCATCGTCATGGAATGATTTTCCACCAAGATGTGACTTCAGGTAACGGAATAAATGGAAGTCGATGAGCGCAAGGACCGGGCTGTATGGCTGATCATCCAATACTTCCCATTTGAATTGCTTGAACAGTGCTTTGGTGACGAGTGCTGTTTAAGCCCGAGCGTTGTCATGAAGCAAGCGGACTCCATTTGTCAGCATTCCCCAGCGTTTGTTTTGAATTGCCCTTCGAAGACGTTTTAAAGTCTGGCAATATGCAGCAGCATTAATTGTCGTTCCGGGAGGCATAAATTTCAACAGAAGAATGCCATGTCTGTCCCAAAAAACAGAAGCCATGCTTTTTTTCGCTGAATTCGAAGTTTTGCATTTCTTGGCTTTTGGTGAATTCGAATGGCGCCATTGCATTGATTGTTGCTTGGATTCAGGTGTATGGTGATAAACCCACGTCTCGTCACCTGTCACAATGTGATCAAGGAACTCATCACCTGCTTCTTCATAGCGTGTGAAGAAGTCGAGAGCAAAGCCCATCCTTTTGTTTTTGTGTTCTTCCGTTAACATTTTTGGAAACCAGCGCGCACACAATTTCCTGTACCCTAACTTGACAGTCACAACTTCATAAAGAGTTGTCATTGACACTTCCGGTATGATCTGATGCAATTCTTTCAATTTGAGACGTCTATTCGCACAAATTTCTTCCTCCGTTCTCTGAAGAAGGACATCAGAGATCACAGATGGCCGACATATGTTCTTCGTTCGTCATGGACATCGGTCCTACTTTCAGAGAAATGACAACACCATTTCGTTACATTTTGTCGATTCATAATGTTCCCATAAACAGAAACAACTTCTTTGTGAATATCCGCTGGTCACTGACCTTTTGCATGAAGAAAACGTATGACGGAGCGCATTTCGCATTTGGCGGGATTCTGAATCGGCGCAGCCATTTTAAACAGACCTACTTCAACCAGAATCAACGTTGAAATGCCGAACGACCGCGAGGAGAAAGCTAAGGGTTCAAGGTTGTCACCTGTGTTGCCAACTTGCTCGCCAAAACTTTTCTTTTCCTCTGGTGTACGGTGTATCTTTACTTTTCGAAATGCGCTCGTACTTTGTTATGAAATATTTTGAAATTTTAATCCATCCAAATATTTTCTAGCCTTCCTACTAATTGTGCATTAAAATTTTAATATCATGTTTTCTTTTTGATTTTTTTAACTTTTTCCTGTAATTATATTAATTACTGCAACTGATCAGGCATAATTTTACACTTGAACACAGAAATTATTTTTTTTTATTTCCCTTTCAATTTTTTTCCCTTTTTGTATTCTATTTTATACATTAAATTAATTATATTTTTTCCTTTTAAACCAATTAAATACGTACTTCTGGGAAATTACTTTTGTATGTTTCAAAGTTCTTAATGAAATTGAATGAAGCAACACTATTATTCGATTTGGAGTTCGCAAAGGCACGATAAGCAAAAAATACTAATGTAAATAAGTTTTGCGTATGCATTTTATTTAAAGTTAGAGTTACGAGATTCCGCAGTGATTTTGAATCATATATTTCATTGAAACACTAAAATGGGTGAAAAAAAATAATGTTATCCGTAACTACATCTTGCAATCAGTGTCTTAAAAGAAAAAGTAGCTTTTCTATTCAATAAAATGATTTATTAAACAAATGACGTGAATATATTTCACTTTTGAAGAAAATATTTTTTATTATTCAAATGTAGCAAATTCTGTCTAAAGAGCCTCTATTATTTCTTAGAAATTATAAATACTAAAAAGGAAGTTCCCCAGAAAAATTGGCTTACTTTAAATATTTATTAAAACCGTTGCCTGTGTCTTGCGAAATGTCGCCAAGAAATTAAATCTAAAGATCAGACGCATTGGGAGGAACAACACATTAGTACAAACTTAGTTTCGGATTTGGCGAAAATTAGTTTACGTGGACGTTAACACAATGCGTAAGTGATAATGCGCTAGGGAAAAGCTCAACTTGTGAATTTGTGCTATGGAAGTAAGAAACGGGTAAAATAGAATAAAGAATTTTGTTACTGAAATATTTTCTTTTGGTGGAAAAAGATTTAAATGTCTTATTTAAAAATGCTTAGGTATTAATTATTAAAATTGATATAAATTGATTTAAACTAAAACTGCTTGAAAGGATAAATTTACAAAAATAGAATATTAAACTGGAAATATGTATGTTTGGAAGAAAATAGTTTTCACTAAGCATTTCACTCGAAAATTCTAAATGCTAAAACTGCCGAACGAATTTCTTTTGATACTGAATACATATCATTAAAAATAAATTCTTTAACGAGAGCTGGTTAGTTTACTTTTTTTTATTTATGAATTTTCTCTTGAATTAATTGTAGTTCTAGTCGTAGCATTAACATTCAGAGTATAGTTGCTTAAATTCAACAGATCATCTTTCTTACGATATCAAAAGCGTTTTGTAATTTTTTTCTGAAATACTTTTAAGAGAAAACAGTGCAACTATCGTTCTAGAGACCTCCAAAGAGAATTAATGAGAAGAACTTGCTTGTTATTTCTTTATTTTATTGCAAGAAATCGTTAAAGTTCGTTTTAAACTATCTGGTCTTATCAATGACCACTTTCATCAGAGTCGATTAAATGCTTTTTAAAAGCAATAATTTTAAAAATAGAAGCTAATTGTATAAAGTATGGAAAAAAATAATTTGTGTCGAATTTATTATTTAAAAAAAATATAACATAGTGGGATCAATGGACTTATTATTAAAAACGAGGGTAAATGTAGGTTCATAAAGAGGTTGAAGTTGTTTCGGTACTTTTTTCCGTTTCACAAGGGCAAACGATAGAGTTGCCAAAATGATATAACCGACGCCAAACGGAATAATTCTTCTGGTAAATTTTTATCACCACATTTTCAAAGTAAGTCGTGGCCTTTTCTCATCAGAAATGTCTTTTTCCTAATACATCAAAAATGGATAAAAAAACAATGAGAACTAATGTTTATTAATATTTTTATGTGTATATTGTGTTTTCGCCAATCAAGCCAACTTGGCGAGATTCACGCCGGCGAAACTGAAAAGGACCGATGCTTCGAACAGTTGTAGTTAACAGTTAAGTTGTAGCATATAATTAAACTGCATGTTATTTTATATTCATCATTTAAAGAGCATTTAAAAATTTTTGTATTTTTCAATTCGCTTTTTAACGCAAATTCTGTTATTTAGCGGTTTTTATACGTTTATGGAATTAAAAAAAAGTTTCGATTAATTGACGTAAAATAATTTTTAAATAATTAATTTAAAACTAAGAATTTTAATTAAGAAATTTAAAAACACAAATAAATATTTTACAATACGAAACATTTTTTCTTATGAATTCCTGAAGAGAGAAGAATTTACTGAATTTAAATGTTAATAAAAAAATTATGATGAAAAAACATTTATTCCAAAGAAAGCCAAATCTATGATACAACTGTAAAATTTCTTCAAACCCAAAAATATGTTGGTACAATTTCTTTGTAGAATTTAACTATGTCTATTAAATAAAAAATTCATCGATTAACTCCGTAACATTTTACTTTTGCGCCAATAACAATATTTTTTTTGTTTAGATACTATAAGAATTGCTGAAGTTATAGGACAAATCTCATTCAATTTCTACTATTAGCTCAATTCTCTCTATATTTATCTATTTATCTTGGTGGATCTTTCAATCGTTAATAAAATACATTTTAAAACGCTCAATTGAGCTGAAATTTTATATACATGATTATTTTGGATGACATTACGGTAATTTAGTTATAATTAATAAAAATTAATTGATTTAAACTAATTATTGAAAAAATTACAAATACAACCACGTTCGTTGGCTTCATTTTTGGCGACTTGAGTCAAAACTTGAAAAGGTTTTTTTTTCTCACATTTTTAAAGCCCTCATTTGAGCTGAAATTTTTTATACACTATTGCTTTGGGTAGAAATACGTTAATTTAATTACAATTAATTAAAATTAATTAACTGAAACTAATTATTTAAAGAATTACAGATACAGCCACGTTGATTCATTTTTAGCGAGTCGGGTCAAACCTTAAAAGATTTTTTTCTCACGTTTTAAAGCATTCAGTTGAACTGAAATTTTATATACGCGATTATTTTGGATGACAATACGATACTTTAAGGATAATTAATAACAATTAATTACCACTTAATGTTGCGATACTGTCATATGCATATACATATTTATATTAATTGTAACTATTTAATAAAAAGTATCTAAAATAAAATTGTCTTTGTTGATCTAAGTAGAAATGACTTAGAAATTTTTTTTATATTGCTTGTTTTTTAAAAAAAATACGAGGAGTTTTTTCAATACTATAGTGACCCAAACTTATGCGATAAGTGGGACAGAGTGATAACTGCGTAAGTCGGATTAGCATAAGTTGTAGTATGATTTCTCGCCCATAAATGCATATACATTATTTTTATTTAGGGCTGGAGACGAAAGAAAATAATAATATAGCAAAAAATGTTTAATAAAATCTTAGATGACACAACTACAGTATTGCAATTCCGAAGTTATTTTGCTGTATGTTTCATGAAGTCTAAGAAAGTAATCTACTGGTTCAAATTTTTTTTTCTTTCGCAAAATTTCCTCTTAGCATCGCGGCCGCATTTCCGCTTAGGCACGTTCTTAGGGTACAAAAGATTTTGGGGCACAAAAAGTTGGAGAGCAGAAAAAGAGAAAAAATTAAAATTACAGCCAACATAAAGGGTGTTTTTTTTAGAGGTATACAACTTTAAATTGCAATAAAACAACGATGGATTATTCGATTGACATGAATTTTTTTTTATTCGAAAGATAATCTTGTGGCATTACATTTTAAATATGATTTCTGACATAGGACTGCCACGGCTGGCTCGGATGTAGTCCAATCTGGACGTCCAATTTTCGATGACTTTTTCCAACATTTATGGCCGTATATCGGCAATAACACGGCGAATGTTGTCTTCCAAATGGTCAAGCGTTTGTGGCTTATCCGCATAGACCAATGACTTTACATAGCCCCACAGAAAATAGTCTAGCTGCGTTAAATCACAAGATCTTGGAGGCCAATTCACAGGTCCAAAACGTGAAATTAGGCGGTCACCAAACGTGTCTTTCAATAAATCGATTGTGGCACGAGCTGTGTGGCATGTTGCGCCGTCTTGTTGGAACCGCAGCTCCTGGACATCATGATTGTTCAATTCAGGAATGAAAAAGTTAGTAATCATGGCTCTATACCGAAAACCATTGACTGTAACGTTGTGGCCTTCATCGTTTTTGAAGAAGGATTCCACCAGCCCATAAAGCGCACCAAACAGTCAGTTTTTCTGGATGTAACGGTGTTTCGACATACACTTGTGGATTAGCTTCACTCCAAATGCGACAGTTTTGTTTGTTGACGTAGCCGTTCAACCAGAAGTGCGCTTCATCGCTAAACAAAATTCGCTTATGAAAATCGACCATTATTTTCGAAATAAAATTGCACAATTTGAAAGCGTTGTTCAGGCGTGAGTCTATTCATGATGAATTGCCAAACCCAACTGAGAATAAATCCCTTGACAGCTGTTAAATCGGTCGCCATCTTGGAAAGTAATGCCAACTTAAACTTCTATACCTGGAAAAAAAACACTCTGTACTACCATTAAGCTAGTCATGAGATAAGCATTTTTGTCCTTAAGTGGGTAAAGACTGAAATGAAATGAGATTTACTATGGCAAACGAAAAGCTTAGCATTTTGATGTTACTTTGCCATCACAACGATATTACAATGGAAATTGATTAAAATGATGTTACTAATGATTTTGCAATGCTCAAAGCTCGAAGAAAACCGTAGTTATACAAGTACAATGAAAATGACTCTGCAAAAAATAAGGATGTCTAAAAGTAAAACATAGAAAAGCGATAAGTGATGAAAAAGATGATAATGGACAAGTCGAAAGCTGTTCATACAATAATGTATTCTCTGTACCATAATTGTAAAAGACTTCATTAATTTGCATTAACTTTCAAAAGAGTGGGTGGTTCGTGATGCCGTAAGGCAAGAAGTGAACTAGAATGACCAAACCATGCCGCTATCCTTCCCTAACGGATGTCCGTTGCCAGACCAGAAGACGGAGGGTTCAAGGGTAGTGGATAATCGAAATACTCACCAAAGAGCAAAAACAAATAGTGGCAAAAAAGTAAGAGCGTTAAGGGAAAATTCTTACCGAATAAACGCTGGCAGGTTTGGAGGGTCGCTCTGGAGATAGTGAGGGTGGCGTAGCAATTTGAAGTGCCTAGGGTGCTGAAGAGGTTAAAACTGGCCTTGCTTAGTATACTAAAAATTTTTTATAATCCTTGTATCGTTGAAAAAAATCTGATCGTTGGGGGAGTCTATGTTTCTTAAAATTTTTAATCATTTTTCAATTAAATGGAGGCGTATCAAATTCTCAACTATCATTCGATCTTCTGATTGAACTCGGTTTAAAGTTTCAAGTACTTCAATGTCTTGCTCTTGCTCATACATTTCTATGAACCCGTCAATTGTCAGCTCCTAATTGTGGGAATCCAGCAGTTTTTCAACAAAAAACTATCCACCTCTAGATTTATTCGCCAGGCAAGATTGACAGCTTCTTCCATCTCATTATTAATTTCATAAATTTTATAATTTTTTTTTCAAAAGAAATTAGATTTCTACATATTTCTCGAAATACTGTTTATTTAAACGAAATGACATTTTTAATGAACTTAAAAGGTTGTAGAGTGCTAAAAGTATACTATTTTTGCAAAGACTTAAGAAAATACCTCGAATAAATTGCTTCAAAACATTACAACATTGCATATGTATATTTCATGTTTCTTCGTAAAAAGGGGTGCGCGTTACACACCGGATTTTATGGTACTTTGTATTTTAAAGAACTCTTAACTAATCATTCTCACGATATTAAATTACCATTAAAAATATTACGGAAAGTTTTTTTTTATCTTTCCTAAATAGAATGTATCGTTTATAAGAAATTTTTATACTGTTTCATCAGCACAATCTCAGTAAAATATAAACGCGAGTGCGCCTAAGAGGACAGCCAATCGCGCCAAATAAGACACGCGATTTTGATCTTTGGATTTTTATTTACTTCAAAGCAATTTCCCCCCAATAAACTGATTAATGTAACGGATTGCATAATTTAATATTTGAAGTGGTGTAAAAGCTGTTGTAACGTCACTTCTCGAAAACATCAACATCTGGTCGGTTTCTTTGTAGACCCGACAACCACACGTGCAGCTTGCAGGTGCAACACAACCCCTGTTTGACCCCCGAGGAATCTAGCTCGCCGACCGGAAGATGAGGGGAGAGATGCTTTGAACTTGCACGCGAGCGGTGGCCAACGAATCCTCCTCTCACAAAATAGTGGACTCTAACAATCTATAATTAATTTTAATAACTTTAATGTATCATTTTGTAAATAATTTTCAATAGTTGTGACGTAAATAAATTCCATATTTTAATTAACCAAGAATACGCTACCGTTATTTTTTCAAACGTTACACTGTCTTTAAATTATTTCAAGATAAAGGAGTCGTTCATAAAGATAACTGAAATCCTTAAGCGATTTTGAAAGGTATTTGAAACTTCAAGCCACCTGTTGGGATTGAATTTTGTCATTTGGTTCAGCCTTTTACTTTATTTGTATGTAGGTCTGATAAAATTATGTTACTGATATATACTTCTTAACTCATTATTTTCTTATATATTGTTTCTTGACGTTATTTCATATTCTTATTCTTTTTAGAAACGGTGGCAAATAGTGCTACAGTAATGGAATTCTACTGATGTTTAAAAATAAAAAAAAATACAAAATAAAGGATAATCGAAGAAAAATTTCAGTATATTAATTACATATTATGTCATTATAATTAAAAAAATAAAATTGCATACTTCAAAGTTTCAGAAAAATTATCGATTTAATGAAAATCAGAATTATATAAATGATTTGTCTTATGTTATTAAAACATGAGACAAAGTAAAGTGAAGCCTTAATTTTTTTAAAACTAAATATGTTATGTCCATCGAGATAAGAATTTAATATGACTTTTGAATTAAACGGAATAAATTTAATTTATATGCTGAAAAGTAAATTAAAACGTCGATCACACAAATCTATTCTTCCATAACCACGCAAAAATGATCAAACCTTAATAAAAAAATACACGTTTTGCTTATTTATTTCCTTACACTTATCCATTAATTTGATTTTTCGAACCCATAAGGAAAGAATGAACACGAAGAATAATAACTGACACTAATAATTTCCATACGGATCTTACCTGAAATAAGATTTGCATAATCATAATTGATGGATGGATTATATTCTGCATCTCAGCATATTACGACGTAAGATGCAAAACGAAATAAATTTTCGTTGGAGTTTACGATATGATGTAACCACGTTCGAAAACTGGTTACTAAAAGACTGCCTTTAATCAAATTAAACGTTCTGCGTAACCACTTTTCACCATCAGTTTTTAAACTCTAGAAGGAAAAGCTCCGTTTCAGCTGCCGTCAGACTTAATTAAAGTTTTATATTAAACAAATCATAAGAATATTTTCCTTCTTGGAAGAGAGAGGAGAAAAATTCTTTGTCAATCTAGCAAATTCCGAGAGCGAAAAGCACTTTTTTTTCCTCTCGGAAATTGTATATGCTAATATAGACCACCAGAAAAATTGGCGTTCTTTTAAATTTTAATTTATGCTGTCGCGTTGGTTTTCGGAAAGAACGAGAAGAAATTAAACCAGAAGAGCTGGCCCAGTGGGAGAGAGTAACGCATTAGTTGAAATTTGGTTTCGTATTTGGCGAGAATTAGTTTATGGAAGCTGAGAGGATGTCTGAGTGAGAATACTTTGAGAGGGAAGGAAATCTGGTTATGTGAGAAAGTTAATGTCTTGAAAGATGAAATAGTAACTCACATTAGATGTTCAGTTATATATATTCTATTTAAGGCTTATATCAATAGTTTTTACATTGAAGTTAACATGAAGGTCAAATAATATAAATATAAGTATTTTATTCATAAAAAACTGCGACTAGTATTTTTAAAAGGTCTTTAGATTACTGTATTTTTAAGAAAGTAGAACTTTTTTTGTTTTCATTATCGTTTGGAGAATTCGTTAGATTCTCGTCAAGGTTTTTGAATTTCTTCGGAATTAAGAATAAATACGCAATGTTCTATTTTCATCATTAAGATTATTTTTTTGAAAAATCATTTTCTGTTGAATATTTTCATTTTGTTTGTATTTTTTACTAAAATCACTGAATTTAAGGAAAATTATGTGTTCCAGAGAAAAAAGAAATGCTAAAATTAATTTCTGGTGAACATTGTTCCCTTGTTTTTCAATTATAAAAATTTCAAGCATAGCAAATGTTAATAAAGTTGAAATCTATTTTGTGATTATGTATTTATGGGAAAACAGAGTCATCCGGAAAATATTTTGATGAATTTTAATACTTAAGTTTTAGTGATTAGGTTTAGTGGTTTTTAATACGTTCTGAAACGCGATATTAAAAAAACCGTTTAAATAAACATTTTTTTTTATATTTCTTTTCACCTGAACTAGAATACACTTATAAAATTGTTGTAAAATATTATTACAATAAAAAGTATTTAACTGGAATTTTTTTGACAAAAACGTTGAACAAATGACATATTTTCAAAACATTCCCCTTTCATATAAAATGCTTATTAGTTAACTAGATATTTTTGCATACATATATAATTATGACTTCTGTAAAGAGCCTGAACTCTAGGATTTTTGAAATATATAATTATGAAATGGATTTAACCCTAACTTCGCACTGTTGCATCTCTGCAACATATGATTTATTTTAGTTTAACAGACTCAATATTTTTTTAATTACCTACAAATCATTTATCTGAGGAAAAAAAAGATTATGCAACGAAATAGATGCTAATTTTGTCACTAGATGTAAGTACATTTTTTAAACCAATTTAACATTGTCGGTACAGAGGTTTCCTACTCTTCTTAAAATAAATTGGCTGAAAATAGTTATTTAAATAATTACAGATACAGACACGTTGGTTTCATTTTTAGCGACTTGGATCAAAACTTGAAAATATTTTTTCTCTCACCTTTTAAAGCATTCAGTTAAACTGAAATTTTATATACACGATTGTTTTGCATGACAATACGATACTTTAATGGTAATTAATAAAAATTAGTTACCATTTATGGTTGTGATTCTGCCATATGAATACACATATTTAAAATTAATTGCAACTATTTATCAAAAAAGTAGCTAAACTAAAATTTTTCTGTGTTGATTCTAAGCAGGAATTGACTTAATTTTTTTTAAAAATTTAATTTTAGGTATAATCACAGTATAACGAGAATCCCCTTTTTTGCGAAGAAACCTGAAATATACGTGTGCAAATGCTCTATGTTTTGAAGTCATTTATTCGAGGTATTATCCCAAGCTTTGGAAAAAATAGCATACTTCTAGAACTACAACCATTTTAAGTTCGTAAGGAATGTCGGTTCTTTCAAATAAACAGTATTTTGATCTATGTAGAAGTCTAATTGTTCCAATGCTCCTCTCTTTTCATTTCCAAAGCTATCACTTTTATACCCAGCGTATAACACGCACTCGTAAATTCCGATCTTATCTTTCCGATCTTATACGCCGGATTTTACGGTGAATAAATTAGGTGCTGTTTTATTTTATTTTTAATTTCACATCTATAGATGCAAGCTCATTTAATTTTAGAATCAGTTTATAAGGTATCCGACTACACGTTCAGAAACGTGATTTTAAAAAAGCGCATAAATAGATAATTTTCATGATATTTAGTGTCCCTCAGATTAAAATACATGGATTAAATTGTTTTAAGGACATTTTGACAAAAAATTTTTTATTTAAATATAATATTTTTGCAAAAAATTAACTTACAATGATCTTTTTTTCCAAATGTTCTCCTTTTGTGAAAAATGCTTCTATTATAATAATATTTTACCTGTATATAGCTCAGGCCTCTCTACAGAGGCTCAACTAGAATTTTTGAAAATTCACATGATTTTCTGAGAGACCACCAAATAAATAATTACTCGCTTTTTTTTCTTAAAATTGCTCCCCTCTGTTGTAGTAAAATATGGATAAATCCACTTCTAAGTTATATATTTCAAAAACTGTAGTTGAGCCTCTGAACAGAGGTATGAGCTATATACAGGCAAAATATTATTCTAATAGAAGCATTCTTCACAAAAGGAGAACATTTGGAAAAAAAACTTATTCTAAGTTAATTTTTTGCCAAAATAGTGTATTTAAATAAATTTTATTTGTCAAAATGTCCTTAAAACAATTTTATGCATATATTCTAATCTAAGTGACACTAAATATCATGAAAATTATCCATTTATGCGCTTTTGAAAATCACGATTCCGAACGAAGTCGGATTCCTTAAAGAGACAAATGTACTCTATCGTAATTTTCTACCATTTTTTTTAAAATCGGGGGTGAGATTATTGAAATTGTTATCACAGCTTGCAAGTTAATGTCAGCCAACTTTTGCATTTATATTTACTCTAGTTCAGGGGTACTCAAACTTTTTTTTGGCTGTGCCGCATACATATGTCAGCTATTTCACGTGGGCCACAATATGAGAATAAATAGGGGAGGGGGGAGAGAAATACTTTAAAATCAAGATAACATTGGAAATTCAAAATGTGAAATCTTGTTCAAAATACTATAACTCCTGTTTTGCTTCTTTTAATTATTATTTTTTTAGATTTATTTTGTCACTAACACTAATTTAGAAACATTCAAGAAACATTCCTTCACAATTTCTGCATCAGTAAACGGTTTCATACGATTACCAATAATGTGACAAATTTCATGGTATGTCTGTGTTACCGCTGTGATATTACCACTGACAAAACACTTTGTTGCTGTTGCAAAGATTATTCAAAAAAGCTTAATTGTCACCTCTTAAAAGAGATCGAGGAAAAATGTCATTGAATGTGATTCCTGTTTATTGGTATTTTTTAAATACAGCACTTTCGTGACAAATCAAGCAATTACTGATCTATGTTTGTTTTTCGATACAAAATAGTCGACCTCCCAATCGTCTCTTGAAATGAAATATTTTCGCTTGCTAGATATGAAAGATAGTTAAAAATTAGTTCATCCCATAAAATTGTTGCTACTCCACTGTTGTCTGTTATCACTAACCGTAACCATTCCGAATAGGATTTCAACTCGTACCCGAACAATACAGACAGCAAAAAGTAAAATTCATATATTTGATTTCTTGACAAACAATTTCCTATCAAACTTTAAATACAATGTTCTTAAGTAAGTAAATTTCTCTGAACGATTGTTCTCCACGATTGGACCACTTAAAAAGGCTGGGTGGGCCATAGGTTGTGTATCGCTGCTCTATTTGATCATCATGCAAGAAACACTCTGCAAGTCTGTCTTCATGCAAGAACACGTATATGTCGACACAAATATAAAGATCAGTTTCTTATTTATTCTATTTTTTGACTGTCTTATCGGGCCGCTCTTTGCCCACTTCTGATTCATAGCATTGTATTGGATTTTATGAAAATGTCCCAAATAATTACTAACAAAATGCGAAGAGCGTTTGGTGTAAAATAAATAGAATAACAGATTAATTTAAGCGTGTGAAATCGGAAGGGTAGTGAAAGGAATTGAGTGTAAGATAAACCAATAAACGAGCCAAAATTGATATCTATAAATTTTCTCATGTTCTTTGTGATGTTAGCATCGGAAAGAACCTTTGTGAGGCCCTTGGTTCTCTTGCATCTCTTCCAAATGGTGACTAATAGCAGAAGTGTAACACAGCACTTGTCCAATTAACAAAGCGTGAGAAATAATGTTAGAGTGTCAATACTCAGCAAGTTAAAACGATTTTCCACATGGCATCAGATTCATCTGCAGTGGATTCCCTCCCACGTAGATCTAGAGAGAAATAAGATTTCGAACATTTTGGCCAATGCTGGCGCATTGGCCAAAATGTTCGAAATCTTATTTCACCCAGACTTGCACCCAGAGCCGCCAGCGCCCCTCAACTTTTGGAGATTTTCTCTAGAACTAAACACCAGAATAAAACTGCTTGGATTGTCCCCCCACAGCACCATTGGTATCAGTGTTCTCGTCCTGGAGGCTCTCTGGCTCACGGTTTTAAAAGACAGGACCAAACTCTTCTAGCTCGCTTTCGAGGTGGTTATCTCAAAACAATGAAATTTTCTGAAGGATTCAAGAGCTTTGAAATGTGCCCGAACTGTTCTTCTGAGCTGGCCTGGCCTGCTCACATCCTCGAATGCCCAGGGCTCACCAAGCAGGATTTAGCAGACGACCCCTTGCTGGTGGTGGATTTTTTGAAAGTGTCCGAAGTCATGGACCTGGTCTAGCACTGCTGGCCGATGGGAACGTGCAACAACAACAGAACATTTGTTGTGAATTGCAATTCTATGGGGATAATATAATCACTCCTCATTGAAACTCTTACAAGAATTCAGCGGTTAACACGAAACTGAGCGGACTGAAATATTTGTTCGAGTTGAAGGATATTGCAAAAAATAATACATTCGACAAGATTAGGTTTATTAAAGTACATTTTATTTACATAGATATGCCTATATACATGTATTGTATTAAAATCAATGATACAAAAACATTCATAATGATTTTTTGGAAAATAATCTAATATTTTTCTTCGCATTGCCTTTTTTAGCACCAAATTGTCAACAAATTGTTCTATGTCGTCCATTTTGTTATTCATTTCTCTGAGATGTGAGTCTGAATAACTGCACATACTTTTCATGATATTCCTCATTTTGGATGACGTGGGTGAGTGATTGAATATTAACGTCGCACTGTTCTGCTACACGAGGGCTTTTGGCGACGGACCACGTAATTTTGAACCCTGGTCAAGTGACGTGGACGACACCTGAGCTGGCACCCCCTCTCCTAACTACCACACCACACCAACGGGAGGACGTTTCAGCTCTCGACAGATTTAACGTGCATCGCTGCCCTACACGGCGGGTCTTTAGTGGTACTGGGCTCGAACTCGTGGCAAGGCAAGCCACGATCCGATACCTATACCACTCGGCTACCGTGGCCACTGGATGACGTGGGATCGGAGCTGCATAATTCGTATAATTTTCGACGTCGGGTTCTGCATCAATGATATTTTTTCAGCTTAGAGCAAACTTCAAAATGTCTTTGTATACCACAATTGAGGCTGCTCACGCATCATCTACTGCAACGAATTCTTCCGATGATGAACATTCGTGACTGGTGTTTTCCGTATTTTGTTCATTCCTTGAAGGGAAATCTTTTCTTGTTAAGCGATTTTCGTTTCGTGTTAAGAGAAAATAAAATACATAGAAATATAAAGTAGTAACGTATTTCACTGTACTTGAAACAGTGATTTGAAGTACGAGTATTTCGGGGCTAGTTTTTGTTATTCAAAAATTAATTTAGTCGCTGCTTTTGTTTTCAACTTCATTCTAACGCTTTTTTTCTATGCATCTCAGTGATGTTACATCTCTGAAGCTGAAAGCTTGTAAATTAGCTTGTATATATAATGAAATGAGCTATTTAGTTATAAAAAAAGTTTTTGTGAATGAATACCTAGTATATATATGAATTCCAAAGAAACTTCACTAATTAAAAATTAAAACTTTTTTAAAAAAATACGCTTTTATTAATATGTTAAAAAGTAGATAATGCTTTGATTGTAAAAGGGGAAAAACAAACATTGTAACAATACGACGCACTGAAAACAAAACGATGAAAAATTAATTCGCAAAGAATATCATTAAAAAAACTTCTAAGATATTTATTGAAAATAATTTAATATAAAGGAAAATATTCAATTATTCTAATTAATGTGATTAAAATTCCATACTTTTATCAGCGTTTCGAGCTTTCGCAATGTTTGTTCTAGCCTTAGAGGGTTTTTTTTTTAAAAAAAAGATAATTTTTTCCCTTGTAGTATATTAATAAAACATTTTTTAATTAGTTGATTTTATTAATAATCATGGTATGCTTTTTGGTCATTAATACACTTCATAAAAAATGATTTATTATTTTTAACTATAAGAATCTAATTATTTTAATTATGCATTTTTGAAAAAGGATTTTGTATTCATCTTATTACATTGAAAATTTCCATCAATTCTTTCTTCAAAAAAGATAAATTTCATTGGGCATATTGAATGGTCCTTGCCGTGGGCTTGTTTCGATTACAAAATTCTCAGCCAGATGGCGCTTTCTCATGTTTGATTAAAATTGAACCAAATTCATTCCTGATTAATTGTCAATTATATATTCTGAATACATACTATACTAGCATTTGAGTGGAAGGTACAGCTGTATGAAATTCCAGAATAAATAGAAAACGAACTGAAAAATCGATTACAAAGTTTATCAATATATATGTATGAATTGATTGATTGAATATTACCGTCGCACTGTTCAGCTACACGAGGGCTTTTGGCGACGGACCACGTAATTTTGAACTATGGTCAAGTGACGTGTACGACACCTGAGCTGGCACCCCTTTCTCCTAACTACCACACCACACCAACGGGAAAACGTTTCAACTCTCAACAGATTTAACGTGCATCGCTGCCTTACAAGGCGGGTCTTTAGTGGTACTAGGCTCGAACTCATGACAAGGTAAGCCACGGTCCGATACCTATACCACTCGGCTACCGCGGCCACATATATGTATGAAAGTCATCCAGTTAAAAAAATAAATAAAAGTACATTATAAGTCTAGGTCTAATAATATAGCGGCATGTATTTGTTTAAAAAGATGCAGAAGCCTTTGTTTTTTCTTTGAGAAAAAGTTGAATCATGAACTGAAATAATGATATTTTGTTAACTCCTTTTAAAAACAAAAACTGAAGTTTGATTGTGTGATACTTTGTGATGCACGGGATTATAAATGTTCTCAATAAAAAACATTTAATAAAAAGGTACCACATAATAGTAATAACAACAAATAGGTGAATTATATAACGAAATAAAATGAAAATAAAACCTACTGCTATAAAAACATAAAATGGAATATTCTATCAAATAGTATCAACCAGAAAAGATAGATTTTTACATATATTCACATCGATTATTATAGCTAAAGCAATAATAATAACACTTCAGAAAATATACCCAGAAAATAGTTGTTTTCTTTTATCTATGAATGTGACCCCTTACATTTGTGTTATTCTGGCGTTATAGCAAAAAAAAATTGCTCTTTTGGAGAACAGTCAATAAACTTTAGTAATCAGCACTGATATTTTTGTTTATGAAACACAATATCTCTATTCTTTTCTGAAGTGATTATTAAATGCTCTCTGATTGTTCATTTCCAAAGAAATCAGACACATTTTTGTTTTTATTGAATCTATATTGCTATAATTTCATCTTTAGTTCAGCGTACGTAAACACAAAATACTCTGTGAAAAAGTTGAATTTTTCTAGGTAGATTTGTAATTTTCCATTTGAACTTCGATATAAAACATAATCATCATTACACTATCCACTTGATTTCAAACCGTTTCGTCTTTACATGTTTAAAGATCCCGTTTCATTCTCTTTTATCGATCATTTTCTTTCTCCTTACCTTTACGAATAATGAGCTGGTTTTTTAAATGACTTTTTAGCTTATTTCAAATGAATATTAAAGGGTGTTTTTTTAGAGGTATAGAACTTTAAATTCCAATAAAACAAGGATGTATTATTCGATTGACATGAATTTTTTTTATTCGAAAGATAATCTTGTGGCATTACATTTTAAACATGATTTCTGGCATAGGACTGCCACGGCTGGCTCGGATGTAGTCCAATCTGGACGTCCAATTTTCGATGACTTTTTCCAACATTTGTGGCCGTATATCGGCAATAACACGGCGAATGTTGTCTTCCAAATGGTCAAGCGTTTGTGGCTTATCCGCATAGACCAATGACTTTACATAGCCCCACAGAAAATAGTCTAGCGGCGTTAAATCACCAAGATATTGGAGGCCAATTCACAGGTCCAAAACGTGAAATTAGGCGGTCACCAAACGTGTCTTTCAATAAATCGATTGTGGCACGAGCTGTGGGACATGTTGCGCCGTCTTGTTGGAACCGCAGCTCCTGGACATCATGATTGTTCAATTCAGGAATGAAAAAGTTAGTAATCATGGCTCTATACCGATCACCATTGACTGTAACGTTGTGGCCTTCATCGTTTTTGAAGAAGGATTCCACCAGCCCATAAAGCGCACCAAACAGTCAGTTGTTCTGGATGTAACGGTGTTTCGACATACACTTGTGGATTAGCTTCACTCCAAATGCGGCAGTTTTGTTTGTTGACGTAGTCATTCAACCAGAAGTGCGCTTCATCGCTAAACAAAATTCGCTTATGAAAATCGGGAACAACGGCAATCTCGTTTTGGGCCCATTCGACGAATCTAGCGTTGTTGGCGTGAGTCTATTCATGATGAATTGCCAAACCAAACTGAGAATAAATCACTTGACAGCTGTTAAATCGGTCGCCATCTTGGAAAGTAATGCCAACTTAAACTTCTATGCCTGGAAAAAAAAACACTCTTTACATTGGAAATAAATTTGGAATTATTGTCAAACTGGAGCAAGAAGACGGTTATTGGAAACGAATCTTCTAATTGTGATCCACAAACAAGTGACGCAAACAATAAATTCGTAAGAGATATTCGAACTCCTAACTTCGACCCCTCGAAAGAAATTGGGGGGACAAAACCCCATAATGTTGTGGGAACTTCCCTGGGTTCCACCCTGGTCACCAAGATTGAATTGAGGCAAAGAATTACCAGACGACATTTTGACAATAACAAATTATGTTTATTCATCTTGAATCATACTTGAATCAATTATCAATTTTCTAAGTTCAAAGATGAATCAATATGTCTACGTCAATGGGATTGGACCTTACTATTAAATTAAATCACTAAATATGATACTAATCAACCATTTAACTCAATATCGAACGGATTTTCCGGAATTAGAGGACCGAGAGTTCTACGCAATTTGAATTACTAGCGATCATTAACTTTCCATTAACTCTATTAAATATTTACTCTTATGATCCGATTGTCGAAATTTAAATATCTCCTGACTTTTACTACTTCACTCCTTTCCAGTCGGCTCAAACTTTCCAAATGTAGATCGCTGCCCGATAATCAGCTAGAAGATAATCACACAATCATCTTGAATCTTCTTAGAATTTCGTCAATGTAACTCTTGGCTCAATAGCCTTCTCCCTGCTAACTTACAACACTCTCCTTAAATACTTTGATTCATTTGCATATCCCGGTTTCTTCTTTTAGAGCTGGTTGGAAATATACGCGAGTTTACAATTCCAAAAGACGCCCAAGAGTATTAGTGATAAAGTGGCGTACAGATTCGTCACAATGTGTCAAACCTTCTATATCCTGAACGACCAATGGCATCTTAAAATTTCACAAGGCCTTGGCCCCCTAGGCAAAAGAAGACCCATCTGTGACCCTTTTAAGTAGACTGTATGTAGCATACAGTCAAATACTCGTATAAATGGTAACCCGTCATAACTAAATGTGCCTGACTCACAGTATCACAAACCTAGGCACAAACTGACTCGACCGACTGCCACTTTTCGATTAAATGATGACGCTTAGTGGTCTAGACTTTGACATGGAAGACGAACACAACGTAATAGTGCAGTTTTGACACTAATGCTGTAACGATTCCCGCCACCCAGCTGTGAATCGGTTTCTTTGTGGAAAAATCATAACACGTGCATTTTGAAAGTTATTGCGTGGTCGCGCCTGGGACCTCCCCCGCAACCTTTGACCCACGAGGAACACTTTTACCGCCTCTAGCAAGATGTAACTGGTTGCTAAGAGGCCGACCACTGATCCCCGGAGTATAGAGAACCAGAGATGATTTGAACCTTCGAAGTGAGCGGACCCGAAAAAGAAATCCCTTCTCACAAACCACATCATTTGAACTCTAATTATCTTTTAATAAGTTTGATAACTTCAATGTATAATCTGTAAATAATAGCTGTGACGTTAATAGACTGAATGTTTAAATCTATCAATGTCACGCTACCGTTATTTATCTCAAACATCACATTGCTAATTGGCATACAGCTTGAAATTACCGGCTTTTGGAGAATAAGTCTAAGAATAATATTTGATGATATTTGGGTCATGATTTTTTTTGAGAGAGGGAGTTGAGAACGAGACGTGGTCCGAGGCCGAGATCCTAGGCTCAGGCGGCCCATGCCTTAAAACGTCCCTGCGCACGACTTATTTTTAGTGGTATCAGAACTTGCTTAATTTAAATTTGTCACAAACATGCGCGGGAATGCAGCAATACGCGAACATGCGATGGGTGGGACTGAGCGATAACTGCGTAAGTCGAGGGTATGATTTCGCATGCAAATGCATATAATTATTTGAAATTGGGACTGGAGACAAAGGAAAAAAAATGGTTACTAAAATCTGGGGTAACACAAATACGAAATCGCAAACCGAAGTTGTTTTGATGTAAAAGGTTTGATAAAATCTGACAAAGTAGTAGGTCGGCCCAAAGATTTTTTTTCACCCGCAAAATGTCCACTTTACATGATAAAGTTTTATTTATTCCTTGTTACGTTGAAAAAAAAAACTGATCATTGGAGACAAAATTTTCTAAAGTTTTTTTAGCCCTTTTTCAATTAAACTGAGACCTTCTGTCAATCTTCCAACCCTCATTCGATCTTCTGATTGAAATGGGTCTAAAATCTCAAGTATCCACTTCTAAATTTATTTGCCTGGCAAGATCAACAACTTCTTCAATCACATAACCGATTTCACCAATTTTAATAATTTTTTTTCTTAAACAAAAGTCGAACCGACGAGATTTGAAAATCACGAACCTCCGGGTTCGCGAAAGTCTAGGTACTACTGTATTACATCTTGATGAAATAGTCAAAGAAATTTAGTATTAAAGTGAAAGTTTTGAAGGAAGTAAATTCCTAGCTCTGTTAACTCAATTCCTAGCTCTCTGTAACACGTGCGCGCGAGTTGGTTTTCAAATTAACGTTGCATTAAATGCTGTATAAGGACTATTAATGATGGTTGTTGCAATACTAAACCATTGTCAAGTGACAAGTAAACTAGCAGCCAACCTCCACATTGACGTTATGTGGCCTTAGAGCTTTAAGCTTCAGCAGATTTAGCGCGTGTCAATCCCGTCATGTATTAACTTCTGGAAATACCGGCAACAAACCTGTAACAGCAGCCAAAGGATTACTGGAAATGTTCCCTGTCATATTGAACCATGATCAAATAACGAAGACAATGAACGATCAAGGAACATTGCGAAGATACTTTATTCTCCAATTTTTTCCACATTGCCCTATGTAAGGAATTTTAGATGAAATTTAGTTTAATATTTGTCAAGTCTCATTATTCCATATAATGATCTTTAACAGGATTGAACCATTAAGTTGTGATGCTGTAGTGTTTGAGTTATGACCTTCTGTTGAAGATACGTTGAAACAAAAATGAAATCTTGATTGAAGCATTTAGGAAACAAGCAGCCAGCTGACTGTTGCAATTATTTTGCATGAATCTTGTTTTAAAAATAAGCTAAAACTTGATCTATTAATTTGTAAACTATTAATGTTTTGGTTTCCTTCCAGCCTCCGTAAACGGTAAACTTTTTCGGGGCAAAAAGAGCTCTTAACTTAAATGCCACATCAAACATAATTGAATCTGACATGCTATGTTAATAATTCTGTTTTAAAACCTCTTATAATGATAGAATAAACAAAAAAAGTAATCCAAATGCGTGTAACTTATGCATAAAATCTTTCTGAGTCAAAAAATACAAAATCTGTATGAGTTTGATGGATTACTTTTTAGTTTAAGTACTTAAATTAAAATAAACAGTAAAAATGACGTAAGTTTCCACTTGACTTCGTTATGATTTTGCCCGAAAAATATTATAAAAATTGAGTACTTAATCAAATTAAACATATCACATGCAATTGCTTGCTTAATCAGTTAATAATTCTAGATGAAAGGCGTCATTTAAACTGTTGTCAGACTTAATTAAAATATGGTATTTAAGGAGTTTTATTAATTTTTTAACAAAAGAAATAAACACACATCTTGCAACTTTGCCCGGAAAGTAATTATTCTGTTCCGAAAAACAAATATTAGCAAGTAAAGGTGCCGGAAAATTTGACGCTTTTTAAATTTAAGCCTCACATATAAATCTGATGCAATGCGCCAAATTCGGATTTGATCAAATTACTTTGAGGCAAATGCTTTGAAAGTTAAATCATTTAATAGTTAGTAAATGTTTTGAAGACAGAAAAAATTAATTTAAAGTATATGTGTGCAATTCTATGACGGCAAATGCTTCTCTTGAGCCATGTGATTCAGTTGTGGTTTTACGAAGATATATTTGCAGTATAAAAGAGTGTGTTGCACGATATAAATATAACAAAAAAAAGTAATATAAAAAAGAATTTTAAGTCAATTCCTACTTAGGACAACAAAGAAAAATTTTATTTTTGTAACTTTTTATTAAATAAGTAAAATTAATATAAATATGTACATATATGACAGAATCACAATTTTAAGTGGCAAAATAGAAAGCGATTTTCCTACAATTTTCCAGTTTCTTCTATATATTTGCTGTTGAGCCATTATTTTTGTTTTTGTTACTATTTATTCATTAAAAAAATTTAATTATTTCAATGAAATAGTATAGTAAAGAGAAAGCACATCATCAGAAATTAAGCCATCCCAGGTGGGATTCGAACGAACAACCTTTGGATTAGATGTCCATTGCGCTACAGGGACACAACGAGCGATTTTCCTTTTTATATATGTGTTCAACTAGTATTTTTGTATGTTTCTTTTTTTCCTTAACTTAATTTAATTAATGAATTAATATTTGAAAAAACTTTATTAACATCAAGTGTCATCCATTACAAGTTTTAAAAAATGTATTTGAGCTTGAGTGGATGAATACAAATTATTTTATTAACGGTTGAAAATTTGAACAAGATATATATATATATATATATATATATATATATATATATATATATATATATATATATATATATATATATATATATATATATATATAGGGAGAGAATGAACTAATAGTAGGAATTAAAAAATGCTGCGAAATCCTCAATGTGTGAGTTGATTTAGCCAATGTATTGTGTTTTGAAATTAAAAAGTCCGTTCCAATATAGCCAGCGTTTAATTTATAAGTGTTAATGTTTCATTACCCTTTAAATCAAAAATGGCATTATAATTCTTTGAAGTAAATTTGACGAGGTAATTATTTTTGAAATGATGTTATAGAAATGAAAAATTAACTATTCTAGTAATTTAATATGGGTTTTCATTATAATGATTAAATTTTATATAACTCGACGTTTAACTATACTAAACTACTACATACAAAAGATTTCTAAATTCCAGAAATTCAAAAAACATGTACTTATAAATATATTGAGTCTGGCGGATTAAACAACTCTAATTAGAATTTTTCATCTTGAACCAAAGGAACAAAATAAACGTGTAAATTCTGCATATTTTTGTGTCTATATTCTTTAAAATGTATTTTATATCATTTTTAATGATATATACTATATTTCTATTCAAAACATTGAAATGTGAGAACAAAAAATGAATAAATTTCCAGACAATATTATTGCAAAGTTGTTACGTCTTAAAAATGATTACTGAAATTTCAATCTTAATCTTATTATACATTCTCCATATCCATTTTTAGCAGCCAGTTTATAATTTTAAAGAGAAGGCTTTATTTCAATTGACGTCACAATTCATTAAAATATTGTATTAGAAGTGTTAGTTATAGAAGATTCAGGTTCTATATGAACGATAAAGAAAATGAATTCTTCCTTAATCTCTCTCTCTCTCTCGCAATTTCAAACAAAGAGAGAGAGATCTTTTCTTTTTCAAAAAAAATTATGCTTATAAAGGGAATTAATGTTGTTGGAAAGATCATTTGACAGTCTTAAAATTTCAGTTTATGCTAATGATTAGAATTTGTGCAAGTGCATGGAAATATTAAAAGACAAATAATACACCTTAATACAGATTTAATTTTGTTTCTTGGCGCTTAAGTATTTAAGTATAAAAGAAATGAAAGCCAAGCTATCTCGGATTTTTTGAAATGTTGTAAAAGGTATAACACATTGACTTAAGTTCTGGAGGAATATAATTTAAATAGCTATTTAATGTAATATTTTTCTAGAGCCCACATTTCGATGCCTATACTAATATTTACCCCCTTTGCTTGCGAGCCCTATATATACCGTACTTATTCGAATCTATGCCCCCCCAAATTCTCAACAAGATTTTGTGAACAATGAAAAATAGTGTAAAATGGTTGATCGATATCCAATTTTTTATGAAATTAAAGAAAATTTAAAATGAGAACTAATCAGAAGGGAAGATTTAGTTATTTTATCAGTATTATAAGCTTTTAAATGCATACATGAACCTATAATTGCTGTAAATACCCCATTCAAGAAATTTTTTCCCTTCGATTCTAAGCCGCACCCGATTTTAAGTAGCATTAATATTGGAAAAAAATGCGGCTTAGATTCGAGTAAATACAATAAATACATGTATGTGAGTGTGTAATAATTCACCCCTTAAATTATCTCTCCAGGGATTTTATTTCATTCATAATGGTTTTGAGCCCTCCAAGACTTTGCGTGATTATTAATTTTGAATTTATCCACCTAACGGGAAATATACCATTAACCACAACTTTATTTCCTAATAAACTGCCACGTTCACATTTTTTAAAACAAGATAATGCAGTATTGTATAATCCGCGTATTCCGACCTATCACAGAAGACCTCAACGGAAATCATATGATTCTAAAAGCGCCTCCGGTTGAGGAAACTATAAAAACTGAGATCTCTGGAGCGAACAAAGAATGCTTTTGTGTATCGTCTTCATGCCCGCTTGTATTTGTTTTGTTTCGTTGCTGTTTGTGTAGTGTGTGTTTTAATTAACTAAATAAATGTGCAACTAACATGCCAAGGAGTTTTCTCAATCCTTTTAAGACTGCACAAATTAATAGATTATCTCAGTAAAATATCTTAAGCAGCCATGTCAATAATACGAGTATCCCAAGTTACAGAGACTCCAACATGAATAAGCAAAAAATTGTGAGATGTTAAGGGGGTTTAAAAAGGGGTCACCAAAAATTTTGATACTGTGCCCACTCATAATTAGCTATGCCAGCTTCATGGTTGTATTTAAAAGTTTATGGTACTTATTAAATAACTATTTATTCACTTCTTATTAGTTTTGCTTTTAAATTTATTATAACTTCGTAAAATTAGATATCCATTAACCACACACACACATTTTAGACTATTTTTCAATTTTCTTAAAATCTTGATGAGAATTTGGGGTGCGGCTTAGAATCGAGGGTGGCTTGGATTCGAATAAATGTGGTATTTCTAGACCTCCGTGTGATGGAATGATTATTATGTCTTAGTGAAGGCGGTCGCGCCCCAAACTGTCTTGGTTGTCCACCGATCGATCGCGATCGACTTAATGCCCACCCTAGATCTATATGCTTAGAAATATATAATTCTCTTTTTATTAAATAATCACGATTTGTTGTTACGCATTTTGTGTCATAATCAAGAAAAATTTTGCAAAATAAAATATATCCTCCTCAAAAATGAAATTTTAACATCAAGAAATGTGCACAGTTAGAGGAAAATTATGAAATGAGTACAGCTGAAAAATGCATGCACATGATTAAATTTGTGTGCGTTCTTGGTAGCATACCACCCAGTTTATGGCCATAAAAGGCAATAACTTGTTCACTCCGAATATGCTATCGGTAACGGATTGCAACATCGTGTAACTATTGAAGGAGCGTAAGTATGACTCGAACACGTCAGGGAACTAAATACCAGCAATTATCGCCTGCGAAACGAGACCTATCACGGAGCTTCGTGACTTAAGATTATTATTTTATTTCTAATGGGGCAGCGCTCTTTTTTGGTGCGGCACCATATAGGCAAATAACAATCGCCACAGACAATTTTGACACCCAGTTTCCTCTCCAGAGGGAGGCACTTGAGCTTTGGTGTTGCAAAACCGTATTTAGGATTTCAATTTTGCCGAGAGCACGCAAGCCGAACACGCACTCAAGATATCTTTTGCATGACTCATAATTATGTGACATGATGACTGTCAATTTTTTTCATCATGAAAATCTACCGACTGGGCCGGGGTCGAACCCGTGACTTAGACGTACAAAGCCAGCAACAAACCAACTACACCACCCAGCCCCTGATGACTTAAGATTATTGAAGCGTGCATTTGCTACTCTTCTTGGAAAAGTGAGTACAGTTCAGCGATGGGTGATAAGATGGATGAAGGGAGATCTGAGAACACAGAGGAAAAGCAGTGGGCTGCACTAAAGATCTCCTGGCAGACGGATCCCTCAATGATTAGTTGAAACTCGTTGTTTGCCACACGAGATGTTCAAATCTACCCGCCATCTTGAGAGGGCGTTTCTGCCAGCAACCATACCATTCATGCCAGCTTGCATGTAAGATGGGTTCGTGCACTTTTAAGCTCTCAACATAAAGCTGCATGCCTGCATTGATGTTAATGTTAACGTTACTGAATCAAGGAATAGTACCTGGTACTGCTTTCAGATGAATATCAGTTTTGTTTATGGAGAAATGACGATAGTGGACGTGCGTGGTGGCTTCCCGGGCTTGTGTCATGTCTTCTGGCTGCCCATGTCGTCGAAAGTGACACTAATCCCACAAAAAGGCTTCATGATTTGAGGTGGCATCATATTCAGACAGAAAACATGCTATACATGTTATCCATTACAGGCTGATTAACGTCATATAGATGCTTTACAAGTTGTTTTTCCAGTGGTACGACCCTTTGAGCAGGCTACCCACAGCGTGTTAATCCATTGGGACATACCTACCCAGTTTAATATTGCTCATTGAACTCTCAATTGGCTAAATTGAAATGAACATACTTTTCAACCTGGCAGTCTCGCCTGATTTCTCTCACACTAAACACGTGTGCATTCTTAACAGATGTACGGTGCGCCCAGTACAACAGTGAACCTCGACTCTACAAGGAATATCGCAATATATCATCAGTAGGCTTAATGTTAGTATCCTTGACCGTTTGGAGTCTTGTATTTATAATTATTCGCACGTCCACATTGAATACTCAATAAAGGTTTCGCTGGTGCATATTTTTGTGTGTTTCTTTAATTATTTGCCTGTTGCATCTACTATTCTTGTTAATTTCCCTTGTCTACGTGTATTTCTTCATGGTGTTGCATGTTGTGGTAGCAGTGACCTAGTGGTCACAGTAACGGACTCGTGGTCAATCCGTTATGAGTTCGAGGCTAGTATCGCGGCCGTAGACCTATCGTGCAGAGGAGCCGATGCACGTTAAGTATGTTGAGGCTCAAACGTCCTCCAGTTGGTGTGATGTGGAAGTTAGGAGAGGAGGTGCTAGCTCAGGTATCATCCTCGTCACTTGATCATGGTACAAAATTTCGAGGTCTGTCGCCGAAAGTCCTTGAGTAGCTGAATAGTGGACCTTAATGCTGACTCATTCACCTGACTCATTTACTCACGGTGTTGCAATTTCATTTTGGAGGAGCAGGGTTGCCCTACATATTTTGACTAAATGCAGTAACGCTTTAACAAAACAGAGTTATCCGGTAGTTTCTTTTTTTTTTGGAGATTAAATATATTTTTAACTTCATTTTTAAATCTCAAAGCAAGTTATTAAAATCTTAAATATTCCTCATTTATTTATTTTTTTGGCAATCAAACAAAAGCTGCATTGTCCTGTAAATATTCATGCATATTTTTTATATGTATATTATTTTTCATCTTTTAACGAACTGTAAATGAGGTTAAAAAAAAAAAGAAACTTTTCTGGTTCTTTCGTCATGAGTTCTAAAAACACTACGGTTTGATTTCACTACTAGAAAAATGAAAGGAATAAAGTAAATAATTTAATTTTCAAAGAGTTGAGGCACTTGTTGTCTATGCTAAAGGACTCTTTGCTTTAATAATCAGCTTTTCTCACAACGCAGGAACTTTTTTTTTTTTTTTTTTTAAAAAAGGAAGCCAAGAATTTAGCTGAAAATGAAATATTGCACTAACTTTCCTCTCTTCTTTTTTCTCTATGAAAAAAGTTCTTCTAATAATACTTTTTTTATTTTTCTTACATATCTAAAGATAATAAGTGTTTATTTTTTACGCATATTCCTTGGAGTATATTTTTTAAAGTATATGCGAATATATTGCTTCACAACTAATAAAAGTTTCATATTTCTGTGAAAATTCTTCAAATTACTTACATTTATCATTTAAAAACACTTGCAAATTATCATTGGATATTTCAAAATTATTAAAAATTTGTACCATGATTTGTTGAAAAAAAGAAATAAATATTATTTTGTTAGTTACATTTATATACACTCATACTCCGTTTTTTTTTTAGTAAAATGAGATTAAAACTATTTCAACTAAGGTGATCCTGGATATTAAAATTAATGAAGTGCTTGAAAAAATTTAAAACACTTCGTTGATATATTTTGAAATATAAAGTTATTGAAAATTATACACTCATGGACAAAAAAATTAGCACACCAAGGAATAATTGCGGGATCATAACGAAACTTGGCATGAAGGTATATGTCGGGAGATATGTAAAAGATTAGAAAGGTAGCGTGATTTTGCATTGCGTATAGAAGGTAGAGGGCGTTTAACGTCGTTCTCTGTGGAGTATAAAACAGGTAACCAAAGCTTGTTTGAGTGTGCTGAATCGTTTACAAAGGAAGAATTGAGGTAGACATGCCATTACGCCGTTTTCGAAGACAATATGAGCAGCTGTCGCAGTTTGAGAGGGGGAGAATCATCGGCATGATGGAAGCTGGGTGGCCAGCTAGGCGAGTAGTTCGTCAATTAGGTCGCTCTGATTGTGTTGTGAGTAGGGGTTGGGATCAGTGGATCCGAAAGATGTCATTTACACGAAGGCCAGGCTCAGGACGCCCTCGACAGACCAGTCGTCGAAAAGACCGCCACATCGTAAGAAATGCACGCGTACAGCCAACTGCTTCATCGGCTGCCATCCAGGCACAGGTAGCATCTTCACTAGAAGCCCCCATGTCTTTTTGAACCATACGAAAGCGCCTGGCTGAAGGAGATTTGGGATTGCGGCGCCCATTACGTGTCTTGCCCTTGACGCCTACCCAACGACACTCCCGTTTTGGAGTGGTGCCGCGCACGAGGAAACTGGACTGCAGCAGAATGGAACCAGGTCGTCTTTAGCGACGAATCCAGATTCAATCTCAGCAGTGACGACAATCGTGTTCGTGTGTGGAGACCCCGTGGTGAACGCCTCAATCCTGCATTTGCTTTACAGCGACACACTGCTCCCACAGCCGGTGTGATGGTATGGAGTGCCATTGCCTACAATACACGATTACCCCTAGTATTGTTCCGTGGCACCATGACAGCCCGGCGGTATGTTCATGACATCTTGCAGCCACATGTGTTGTCACTCTTGAAACGGCTTCCAGGAGCCATTTTTCAACAAGACAATATTTGGCATCACACGGTAAGGGTGTCACAAGACTGTCTCCGCACTGTTACTACCCTACCTTGGCCTGTCCGATCCCCAGATTTGTCTTCAATCGAGAATATCTTGGACCATTTGGGACGGTGAGGGGGGTGTCCCACGAGTTTGTTCGAACAAGAAGCAAGGTCACAGCATATATGGAACGAAATGTCTCAAGACATCATACAGAACTTGTATGGCTCAATGCCCTATCGCATCGCATCATGAATTCGCGCTAGAAGTTGTTCAACAGGGTATGAAATTCTCCGTTCTTTACCTTTTTCTCTGAAATAATTGCTCCTTTTTCTTCGATTTTTTAATCATTTACTTTTATCAAAGTAGTCATTACGTATGTAAAATTTCGTTTCATTTTGTCGACTCCTTCTTGGTACGCTAATTTTTTTTTGTCCATGAGTGTAGTTTAAAAAAACTAAAAAACACATTTTTATAGTGAATCGAACTAAAAAGTAAAAGAATAATTCTCAATGTAAGAATAAAATGATTAACGAGAAAATTAATGTAATCGGGATAAAAGCGTGGGGTGTGTGCTCTACATTAATTGTTATAATTTCTTACTATTCTATTCCGAAATGTTGAGTTAGTGTAAAAATGTAGTACAAAGCACCCCACGCTTTTACCACAATGACATTAATTTTCTCGTTAATTATTTTATTCTTATATTAAGAATTATTTTTTTACTTTTTAGTTTGATTCGCTTTAAAAGCGTGTTTTTTAGTTTCACTTTTCATTATTTAGTTCGATCTAAAGCCTGTTCTTTTAATTTTTAAAACTATCATTTATTTTTTCTGGAATTTATCCTTGAGTTTGATATTTGGAGTTGGAAATTACGTAGCTGCTGGAATTAGTCTTGCTCTTCAATGGATATTAATTAACGGGTCTGAAGGGTATTAATTCTCTCCGTTTACGGGGCTTCGGATGAGTCCCATATCGCTGTATTTCAAAAATTCCATCTTTATAGATACAAGTAAAACAAGTGTGTAAGACGAAATATGAAATGTCAATCATATTATCATCTTTTAAACGTATTGCTATAATGTTAATTCGTATCATCACTTCTAAACGTATTATTATTTATCAAAATAAAAAAAAATATTTAGGTGTTAGAACATAATTTTTTTTTCCACATGCATGATTCTTTTTTTTTATTTTCATTTTCAGAAAAACTAGACTTACATTATGGTAAAAAATTGCTAATGCACCCACCCTACCCTTTCTCGCATAAAGAACACGATTTTTTTTTGTTTTATTTGTGTTAACTACAAGCCTATTCGCGGTTTTAGGGTTGCATCTTAATCTTTCTGTCTCTAATTCTGGAATTAGTCGCCAAATCTGAAAATGGTTTATGCAATAAGTCGCCAAATCTGGAAATGGTATGCGGAATAAATCGCCTAATTTATAAATCGTATTTCTACTTATCCTGATCAGGAAAATGGGACAAAATAATGAAATTATTGTATTGCCATCGGTCCTTGACAAGTGTGCAAAATTTCGAATTAACCTGACCTTTTAAAGTGGGTAAAAATCGAGTTCAAAGATCCCATTACACTCAAGTGAAACTTATAAAAGCGTGTTAAAAATATCGATAAATGTTTCAGTAAGTAGTATATAACTAAACTAAACTCAGTAATATAACTAATATAACTGTACCTTTTCTAAAGCTTGGAATAATATCTTGAACAAAGGACTTTAAGACATAAGAGGATTTGACACGTACGCTCCAGGTTTCTTCGTAAAAGAGGTGACGGGGATTATAACGAGAATATACCTAAAAATTAAAAATTACAGCTTGAAGGTATAGGGGCGCGTTATACGCCAGACTTTACGGTACATTAATTTTGAGGCTATTAATTTTATATTTTGAACCCTTTTTATGTGTTTTTTCACCGTACCTTTTAAATATTTCGTATGCAAATGCTTTTTCGTATTTTTATTTATAATGTATATGCATTGATTTGTAATTACATCTCTAATAAATTTAAAATGCGATTGCATATTATTATTTGGGATTTCCGCTTTTGTGTGTGATGTGTGTGTGTATTCTTTATAAATACATTATAATCACACGCACATATTATTTCCAAAATATACATAAACTATATAAAAAATAAACATTTATTAAGTTTAAATATGCGAGTCCGCTTATTTAGCGAATACTTTAATGTCATGGAATCTATGGAATTTTCAATTTTAAGAATCTTTCTCTTATATACTACAGTTTGAGACAAATGTATCTTCATTAAGAGTTAAAAATTTCAGTGCACTGCTCTGAAAAGGTTTTTTTTTTATTTTTTAAAATTAATTTTGTCGTGAAAATTTAGGGAATATTTGTTTTAAACCTCGTCACACTGAATTAAATTTAATTTATTGAGAATTCTAATATATCAGCTAAAGATTGCATTTACTTAATGCTAGGGAAGGGACTTAAATTGAAAAATCATTTTCGAATAGAAAAATATTGCTATTGATATATTCCTATGATTATAACATATTTATTTTTTATTAAGCTAATTTATTGAAATTTAGACATTTTCAGCAAGTATGTCTTTTAACATTTTAATACATAAAAAAAGTCTCCATTTGGTAGTAAAGTATATAAGGTGTTTTGGTATTAAAGTATATTAAAGTTTGAAAGGTAAAATGTATGTGTGTAAGACACAGTGAGAGAACCGCATTCTATGTACATGTAACAAAGCATTCATTCAAAGAGAAATGAATAATGCATTCAAATATATTGCTTTCTGTATGATGTAAAATGAGAATATGATAATGAAATTACAACATTTTTTGTCTGCACAAAAGTTTCTCGAGTTTGTATCTCATTCTTTAATATTAGATGAAGAAAGTATTGGTGTATTTTTGCTTATTTATATTGCTTGAGAGAGTTGTTTTTAATTTTCTAAAAATTCTTTTCGAACTTGTTTTTATTTTTTCCTCTTTTCTAGTTTCTACTTCAATTAAAGTACCAACCTGATACGTATTTCTTCTTTCTTTTTCTTGTTACTTTTTATTGGTTTTATTATTTGTTGAAATTAATTTTTAAATTTTTCAACAATTTATTTAGTAGTTAATTTTTGTTACGCGTTGCATACATTTTCTTTTTAATAAAAAAAGTTAGTCTTTCTTATTAAATCATATGATATAACGTCAGAGAAACAGTTATTACAGTTTGCAAAAAAAGTAGTAAAGGTGCTAAAGCTACAGATAATGTGACATTTTTCTAACGGGGTTTACATTGGTAACTGGAAAGAGAATTTAGAACCCTACAGAGAGAGAGAGATGAGCTTCTAAGATAAGTCGAGGTAGTAAAAATAAGCCTCAAAAACTAAAATATTTTAGAACAGACAACTACTATTCTCGATCAATTAGCTGTTCTACAATTTATCTGTGAATATATCCCGCAATTTTTTCATGTTGTAGCTTGTGCAATAAATTCATTCTTCTGTTTATTTCGCGTCAAACTGAATAACTAATTGCGACTAACCTGCTCATGGCGGCCTTACGTTCAAGATAATACAAGCAGAAATTTTATTCTACAATGATAGTTTGTGTTTTCGTCAAGATATGTGTAGAACTATATATAAATATGGGAAAATGACTACAACCTAAGGATGATAAATGCTTTATTTAACAAGACGAAGGATGAAATATCTAAATTATACTAAACAGCAAAGGAGAACGTCTTTCTCCTACGTCTAGAGCCTAGCGTCCCTAACGTCCGTCTGCGTATTTTCCCATGTGTCCTTTAGTCGGACATTCCTGACGGGGTGTGAAGTCAGTGTGGGCTGCTGCACCCTAAGTAACAGGGGGAGGGGTTGTCACATTGCACATATCCAACCTTACATCGGCCATCATGACCGGGAAGGCGACCTCGCCTGATTATATACAATGATAAAATGATACAGATACATAGTAATGAAATATTAAAAATGTACACAGTTATACACAGTAGATGAAAGAATTATATACAACTCAAAATATCATCAAAGAAAAGTACAAAAATACTGAAAAATGAACAAATTTAAAGTAATATTTCATAAATAGAAAAAATTTCATACATTACCACTGGGGTAAAACAAATTATGTTAACGACACAAATAAGATCAAGGCTAAAATAAGAATCTGGAATAAGGAACAGGAACATATTGAAGCAAGATGCTCCTACTTCTAAACACTTAAATTTGTACTAAAATGAAATAAGAAAATGTTAGAGTCATTCAATAAAAATGGAATCAAAAATAAATAAATAGATAAAAAGTCTGTTGTTAATATCCATAACGAAAGTCTTTCACAGGAAGAAAAATTGTGAACAGTTTTTAATGGAGAAATCAAGTAGAGTTAGTTTGGTTTGGCCAGAGTTTCATGAATTCTGCACAAGTAGACGTTTTTGATGGTCCGTCGACAAAATCACACTTTTCTACGTCATAAGTGTCATTGTGCTTGACTTTTGTAACTTTGTATGGTCCGATGTATTTTTGCTTAAGTTTCAAGCCTGGACCAAACTGAGTGCGTTTAATTGCTACTAGTAGTTGATATTTATGAGCTTGTCTGCACCGGAGATTGTACGTGCGGCGATTCTCATCTTGAACTTTGTAGATTTGCTTTTTGGCATCTTGACGGAGAGCATCACGTTGTTCTTGGAATTGAGCTGTAATGTCATCGTTAAGAAGTTCGACAATCTCACTGTTCTAGCAAGACTTCATCTTGGTGCCGAAAAGGAGCTCAAATGGAGTCATCTTGATGATTCTTTGAAAAGTTGAGTTCAGGATTTCTTGCAGGTGGGGTACGTGAGAGTACCATTTCTCAGGATCGTCGACAGAAAGTTTTGACAGCACAGCAATGATGGTGGAATTTTGTTTTTCAATTTGGCCATTAGATCTTGGGAGACCAGTTGTAATGGAGATATGAAGGATGTTTTGCTTTTTACAGTAATCTTCAAATGCGGAGGAAGTAAATGCGGATCCTTTATCAGTGATAATCCTAGCGGGGTTTCCGAAGACATGTCTTTGGTTTTCTAATCGATTTATGGCTTTTGCAGAGTCCGTAGATCTAGTAGGATACAGCCATGTAAATTTACGGAACGCGTCAATCACTGCAAAAACATACTTATATTTCTTAGAAGTTGTCGCTAGGGGACCCAAATGATCCAGATGAAATGTATGGAGTGGTAAAGAGTTTTTTCTATCGGGTTAAGCGTGCCATCTTGTTTACCACGTTTCCGGTTTGTGAGAATGCATGTAACACAGTTTTGAATGCATTTTTTAACTTTGTCTTTAAGTCGTGGGATGTAAAAGTCTTTGCTAACTAAATCTTGTGTGCGTAGAACAGCAAAATGGCCACGTTCATGTGCAGTTTTAATGATGTTAGCCTGAATTTCGTCAGGTACCACTAGTAAATCGGTGTCATTGACTGTTTTGTACAGAAGTTTGTTTTTTACGATATAGTTATCATGCGGCGTTGTTTCTAAAAGCGTCTTTATCGCCGTTATTTGGTCAGCCTGTTGTGCTTTGAGAAATTGAAGATGGACACTATTTTGGATTAGCATACAATGTGGAGGTCGACTGAGGGCATCCACATGAGCCATCTTTGAGCCTGTACGGTGTTCTACTGTATAGTTAAATTCTTGGAGATAAAGTGCCCATCTGGCTATCCTGGGGTTAAGCTCTTTTTTACTTAGTGTTTTGACGAGGGCGTCACAGTCAGTAATAATTTTGAATGATGTTCCTAGTACATAGATGCGAAACTTTTTAAGTGCTTCGACCACTGCAAGGACTTATAGTTCAAAACTAGTGTACTTTCTTTCATGGTCTGATGTCTTTTTTGACATGTAGAATACAGGGTGAAACTGGTTGTCATGTATGGAATTTTGGAGTAGGACTGCACCCAAACCATCGATTGACGCGTCAGTGTGAATCTCAGTGGGAGAATTTTGGTTAAAAATACTTAAAACGGGTTGTTGGGAAAGTAAGTATTTTAATTTTTGAAATGCTGTCTGCTGTTCAGCATAAAATTGGAAAAGGGAGTCTTTACGAAGGAGGTCACTCAAAGATTTTGCTATGGTCGAATATGAGGGTAAAAACTTTCTAAAATAGCCAGTAAGATCAAGAAATCGGCGAACGACTTTAGTATTTTTAAGATCAGGATAATTAATAACAGCTTTAGTTTTTGAAGGGGAAGGAAACAATCTACCGTTTTCTATAATATGGCCAAGAAACTCAATTGTATTATGTAAAAATTGACATTTTTTAAAATTTATTTCAAGTCCGTAATCATAAGCTACCTCTAGAACAATTTTTAGATATTCAAAGGCTTGGGACTCAGTTTGCGATTTAAGCGTCTATAATCAATGCAAACTCTTGATTTTTCGTCTTTTTTCTTTGCCACCACAACTTGACTAGCGTAAGGGGATGAACACGGCTCAACAATTCCATTTTTAACCCATTCATCAACTTGAGCGTCCACTATATCTCGTTTAGCAAATGGCAAACGTCGGGGCTTATGAAATATCGGTTCGTCGTCGGTGAGAGCGATATCAAGCTCAATGTTTACAGTTTTTGTTTTTTTAGGCGTGTATGTGAATAGCAATTGTTCTATTTCAGCTCGATTATGTTGAGAAATATTTGGACCGATATCAAATGTGGGTGAACCGTCAGAAATCGTCATAATAAAATTTTCATTTGCATTATCAGAAGGCCTTAAAATTTGTGCAAATTTCACTCCTGTAGGCGATATATTTAGATGTACTTGTTTAATTACGTCACATCCGATTATAAGGTCATAATTTGTACAAGAATTTGGTACAACAGAAACAGTAACAGGAAACATTTGATCACCGATAGTAATTTCAGAATCAAAAGTTCCTATCACATTAATTCGAGAAAAACCAAAACCTGTTAATAATGTGTTGGTTTGTTTCAGTGGCGGCGCATTTATATTTATGTAAGTAGAATTTCTTAATAGTGTTAAATTGCTGCCTGTGTCTACTAACCCGTTAAGTTTACGGCCAAAAATTGTTACGTCTTTAAACATATTAATAGGAGAAGGCAATTCATACACAGAATTTACACCAGAAGGTGGTGTAGAAGTGTTATTTAAATTAGCTCGTCGGCATTCAAATGATTTGTGACCATAAAGATTACATGAGAGGCATCTGAGGCCACGTCAATGATTAGGACAAGATTTTGATAGATGACCTATATCATTACAATTAAAACAACGTTGTGGATTTTTAACTGCGTCAGAAACGTTAAATCTTGTGGGTTTTCTTTGGAAGCTTTGTTGTTTAAAATCGCGTTCTCGGCTTTCATATGAATGACGAAAATTCGGTGAATTAGAGTTATGTATTCCCATATTTTTAATGACAGTTTCATAGGTACGTAATTTCTGCTTAAATTCGGAAAATGAGGTTGCACCATAGAGGATTATTTTATCTAAACGAGGCCCATCAATTCCATTAATGACGTACTGGATAATTTATGCTTCGTCAATTTTTGAATCACACCTATTTGCTTATGGAAGTAACTGAATCCGAAAATTCTTCAATTAAAACTTTTTTGAATGACTCGTATGTATTTAAATTTCTTTGTGAAAAAAGAAATGATTTAGCAGTTCCACATACTAGACGTTTCGCGAAAATTAATTTTTGAGAACTGATAGCTGGGAATAAATCAAAATTTTCTTCAACATCGCGAAAGAAACTATTTACAGAATAAAAATCTTCACTGGTAAATTTTCTACTAGTCGCCGAAATATCCCGCAATAAAGTCCAAAACTGGGTATTCATCTCTGTAAGGGAAGCATCGTTTGAATAGGGAGGAAAAGTATTTTGTGTACAAAGAGATGAAACGTTTTGATGTTCCGGCATGAAAGAATAACCTTGAACGCTGGGTAGGGGTGCGTTGCTGACCAGATGTTGGAAAGGAGAGTGCTGGTCTGTCCCTTCCGATAAAAAATTCCTGTCTAACGTGATTCGTTTTTGAAGCGTGGTTTTTGAAACTACGTTTTCGCTTTCAGAAAAGGATGCCTCTGAATTATTTAATGTTAGTTGGAATTCATCTAAGTTCGTCAAAGCTTTAAATATACTATTGCATTAATTTTGCTCATTTGTTCTACGTCTAAATGGAATAAATTAGCGACTGAGATGAAATCAGGCAATGAGAATTCGGTTAAAATTTTTTCTTTGTGTTCTTCAACTTTAACTCTTTAGGGAATGTAGAAAAATTTCTTATTTTATTTTGCGAAGAACGGTCAAATTTGGTGAATCCTAATATAGAATTTAATGTTTTTGCAGCACGAGTTGTACCACATTTCAACGAATTAGCAATTATAGGAATATCGCCTAATTAAATATTTTTACAGGACATCTTACTATACAAAATTAATCTCTTTGAAAATTTATTGACGGTGCAAGAGCTAATCAAAATTTCCCTATCACACTCTGAGTTAAAACTACTAAGTACAGTAATTTTAAAGCCAAAATAAACAAAAAAAAAATTCGTTTAATTAAATTTTGCCTACCTGGGGATGGGGAGCAGTCCGTATAATAAATCCAGAACAGTTGAGGCACTATATGAATCCAAGAAAAAGAAAGTCCAACAGCAACAAATCGTTTTTACGCTTTTTGCAATGTAGCGTCCATTGAAGAAAAATATTAACGTGTCTTAAAAATTTTCCCTCGTCTAGAGGAGATTTTCCTTAATATGCAAGAGAAAGGCCGAGCCCCCAAAATATGGGAAAATGACTACAACCTAAGGATGATAAATGCTTTATTTAACAAGATGAAGGACGAAATATCTAAATTATACTAAACAGCAAAGGAGAAAGTCTTTCTCCTACGTCTACAGCTTAGCGTCCCTAATGTCCGTCTGCGTATTTTCTCGTGTGTCCTTTAATCGGACATTCCTGACGGGGTGTGAAGTCAGTGTGGACTGCTGCACCCTAAGTAACAGGGGGAGGGGTTGTCACATTGCACATATCCAACCCTATATTATTAATAATAAGATAAATTCTTATACTGAATTAGAGAGAAATTCATTCCCGCGCAAGTTTGCAAGGCCACTGCCTACTTTATGAATTTTAAAAGATAAAAAAATTTTCTAATGATTTTCTATTAAGTTTTTAGAATGTTAACGTCCCCATTTCACATGCTCCCACTGTATTAATTCTATAATATGGAATTAATTTCCATCTGATAAGAAATGAGAAATTTTTACGAGAACGCATTAACCATTCACTGCGGTTAGTGTAAATATAAAAGTCACTCAACCAGTATGTTAACTGACCCTGACGTATATATACGCCATTCCGAGTTACGAACCTTTGCTTTTTGCTGCTATCTGTAAAACTATTACGAAGGCGTTGGAATGTAATACAGTGAACTTGACAGTGTTTGCGAAGGATTTGCGAGATGTGACACAAAGCACAAAACGAGACCGGTCCAATAAATGATTGGACATACAAAATCGGTTCTCTGTGACAGCATCACTTTCAAGCAGTTTCTTTCAGAATTCACACACTTCTGCATTCGGTGCTGACATTTCTGGTAAGGAAATGACATTTCTGACATTTTGGACGAGGGTTTTGGAAGTCTCTTAGTAGATTTTCCGTTTTTTCCTGAATCTCTTCAACAGATATAAAATGGGTTCCTTTTAAGCAAGATTTAACTATAGGAAATAAAAAAAGTATCATGGAACCAAATCAGGTGAATAAGGATAACGCCCCTTCATAATAATGTTTTTGCTGGTCAGAAACGGCTTCACAGATAGGGCCATGTGAGCGGATATATTGTCTTGGTGCAACAGCGATCCATCATTCCCCAATTCTGGCACTTCCCCCCTAATTTTTAACGAAGTCTTTTTAGTGCTTCAATGTAGTAGTGTTGATTAACAGTCTAATCACCAATGTGAGTGGGTTATCACGAATTTGGCTATGTTTTGGACGGTAATCGCTGACTTTGGACGCCCAGTGTCTTCAGAACCTTTCGTACTAACCCTTCCCCCTGAAAACGTCTTATACCATTCAAACACATGTGTGCTATTCATCTCCATAAGCCAGCGTTTCTCAAACTGTGGGGCACGCCTCCCTTCGGGGGCGTGACAACTCTACAAAGGGCGCGCGAGCATATTGAAAAGTCGAGAGCAAAACATTATTTAAAAAATATTAATGTACTGAAAGTAAACAAACAAAATACATTCTGACATAATCAAAAATAAAATATACATTTACACTGATGTATTACAATTATAAATATATTGGTGCTACACAATGTATTTTGTAATTAATTTAACAACACTGAGTTAAAAACAAGTTTATTAATTACCAGTGACCCTATGGGCTTGTCATATAGATATATACTTTAAAACAAGAATTAACACTTATCTTGATAATTTTTGTACGGTTTATAATTAAACCTTCACTGTCGATCAAAAGTTTCACGATTCGCTTCCAAATTCCAACCGTTTTCCACGTAGGCACGCGTATGTAGTGTATTGGGGGAGAAGGAAGGAATAAAGAAACAAAAATAATCTGGAATAAGTAAATCCTTCGTGAACATTGTCAAGGTCCTTTTATTGCAATCCAAAGTCTTCGGAATAATTTTACAGATAGCAGTGCACAGAAAAGATCGTACTTCGGAAAGACGTATATATACGTCTTGGAAAATAAACACATTGGCTTAGTGAGACGTTTATATACATGGGGGGTTGCTTAAGAGGTAAAAGTCGTATCGTAGTTTTAGCGTCAAAGTATAGTATTGAATTCAGTACATTGTTATTGTATGGGGGGGGCGATGAAAATTATGATTGAATATTGGGTCGCGAGTGTTGTAACTTTGAGAAGCACTGCCATAAGCTTCGGTTATTATTTGAAATGTTTTCGTGGCTGATTTCGTTCACAAGAAATATGATGCAGATTCGACATTTTCCCGGCAGAATGCAGTAGCACGTGTTCACTCAACGACGCAGTACTCCCAACTGGTGCGATCGATAAAGATGAAATTGGCCACATGGATTGAGGAAGTATGTGGGATGACGTCACCAAAATAGTTGTTGCCAACTCCACTCTCTTTTCAAGCTACACCCTTAGTCCCTTTTTTTATGTCACACCTTGTACTTAATTCAAAGAAGGATTTAGTTTTTCGTGCCTTTTCTTTACCCCAATACACTGCATAACTACACGCGTCCTTGTGAAAAACGGTGACATTGGAGAACGAATCGTGCAACATTTCCTCTGCGGTTAAGGGGGGGGGACGACTAGAACCTTTTAAATTTCATTATCTCCAAGGAACAAAAAACGGGAAAAAAATGTTCTTTTTCAATATCCCAAGGTTACATATCTTCAGAGCCACTGAATTTATTTACCAAACAAGATTAAAAATCTTTGCAACGAAAAAAAACACACATTTAATCAATATGCTTTGTATACTCACTAAAGAAAAATTTAGATTTCATCCTTATTTTTTAGAATAAAAGTGTTCCCTAAAAAAACTTTTTGAAGGTATATCACAAAGATTTCCAAAAATCTAACCGAAAGAAGGAGGATCCATTTCCAATCCACAAGTTGCCGATAGTATTCTTTTTTCGGTTCCATTATCCCTTCTTTGTTTCTGTTCTATTGTCAGATCTGATGAAGGCATTTTCTGCTTTTATCCATTCGATTTAATGGTTGAAATAATAATAATAAAAAAGTGGCCGGATGGAAATACTCTGCAGAAGCAGGAGTACAACCCAACCCGTTCTGATTCTATTGCACCATCAACAGGAAAGAAGTTTGAGTTGTTTTCCCCCTTGCTCACTTAATGGTTTGCTATCGATCTTTCGGAACCCTCCACCGTCTTTTCTGTTATGGTACGGAATGCGCGCTTGCACAGTGGAATGCGAAAATTTTTATGTTTATTGTAATTGCCGAGGTCGTTTTAAAGGAGAAGAGTTTAGCCCCGACGAAGAATTTTACAAAGCACCCCACTCTGGATCCCTGAGGATTGCGAATTTTGTAGTGGAATGTTCTGGAAAGGAAAGATTCCTTTCCTGAATACGCACCCACACTCGCAGGAATAGTTAAAAAGAAGTGCTTCTGGAATATTGAAAGCTCTTTTAAATATTCTGAAGACCTGTTTTCTTTAGGACAGAAGAAAACTTAAGTAAATAGGGGACCTGTTTTGTCGTTTGTGTGTGGGGCTTTTGAAAGATAACCAGCATGTGAGACGGATTCAGTAAATATCCAATTTTTCAACTGCAAAATGCCTTGAGATTCAAGTACCTGTTAAATTTGACTAAAGTAAATAATCAAGTAAAAATAAGCGTGGTTTATGAAAAGAAGTTATTTATAATGATGTATACAATTTTACTTCTGGAGTTGGGAAATGTGGATGATGGTGAAAAAAGTATCTGCGTAAAAATTAAAACATTAAAAATATTTTGGATTTAAAGCTCTTAGACCGTAGATTAGTAAGGAAACCAATTTAAGGTAAATGTTAAATTTAATGTCAAGCTAAAGGATATTATTTAGATTCCTTAACGACTAATTCTGAGCTATAACTCAAACTGAATCATAGATTTATGATGCGTTCATTTAAATATAGGGAAAAGAAAAAAAGATGAATTAAAACTCTCTTAATTCATTCAATTTTGTGAAGCCATTTGCAATAAAATTTTATGTCGTCTGTTTATTCAGGAAAATGAAAAAAAATTTTTTTTAATTAAAAATAATATTGTATACATTTTAAAAAATATTTCGATCAAATTTTTCTTACATAAAAATTGTAAAACGAATAGGACCATAAGCCCACAAAAGGGGTGCCAAACTCAAAGGCTAATTTTGCCTCCCCCCGCAAAGAAAAGAAGGTTTAACTTTAGGGGGGGGCTGAAAGAAAATAAATATTCATAAAAACGTATGTTTATTTCATGGAATACATTATAACAAGCATACATAAAAGAACAAGAAATATTTAATGTGTTTACGTTCTGACACTCTCTCTCGCTCTCTTCACATCATTTCTCTGCTATTAACTTTCCTATATTTCGGGAAAAGTTTTCTTATTTTCTTATGTATTATTGTGTGCCAATATATTGGCTGGACCGCAAAAATATTCGTTGTAGGCTGCATGCGGCCTACGGGACGCGAGTTTGAGACCCCCTGGAGTACAATAATGTTTGCAATAACATTAATTAACATCCTGAACATCCACATGATCTATGCAAATAGAGGAGAAAATCGACTCACTTTACATACTTGTCACGCGATCACAAAAATTATTAGATCTACAGATAAGAAATTTTGTTGTTGAGTAGATTTCCACTAACGAGGGGATTTGTGGAAATCAGCTCCCAAGAGGGAATATGAGGGGTTAGGAGACGTCAGAGATAAAAACACATCCGTTTTTGAGCAATTAGACCTACAAACTAGAAATTTGCCTAACATGTTTCTTTTGGTGAGTAGAAATCTGTTAAAAGCGGATTGTGTGAAAAATCAACTCTCAAGGGGGTCAGACTTATAGACTTGAAATTCGGTAAGCATGATGCATTTGTTAAGTAGAGATCCGATAACAACGGGTTTTAATAAAATCTACTGCGAAGAAGGGTTAAGGGGGCATATGGATAAAAATTCCCGTTTTTTAATAATTAGATTTCAGACTCGAAATTTCGTAAGCATGTTCCCTTCGTTGATATATTAAAAACTGATTTAATAAAATCGAACGCCGTGGGGGTAAAGGGGGGCAAGAACTATTATTTCATTTTTTTTCTTTCTTTTGAACTATTATACTTGCAGACTTGAAATTTGATAAGCATGTTTTTTTTTTGTTGAGTAGAGATTTCCTAAGAAAGGTTTTCCCTAAAAGCGACCCCAAAGGTTGAATTTTTGGGGTACGGGATTGTGCAGCTAAAAGTGACATTTTGTTGAACTATTACTCCGACAAACGGAAATTTATCAAGCAAGCCTTTTTGTTGAGTAGAGGTCCGCTTAGAACGGGTTTTATGGGAATCACCTCTTGAGGAGGAGGAGTTAAGGTGGTGTAAATTAAGAGGCGAGGGCTATACGAGAATTTTTCTCAATAAATATGAACACTTAATGGTAAAATTTATATATCAATATAACTGTACGCTCATACATCGTAAAATACCCAGAAAATCGGGCGGATAACGGCGATGGAATTAATGAACATGATTACAATTTCCGTTGTACTGAATATTGAAACCAACTTTGAACAGACTCCTGATATAAATTTATTCTTACGTATTAAATCAATCAACAAAACTACGTTTTCATACAATCTTTGTGATAACAAACACTGAAATCAGCTAGTATTCAATTTTTCTTTAATTTCTGATGCAACTTCATATTCTTATGTAATAACTACAAAGTCAAACATTAACAAAACAAAAGGAGGGGGTGGTTCAATTTTTAAAAAGGATGGTAAACATGCTAACTTTCCTCATCCCCTGCCCGCCTTAAGCCCTTCTAGGTGTCAAAGTCTACAAAAGCCACATCCTCATACTTCAGCATTTTCCCCAGCAGCATAATCTAGAAATTCCCATTCACATGACAGCTCTCTGCCGAAATTTCAAACCGTGAAAACCGATTTTAACGGTAGAATACCGAATGCAATAACGATCTCAATAAGAATGTCCGATTCCAGTTGCAAATTGCGACACGCTTCGCCGACTGGTAACCGATCCATTATTCCGGAATGGTCTCGTCGACAATCATAAATATATGTGGACTTCGAATCACATCACTTGGAAATGCAGTACGATACAAATCGGAAGATGTCGTCATGGAATGTTCTACGGTGGTCTGCCTAGTTATTGCTGGCAGAGAAACGTTCATTATTTATTTTATTGAAGCTTTTCAGTGGGGAGAGAAAGCCCTTTATGAGCAATCGATCTCAATTGATGTGGAATGAAAGTGCTTGTTTCTGGTATCTGCCATCCCGAGATGGTTGGTTAGATTCAAGAGTTTGTTTCGGATAGGTACTATCTGAGTTTCCAAGTGTTTTAGGGTTAAGGTTTGATGTGGTTATCAATCAGCACTAGAATTTTAGATTGGGAATCTTGGTTGTGGGGAGTTTGAGATTGGTGAAGATTTGATTAGGGTCGGTAGAAGGGTTAGGTGGGTGTTTAGTATGTTGTAGTTCGAAATGCTTTATTTATTGAAAGTGATTTATCGTTTTCGAATTCGAATGTAGATAGTGGTGTAAATATTTGTGGAATAAAATGTTCAGGTCTTTTTTAAATGGGCATTAATAATGTAATATTATTTTTTAATTTAAACATCTATAATTCCTAATTTATTTCAGTTATGCTATATATAGTCATTGATTGTACTAGAACTTGAAAGATGGTTAGATTATGGCAATTCAGGTATTCTAAATAGTTTGATGATTTTGTGAATCTTTAATTTATTTTACAATAAACAATTTTTTAAAATTCAGCCAGTAATTTTTGTTTTAAATATATCTGGTGAAAAAGAAGATTTCATTCTAAGGTTGAAAATAAATTCATTTATCTTGTTTAACAGAAATATGTGTAAAAATTGCTTCTTAGTATAGAAAATAAAAAAAGTGATCTAGCTGGAACAGGGATACCAAACCAATGGCACGCGTACCACTGATGACACGTGAAACAATATTTTTGTCACTGCACCGTTCAAAATTGTTTGTATTTTAGTTTAAAATAAGTTACGTTGTGGACTGAAAATGATTCGAAGTTTGTCTAAGTACAGTAAAATAGTCATAGTACAGTAAATTTCATTGACACTACTGTATTTGAAAGTTTACTTGTCTTACATTTACGATTTCTAACCGTTATTTAACATGGCTAAGTTCAGCAAAAAAAAACCAATAAGTGCAAGATAGTTAATGTACACTGCTGGCCACCGTAAATGCAACACCCAGAAAGAAGCATACAAATAACATGAAATTTACAACAAGCATTGGTGGAGGTGAGATATGCAAATGATTAGAATTTCAGCGCAAACACACCTCAAGGCGCCTGTGGCGCCACCTCAAAGTGCTATTTAAGGCTTGGAGATTTCGCCGATTTCAAGTTCGGAAAATGTGTTTTCGTGTGGTTTTTTTCAAAGAACGATCAGTTATGTCTCGTAGAAAATAGCGACCAGCTTTTGATGAAGTATCCGAGTTCGACAGAGGAAGGATAGTGGTCTACCGAGATATATGGTGGATTATCTTTCAGGAAAATCGGTAGTCGTGTTACACGAAACCAAACAACTGTAATGCAGATATGTGACCGTTGGATGCAGGAGGGTACGACGGACCGACGTGGTTCATCGCATCCACCTCAGTGCACCACTTCACGTGAGGACAGGCAAATTGTTTGCATGGCAGTGACGGATCGCTCAGTCACATCACGAACCGTAGCACAGCACATTGAGTCTGTAACGCCTCATTCAGTGTCTGCGCGTACCATTCGATGCCGTTTACAGCAGAGTGGTCTGTCCGCAAGACGTCCATTGCTTGGTCTACCCTTGACGCAGAACCACAGACGTCTTCGCCACCAATGGTGCGATGAAAGAAGTATGTGAGCGGCAGAATGGAATGAAGTTGTCTTTACTGACGAGTCACGCATCTGTCTGCAACACCACGATGGTCGGATTCGAGTCTGGAGACACCTTGGAGAAAGGATGCTGAACAGCTGCTTTATGCACCGCCACATTGGTCCTGAACTGGGTAATATGGTATGGGGTAGTATTGGATATCACTCTCGCATTCCTCTAGTACGCATTGCCGGTACTTTAAACAGCCAGCACTACATCTCCGAGGTGTTGTAGCCAGTTGTCCTTCTTTACCTTCAGGGCTTGGCCACTGCCATATTTCAACAGGATAATGCGTGAACACACGTGGCACGCATTGTCCAAAGGTTCATCGTCAATCACCAGATTGAATTCCTTCCCTGGCCGGCTCGCTCTCCGGATCTTTCACCGATAGAAAACATGTGGTCCATGGTTGCTCAACGATTGACCCAGTTTACACCCCCTGCTGCCACACCAGATCAACTTTGGCAACGTGCGGAAGCTGCTTGGTCTGCTGTACTCCAAGAACACACCCAAAGTCTCTTTGAATCAATGCCGAGGCGTGTGGCAGCGGTGATCTCCAACAACGGTGGCTACTCTGGCTGCTGATTCTGGCGGGAATCACACTTCCCAGAAGTCTATAAATTTAATCACTTGATACTTGGTCAACGTGTTATCTACAAAATAAATTTTGTTGTTCTACCTCTTGTCTTTCTTGGTGTTGCATTTATGGTGGCCAGCAGTGTAATAGAAATTTTAAAACTTGGTGGACCGAGAAATATGGAATGATTAGTAAAGGCGACAAAGCGGTGTGTGTTTTATGCTATGGAACAGTTGTATGAGGAACATCGTCTGTGAAACGGATTTCAGATACATTTAAGTGTTAGAAGAAGCTGGATCATGCTATTTTAACCATATTTTTTATTTACCTATCCTTGAGAGTCATTATTTCGAGAAATGAATAACATTAAAGACTCGCTTAGAAAAAGTTTGGCAGATGATTCTAAACCAGCATACATTCTGCTAAAAGTAATATCTTACAATCCTAATATAAGTTATTTGTCATCCCCGATCTGCAACAAAAGAAGTCACACTAATGTTACTTTAATTTGAATTACTCGTATAACTAAAACATTTACTACTATACAGTACCAAATGTATTTTTTCGTAGTAAATAAAGGATTTTGAGTTGTTAGTATTTAGTTTTATTATTTTTCCCCATAATCACAAGTCAAATTTATTTGACGGCACGTTTATACCTCATTAAACATTTCTTCAAAAAAAATGGCTCGTTGATTTATAAAGGTTCTCTATCCCTGAGTTAGAAAAAGAAGAAAATACATATCTATCTTGTGATTCTTCCCCTCAAAAATGACCATAGTTAAATCTAAATGCTATTATGATATTTAGTAATGAAGGTTTCTGCATGTTACATTCGATCTCAGGTGACATTGGATATAAATTTTTATAAAGAAATGGGTATGAATTTTTGAAAATTACTGTACTTTGTCAGGTATTGTCAGTTTGATCCCGATGTCCCGCTCTTGGTTCTATCTAAATTAAAATAAATTAATTATACTAAATTTAAAATAGTTGTTTTTAGCAAACTTAATCCCGTATTTTTTAATTCTTTTTCATGTTTAAATTTGCACACACACACATACATACACACAATTAACGGAAAGCTTTTCAGATTAATTATTCTAATTTTTAGATAATTGTACTAAACAGTTTAGTGAAAATTAAGTTTTAGATCTATGAACATGTGACAAACCTATACGGAACTTTATCACTAACCTTCTGAGTCGTCTTTTTTAGGGAAATTTAATTCCCCTACCTATTTCCAATCAGCTCCAAAAAGAGGACGGGATTCCTTGTTATGCAGATTAGATAAAGTATTTAAGTCAAACGGAATAGTAAAGTAAAAAGCAGTAGGAGAGAGAGATTGAAGCAGGAAGGTATAATAGTGAAGTTAGAGATTTATTATTGGAAATTTCTAGGAGGATAATATCTCAGAAAAAGCTGAGCTGAGGTGCAGTGTGGTAAATATTGATTAAAGTCTCATTAAAGCTTTATATTAAGAGTGAGATTAAAATTAAATGTTCTATAGGAATATTATCGGATATAATTCTGAGATCTCTTATCGCAGTAATCTCTGCGTGATCGATATTCTAATTGTTAATTAATTGGATCATTAAATATTCAAGTTAATTTAAAGACAAGTCTCTTTTAAACCTCATATAACTATTTTTTTGATTTATTTGTTATTAAAAGTCTTTGATTCTATTTGGGAAAGATAACCAAATAAAGTTACTTATAAAAATGGCTACTGGCTCTTATCTGACTCCAAATTATTCTCGTTCTCAAAGTGAGATCCAAGGAGATCTTCACAAACAGACATATTAAGTAAACTTTTATATAATTATAGTTATAATTACAAGAACTAAAAGTTTATAGTTATATACATGCCACATTTGTATTACACTGCTGTTTGTAAAAAAATGCAACATCATGAATGAATCATCAGAATTAAATGAACTTTGCAGCAAATATCACTTATAGGATATTACGTAAAATATTAGTTTCAGAGCCACCGTGCATGCATGGCGTGCGCAGCTCAATATGAACTGATGATGTAAGCGTATACATAGAGGGCTGTAGAGGAAGGTTGAAAATAGTTAATGATTATTTGTTCGTGGCGAACGTTTAGTGGGACCTAAGTATGCCTCCACGAAGAAATAAGGAGAAATTCCAACAACTTTCAGAGTTTGATCAGGGTAGGATTATCGGCCTTCGAGTAGGAGGATTTTCCTATCGCGCAATAGGAGCACGAGTGCAGCGAAACAGTTCCACAGTGATGCGAATTTGGAAGCAGTGGAACAACGAGCACCAAACAACTCGAAAAAGTAGCAGTAGACGACAGAAGGTCGCCTAAGCGCGCGACGATAGACACCCGCTACGCATGGCGGTGAATAAACGTACAGTTTCCTGCAGGCAGTTGGCAGTACGTTGATCTGATGTACAGGTGTACTGATGTCGGCTTCGTCAATTCGTTGACGTCTACTGCACCCTGGATTGCGTGCAACGGTGCCTTTATACAAGATCTCCCTCACGGCATACCGTCGACTGCTGCGTCTGCAATGGGCTCATGAGCACAGAGCCTGACAAGCTGATTGGCACCGAGTTGTCCTTTCAGATGAATCACGCTTCAATTTGTGGGACCATGGTGGCCGCATTCGTGTTAGATGCTATGCCAGTGAACTCCTTTAAGGCACCTCTGGAGCTATCTTTCATCAGGATAATGCACGCCCACATGTTGCAAAGACTGTTCGAGACTTCTGTTCAGCCCAATACAAGCAATTTCTTCCTTGGCCTGCTGTTTCGCTGGATATGTCGCCTATTGGGTACGTGTGGGATTTGGTTGGTCGGCGTCTCGCTCGTAATCCGCGTCCTGCAGCTTCAAAAGACAAACTTTTGCTGCTCATACAAGCAATATGGAATTATCTTCCACAAAAGCAGACATTCAAAATCTATTTGACTCCATGCCACGTCGTATAGCAGCACTTATTGTAGTGTGTGGTGGCTACACCAAATACTGATTTTAGTCACTTAATATTGTTTTTTTTCCTTTGAAAATTTCGTCATTTATTTGTACTAATACGAGTTGTTTGTGCATTAAATTTCATTTAATTCTGATGATTCCTTCATTGTGTTGCATTTTTTACAAACGGCAGTTTATTTATATTTCTCTCTTGAGAGCTTACTCCGCTTGCCATTAAAATTGCAACACCAGAAAAGAATAATCTAACGAACGTCAAAATCACTTGAAAGGAAGAAGTTGAGATATGCAACTAACTAGTATTTCAGCTCCTTTAGATGATGTAAGAAGGAGAAACGACATCTGAAATACCGCATAAAAGGAAAGTTGTGTTTTCTAATTCGGAAAACCCTTTATAAATGTCGGAGTTGGCTCAGAACATTGCGTTATCACTCGAGATGCACGCTTCAGAGAAAAATTATTTTATTACTGCGATCTCGTTTCATGTTTATATCAAATATATCATATAAATATTTCAAAACATGCATACTCAAATTAGAAATGATTCACGATTTGGATTTCCAAATTTTAGACGAAAAAAACTGATCACAGTTTCATATAATTAAAATACTGATATTAAAATACTTATTTGATCTTCATTATAACCTCCCAATGAAAAATGTTTTCATTTTAGTCTAAATAGAATATACGGTCGGACTTCTATATAAAGAAGTCGCTAAATCCCGGAAAAAAGTTCTTTATATGGAAAATTCGTTTTATATAGGTTCATCTTTTAACATGCTGTATAAACTACGTAAAACAAATTTTTAATTCATAAACACTATATATCAAGAAAAGTAATTATTCACACCTTTTTCTTAAATTAATGTATGTTTATTGTATATACCTTACTCATAAAAAAACTGAAAGAAAAACAAGAAAAAGAAATATCGAATAATTCACTGTATTTTCAATACTAAGAAAATAATTTTATACTAAAATTAATGAATTTTAAGGATGTTTTACAATTTAAAGCATACAAATAACATTTAACACACATTATTTTACAGTTAGAACATGAGGACACGAGCCAACTCCCCTGGGAGTAAAAGAGGATATCGAAGATGTTTCTAATGAACTCGGCAATGGGGGTTAAAGGTTGTACTTCTTGGATGAAACGTCCAGAACTCTATTGCTCTGGGGGAGTGAGGATCTAATAAAACCAGTTCAAGATTTATGACCACCATAAAATATGTTAAAGCAGGGGTGGGCGGACTTCTACTTCTAATTATTTAAGGTGCCGCGGTCCACCCAGAATCGTAGATGTGATAAGTTACAAAAAAGATCAACAATATTTATATTCTATCAATTAATACAGAACATTCTCTTACCTACATAATTACAGTAAGAAAAACCTTTGATTAAAACTCACGTTTTAAGAAAAACTCAAGATACAAACATAATATATAATTATACCTATAAATTTAATAATATCCAAAGATGCATTTATAATCAAATAATTCAAAATGCATGAAAAATAAATCACTTTCATTAAAAGTTAATTTTCGTAGAATTTTATAGTTTCAGTAGACGACTTACATACTGTACACCCCAACTTGAATATCTCGCTATATAATTAATAATGGCTAATCTTGCACTGGATTCCAAGTGGTCGTCTGTGGAACGGGAATGATATGCTGTCTTAATTATATTCATCATTGGAAATGAAGATTTACACAAGTAGGTAACGCAAGAGAATGAAGTTAAATGAAATGCAGCCTTTTCAAGTTAGGATACTTGACTTCGTCCATTAACCGATGTATGTCTTTTACATGTTCGCTGTCAGGTGTCATCTATCGCGGGACGTAATATCAACACAAGAATCCAATACCGTGGAAGCGTGAGCCGTGTGGGGTGATGTTTCAGTATCCAATCCCGTGTTATCGTGGGATGAGCTGGTCGATGTTTATTTTCCCCTTTAGTTGGATTGTAGGGAAAACGCATTTCTAAGTCAGGCATCCTGGTGATCGTATTTTCCCTCTATAGTTGTAGAGAATGTGTTAAGCGTCATCGTGTGCTTCCAATCATGGTACAAGTGTCGCCTACACGTAGGCGCATGAGCCGATACTCCAGTCTAACTGGCGTTGGTATTCAATAAATACATTTATTTTAGTATGCGAGCCTTATGTGAAAGCGATTACCTCAAAATGTCTTGGTGGTCCACCAGTGAATCGCGATCGACTTAATGCCCACCCCGGTGTTAAAGAGAGAAAAACTTGATTTTTTTTTTTTTTTTTCAGAAATACTTTAAAAAAAATGGAGAACAAAAATTGAATTACAACAGAAAAAGTTGGTTGTATAGAAAATGCATTTCGCTATAGAGAGGTTATTTTACGAAGAAAATCATGAAATGTTCAAGGTTACAGGAAAAAGTTCGCTATATAGAAAAATTCTCAATATAGAGGTTCGTTATACAGAGGATCGACTGTATATCATTGAACACATAATTTGGGTTTCTATTTCACCTTTCGAGACATTAACTCTCTCATAACCAGATTTTCTTCCCTCCCAAAGTATTCTCGCTCAGACATCCTCTCAGCTTCCATAAACTAATTTTCGCCAAATACGAAACCATATTTCAACTAATGCATTACACTCTCTCACTGGGCTAGCAGGTTTAATTTTTGGCGTTCTTTCCGAAAATCCACCCGATAGAATAAATTAAAATTTAAAGAGCGCCAGTTTTTCTCGCGGTCTTCTATGTTAGCATATACATATTTAGAGGAAAAAAAGAGGTTTTCGCACTCGGAATTTGCTAGATTGACACAATGAATTTTCTCTTCTTTCTTCCAAGAAAGAAAATATTTTCTTATATACATAATTTGTTTAATATAAAACTTTAATTAAGTCTGACGGCAGCTGAAACGGAGCTTTTCCTTTTAGTGTTTAAAAACTGATGGTGAAAAGTGGTTACGCAGAACGTTTAATTTGATTAAAGGTAGTCTTTTAGTAACCAGTTTTCGAACGGGTTTGTATCATATCGTAAACTGCAGCGAAATTTCATTTCGTTTTTCATTTTTACCGTAATATTCTGAGATGCAAAATGGGATCCACCAGTCAGTTATGATTATGCAAATTTTATTTCAGGTAAAATCCGTATGGAAATTATTACTGTCAGTCATTATTTTTCGCGTTTATCTTTTCCTTGTGAACTCTAAAAATCAAATTAATGGTCTCAAATAAGCTCGAAGAAATAAATAAGCAAAGTGTGCTGTTTTTTTTTCAAAATTTCCCTATTTTTAAGTGATAGAAGAATAAATAAGAACAAGTAATATAAAAAAAAAAATTAAGTAAATTCTTATTTAGGTCAACAAAGAAAATTTTTATTTTAGCTACTTTTTATTAAATAGTTACAATTAATATAAATCTGTGTATACATATGACAGAATCACAACATTAAGTGATAATTAATTTTATTAATTATCATTAAAGTATCCTATTGTCATCCAAATCAATCGTGTATATAAGATTTCAGTTCAACTGAATGCTTTAAAACGTGAGAAAAAAATCTTTTTAAGTTTTGACACACATGTCGCCAAAAGGGTCGCCAAAAATGATGCCAACATGGCTGTATTTGTAATTCTTTAAATAATTAGTTTTAATTGAGATTAATTTTTATTAATTACAATTAAATTATTGTATTGTCATCCAAAATAATCATGTATATTAAATTTCATCTCAATTGAGCGCTTAAAAATGTATTTTATTATCGATTGAAAATTCCACCAAGATAAATATATAAATAAATATATAGAGCAAGAGTGAGTTAATAGTAGGAATTGAAAAACAGTGTAGATATAATTTTGTTATTGAATTTTCAATTCATATAATTTCAATTTATTCTACATAATTCTAAAGTCTTATTCAATTCTTATCGCAATAGCATATTTACCTAACCCAGGGATGGCAAACCAATGGCATGCGTGCCATCAATGCATCACACAATATTTTGGGCACGTGAGCGATCGAAATTGTCTGCATTTTATTTAAAAATAACTAAGTTCACTATGAACTATTACGAACAAACACGAAAGATCGTCACGGAACGGTGGGAAAAAAGTACACTCGTTTGTTATTGACTTGCCTTAGGTACTTCCTGGACTACATTTGCTTATGATGCAAATTTTGTCCACGCATAGCATAGTCAATTTCGATGACATAACTGTATTTAACATGACTTTAACATGATATTTAACTTTAACTCTTATTTAACATGGCTAGTTCAGCAGAAGAACGAAAAGTACAAGATAATAAGTGTTACAGAGAATTTCAAACTTGGTGAGTCTAGAAATACGTCATTATTAGTAAAGGCGACAAAAGCGGTGTGTGTTTTGTGTTCTGGAACAGTGGTATGCAGAACATCGTCTGTAAAACGGCACTTTGAAATCAATCACAAATCCTTTTTACAAAAAAGTGAACCACAGCAAAATAATTAATTGCTTAGAAACCTTTTGCCATAAGACTCCAATTCAGCATGCATTCTACTAAAAGTAACATCTTACAATCCTAATATAAGTTGTCATCCAATCTACAACAACAGAAGTCACACCAGGGGCGTAATGTACACTCCCGCATTGCGCGCGGGGGGAGTAAAGCCTGACTAACATCAAGTACTTATTTGGGCTTGGGGCCCAAAACCTGACTATGCAGGGAGGGGGGCCTAGTATTCTTCGTTACGCCACTGAGTCACACTAATGTTACTTCAATTTGAATTAAACGTATAACTAAGACATTTACAACTATACAGAGCAAAAAGTATCTTTTCGATTATTTGACGGCACCTCTATACCTCATTAAACATTTCTTGAGAAAAAATGGCACGTTGATTCATAAAGGTTCGCTGCCCCTGACCTCACCTTTTAAATGTCAAGTTAATTTGATGATTTAGGTATTCAAATTTTTTTATTACAAAAATCAAATGTTTAGTTCAAAATTCAATATTTTTTTTATGTTTCGTAGCAACTACATATTTGCTTGGGGTGGCTGTGATATAAATAAGAATGTGAAATAAGATCTTTTTTTCAATAAAGACTGAACTGGGGGTGGTTGTATACTCAGGAAACCGGTTGGTAGCTCTAAACCTCTTTCGGGAGAGTACGGTTTTCCTGGGTATTCTGCCAATAGCCTTTGCGTTGCTTTAGAAGACGACGTTAATAAACACAAACTCATTATTATTGCTATGTGCCTAAGCTCGGGGTACGCTAACTTTTTCTCAGCCGGGCCGCGTACATATGTCAACTACTTCACGCGGGCCGCATACATAAGATGTCTATTTCACGCGGGACGCAGCCTGATGGTTAATGGAGGTGGGGGTGGGGATAAATGTTGTAAGACCAAGATAACATAAAAACTTCAAAATGTGGAAAACTGATAAAAATTTCAAAACTGCTTTTTTGCTTTTTTTTTAATTATTACTTTTTATATATTTTTTTATTTTTGTCACTGAATTTTTCTAAACTGGAAGTATTTAAGAATCACTCCTTCACAATTTCTGAATCAGTAAATGGTTTCATTTGATCCTAATATAACAAATTTCACAGGGTGCATTTCTTACCGGTGTGATATTACCACTGACAAAGCCCTTTTTTGCTGTTATAAAGATTATTCAAGAAAGCCTATTTATCCCCTCCTGAAAGAGATCTTCGAGGAAACGTGTCATTGAACCATTCCTGTTTAGTGGTATTTTTTAAATACAACATTTTCGTGACAAATCAAGCAATTACTGATTCATGCTTGTTTTTCACTATAACACAGTCAACTTTCTAATCGTCTTGAAGCAACCTATTTTCTTCGAATATTTTTCGCTTGTAAGATATGAAAGATAGTTAAAAACGTTCCACTCATAAAATATTCGTCAGTGGCGTAACGGAGAACATTTTGGCCCCCATGCAAAGTCAGTCTTTAGGCCCTTTATATTCTCCCCCGTGATGTGGGAATTGCGGGGTTGTACGCTACTTTACTAATGATCGCTACTCCACTGTTGTCTATTATAACTAATCAGAAAAAAAACATCAATTCGCATCCATACGTCATCGACAACAAAAAGCAAAATTGATGTATTTGATTTCTTAACAAAGAATTTCCCACCAAATTTTCATAAATAAATTTATCTGAACAAAAGGCCTTGACCCGGCCACTTAAAAGGGCCCGATGGGGGCCACAGGCTGAGTATCGCTGGCCTAAACAGTCAGATTTGATTTGAGTAACGTACTATATAATTACGAGAAGAAAATTAATTACGAGTTATAAAAATATTGAGAAATATTTTGTGAGAACCCCCTGGGCTCCACCCTGGACACTAACATCAACTTGAGGCAAAGAATAACTAGACGCCATTTGTATAATAATAAATTATATTTATTCAATTAGAGAGTTCAAATATCAAAATTCTAATGACAAATATTAAACTATATGTCTACGTCAAAAAAGGATTTACCTTTACTATTAAATTTAATTACGAAATATGAAATTAATCAATTAATAAGCTCAATATTGAAAAGGTTTACCGGAATAAGAGGTCTGAGAAATACACGCAACTTGAATTATTATCTTTCATTAAAATTGAACTAACTTTATTAAACTAACGCTAGTGGTAAGCGGCACTAAGCTAGAATATATCACCTGTCTGTACTTATGATTCCAGATAGATTAATCCTCCTAAGGCTCCTTTGCTGAATAATAACAGCAATATTCCAATATCGTAAACCAATTGAATCCTCCAAATCTCGTCACTACTGCTGCTGGCTCAATAGCCTTCTTCCCCGCTAACTTACAACGCTCTCCTTAAATACCTTATCTACTTTACATATCCCGTTTTCTTCTTTTAGAGGTGATTAGAAATATACGCGAATTTACAATCCCCAAAGACGCTTAAGAGTATTAGTGGAAATGTGTCGTAATGATTCGTCACAATTTATCTTTATAAATCTCACTTCATTCAAAAAAACTTTGAAATCCCGATTCTCTTAAGTTCAAAATATTCTAGTCGAACCAAAACAGAACAAAACAAAACATCCTGATGTAAGATGTGAGGATCTTAGGTCCGATCTTAGGGATGTGGGAGGAAGGGAAGGAAGACTAGCCATATCCAAAAACAAACTATTTATTGATCACAAAATTAGCAACACAATTCAAGTAATTTTAAAGACAAGATGCACCCAATCTACGCAATATGTGGATAAATAATGAGATACTTTAAATATAGACCCCCTTATTTCAGAATCGAATCTACTTTCCCAATTATCTGACCACTAATTGAACTCTCGTGACCAGTCGTCACTTAAAATTCTTTCACTTAACAGATATCTTATATATAGTATAAAATTGAATAATACCTGATCAGTAGCAATCTAGCCTATCTCCTCGCTTTCTCTCCTTCTAGCTTGAAATCCTAGACCAGGGGTGTCCAACACGCGGCCCACCGACTCTTTTTAAAAAATTTTTTAAATATCAGATTTTTAAAGTTTTTTCATTTTGAAATTTATTTGAAGGGAAATTTATATACATCTACAATGTATTTGCCTGTTACCTATTTTTGTTTTAAAGTAAATCCTTTTTAATAATAGAAATGTCCTTTAGACTAAAATGGATCTATATTTTATCAAACAGTTACATTTGATTTTACTTTAGTAAATTACTTTTTTAATAAATTTCGAATTGCATTATGCATATCCTTTACTATAGATGGTGCATGATTCTCTGTGTGTGCGACATTCGTTTCTCCTCCTCCTTTTCTGTTTGGAGTGCCCAAAAATCAAGAAGCAGTTAGAGATGTTTTTTAAAGTTTAAAAAATATTGAGGACGGTTCAGATTAAGGACAATATATACTTAATAGTTTGCGAATTACAGCACTATTAAATTTCAACAATGAGTAACGAAAGATGAGTTCAATAGGAACACCGTAATTTTCAAGAAAATGGCAACTGTAATATTTCAAACCTTATTTGATCATTGCATTGTTATATTTTAAAAACATTATTATATTATCTATGTCTATATACATGAAAATAATGAAAACAATAATAATAATTCATTCTGTTTTAAATTTTCACTCCAATAAATGTTTTTTTTGTTTCCAAATCTGATATAACGGTACATATTTTTATGTGCGGCCCGTGAGATTAGAATGTTTTTACGAAGTGGCCTGCAAGGTCATTTGGGTTGGACACCCCTGACCTAGACTATGTATGGCAGACCTAATTTGAATAATCAGGGTTTCTTCTTCAGAGAGTTGGTTATGAATAAACTAGATTTGAAAGACCAAAGATTTCCCAAGAGGATTTTATTAATGGAAGGACGCGAATAGAGTCGTCACAAAGATAGAAGTAACTAAATGAATTGACCGAAAACGATGACGATTTTTAGAGTTAAACACAAAAGACAAAATAAATAAATAAATCAGAGAACTTTTCGCACCGTAACGGCACTAACCAAAAGCCCTATATATATATATATATATATATATATATATATATATATATATATATATATATATATATATCTTCACTTTTTTAAAAAAAAACTCGTTTTATCCTCCAGTTTCCAGCTGAAGTTGCAGAGTGCAACCTTTTATCTCCTTCGGTAATAGCTTCTTGGCCAGAATAAATGATTTCTGTTAGCCGTTTACACAGTGAGAGTGGCCGATCATTTGTAAGAGGCTTCCCTGAGGGAAAGGTTTTTGTAAAAGGGAAATTCAAGATTTAAAGTCCGTACAAGACGCTCTACATCATCCTGGAAGAAGTCTTCTGAAGGCTTAAGGATGTGACGAATGGTCAAGGATCTTCGACTTCAAGCCAGGAGTGATCGTCCATCCATTGTACTTTCAAATGCGTCATTTATCTGCGGAATGTTTTCGGATTTCGACTTCGCCTCAACTAATGCTGTCTAAAAGGTTTTGAAGAATTGGGACCAGTTGGGAAGTTGTCGTGTTATGTATGCTTTGATGTAAATGCAAGACTGCATTTTTTTTAAATGTTTGATTTTATTTTTTTGCCGTCAAAATGTGAATCTTTTTTTTAACAATGGGAAGTGTGTACTTATTGAAATCAACCTGATGTGATATAAAATGATTTGTGAACTATACTGTATGAAATTTGTCTTAAATTTTTTTTTCGATTGACTTGTAGTTTTATAACTAAAGTACACACACACATTCGATATTTTCAAACAAATCAGCAGTCATCCAAGCTTTTTTATTAGCTTTATAAAATGAAGTTAACTTTTTAATGTTATTAAAAATCTAGAACTCTGACCTATCCCATTTAGTCATTTTTTTTTCAAGATCCATTCATGTTTGATAATGTGCGGACAGTTTCCCTAACTTTCTAAACCTTCCCGCTAATGCATGTTTCTCCTTTAAAGTTTAAGGGGAGTTGGAAACCTCTCTCTCTCTCTATGCTGACAATGTTAAATTGGCTGTTTTCGATGTACCTTTTCTCAAAATCTGTTTTATGTACATGCTTGAAATTTTTCATACTATTAAAGTACACCTCTCTTATTATACTAAAATGAGCTTTTAGCTAATTTTGAATTTTTTAAGAAATTATGAAATATTTTATCAAACATTGCGAAATTTGACCCATTTTTTACTTAAAAAATTTGTAAAAATTAAATTTTTGAGTGTTTTAAAAAAGCTCATTTTAGTATATATTAGACATCATTATAAATAATTCATAAAAAAATTTACATACATGTGAACAGTAGTTTCTCAGAAAAGGTACATCGCACATTAAAATTTACATTTTGAGATAAATTGATTTTAATGTATACAGTGAGACTTCTAATCGGCTGGGAAATAAAAAAATAAAAGGCTCAATTTAAAAATAAAAATACATGTTTCTGTTTTATATCAATCGTTACACTTTTAAGCAAAAACAAAGTAATTTGTTTACAATTTTCGCCATTAAAATGGGCGTGGCCCAAATTCAACGAATATTTAAAAATACGTTTTAAAGGCTTCTAAATACCCCAGAAGCTCAAGTAAGGTATTTTTAGAAAGGTTAAAATCTATACAATTGGAAAATGTAAAAATCTCAAATTGTGAAAAAAATAAGATTTTAGCTTTCCAACACCCCTTAATTTAGAGTCATTTTAAAAATTACTACCCCTCTTCTTCAGAACAGAAAAAAGTCATTTTTCATAATCACGTATTACAAGGAACTTTTGAGTATTTTTCGTTTTTGTTTACATCTGATCCCAACTTCTTAACATATTAAATCAGGGGTACTCAACCTTTTTTTCTACTGGGTCGCATACATATGGCATCTATTTCATGCGGGCTGCAACATAAGGATAAATAGGGGAGGGAGAGGCGGGGAGAAATGCTTTAAGACCAAGATAACATTGGAAATTTAAAATGTGGAAAATATTGATTAAAATATTATAGCTCCTGTTTTGCTTTTTTGATTCAATACTTATTATATTTTTTTATTTTTGTCACTAACATATTAGAAGCATTTAAGAAACACTCCTTCACATTTTCTGCATCAGTAAACGGTTTCATATGATTACCAATAATATAACAAACTTCATAGTATATCTTCGTTACCGCTGTGATATTACCACTAACAAAACATTTTGTTGCTGTTGTAAAGATTTTTCAAGAAAGCCTCTATTTATCCCCTCATGAAAGAGATCTTCGAGGAAAAGTGTCATTGAATGATTCCTGTTTATTGGTATTTTTTTAATACAACACTTTCGTGACAAATCAAACACAATTACTGATCCCTTTTTTTCACTACAAAATAGTCAACCTCTCAATCGTCTTGAAATGATATATTTTATTTAGATATTTTTTGCTTGCAAGATATGAAAGACAGTAAACAATTAGTTCCATCCATAAAATGGTCGCTACGTCACTGTTGTCTATTATTACTAACCGTGACTGTTTCAAGTATAAAAAGAATATCAATTTGTACCCGTACGTAACCGACAGCAAAAAGCAAAATTGATATATTGGATTTCTTGACAAAGAATTTCCCACCAAATATTTAAATACAATGTTTTTAAATAAGTGAATTTCTCAAAGCAATAGGCCACTTAAAAAAGCTCGGTGGGCCGCAGATTGAGTATCGCTGTATTAAATTAAACTTGTCTGCCAACATTTTGAGCATACATATACATATATGTAAGGAAATTCATTTGGGATCGAGACTTTGAACTCCTTCAGGATGTTCACCCCTCAATGTAATTCAGCCGAATGGCCAGTCAATTCGGAGAAAATAGCCTGCGAAATTCATGCTTAGCTTTTATGCAATTAAATTTTAATTTCATCCAACGATTCTGTAGCTTGGTTGGCAAATCTTCTGCTTATTATGCGAGAGGTCAGGGTTCGATTCCAAGCAATCAACCTTTTTTTCTTCAATTCATTTAATTATTGAAGTTAACTTCTTATGGCACGGTAGGGAGAAATTTCCGTTACGCGTTACCAGTTACGGTTAGCGATGAAAGTAAGGTAGAAATGAATGAAGTTCCGAATTTTTCCCCCGTTTTAAAAAACGCCATCTAATTCATACTATTTATCTCAGACAAACAATAATTACAGAATAGGAAAGATCATTTTTTTCGCCACGATATGGTATATTTTTTTTAACAAAATAATGATATTTTCTATTTTTTACGATTTTTTTAAAAATGAGTCAAAATTGATACGCTTTTATAAAAATGGTTTCTAAATCCTTTCCTTTAAGTTTCCTTTCGAGTTAATGAATTGATATTTTATTCAAAACAAGTTCATGCTTTTCTCTTTTAGAATCAGTCATTAAAAAAAATGACGAATTTTTTTTTTTGCGATTTTTCAAAAAATACTCAAAATTTTAATTAAATATTTAATAACTTCATTATTTATAAAAATAATCTAACGAAACTTTTTTTCCATATGTAGAATAGTATTATCCGTAATCTGTTCAAAAATTGAAAAAATAGATTAAAAATTACGGCTTTTAAAATTTTTTTGTGTTTTTCGTCTATTAGTCCTGAGCAAGCACCCACCCCCCTCTCTTCATTCAACAGCAGCTTTAACAAGCCTTTCCTCTTTTAGCTTTGCGATACATACTTTTTTTGTTTTTACGTTACCTCGAAGTCAAATTATAATCAATTTTATGAATTAAAAAAAATCGGAAGTGAGTCTTTAATCTACCCGAAGTAGGCATTTAAATAGTTCAAAAAATCTGTCAAAAATTAGTTTAAGGAGAGTTTGTTGGATATACAGTTTTAAAATTCTTTTAAGAAAATAATACAAACAATATATTGTTTTAAAATTTAGTGGCAACACAACATTTCTTCCAATAGTTTGGCAATAAAAGATTGTGTTTACTAAATTTTCAATCGAATGGAATTTCTAAATCCAGTTTAAGAAGTGAGTTTTTAAATCATATGTATGCTTTGGTGTAGTTAATTTGATTGTTGTGAAAGTGTTATGTACTGCTTCATTAATTTGTATTTTATGATTACAGTGGGCAGTAAAATTTTTTACAAACATGCCCCAAATTTTTACTGGCTCTATGTAACTTAGAACTAAAATCATGTAAAAAAATTGGCGAGAAAAAAATATTAGTATAGTTTTTAAAAAATTTAAAAACGTTCCATGCGTTTTGATTTTTTTTTTAAATTTCATATTTTCTCCTGATTTAACTTCTTTAAGCGATTCTTTACAAATGTATGCATGCAATGTAATGTTTTATATGATAATTTACAAATTATGGGTAAGCGCAAATTTTTATATAAAAATTTCAAGAATTTTAATGATTTCCTATACGTAAAAAACTTTAATTTATTCTTTCACCCTATCACTATTATTACAATGCATCCAAGCATTTATAACTCTGTACATTAGATGAATACTTCTGGAAAGTTTGTTTTGTTATAATTCGACAAAAATTGCAACGCATGGAACATTTTGCATTTTTGTTTCAAGGCAAATTTTTGATTCTGAGTAAAACAGCTTTTTTTTCATTTTAAGGGAAATTAACTTAGTTTTTTTTAAAAAAAAATTAAAGGTATAAATATAAACTTGAAATTGAAAAACACTAATATCAGACAAATATAAGATAGATGCAGAATATATATATATAAGATTCTGCAATATTTATTGTATCAGTCACATTTATGTATATAGTGATAACGTCACGTTATATATATAGTCACGTTATATATATAGTGATAAAAATTGAAGTAAGCAAGAACATTCTAATAATATCTAAAGTAAATTAGCAGAGTGTATTTCATTATTATTTCATCAACCAGATAGTGTATTATGTATTTCATTAATCACAATGAGTAAAAATAAAGTATTTCAATGGGATTAAATTACAAAAATTCAACATTTTTGAGGAAAATTTTTAATTTTTAGAAAAACAGCTATTTTTATTCTCAAGGAATTGATTGAATTTTTAAAAGACAATTTTACCTTATCTCTACAAAACAACAGAATAATATCAACGACAAAATCAAATATTACGATTGATGCAGTCTTTTCGAGATACTTAAGCGATATTGAGTGCAAAACCTACATTTCTTACTTTAGTTACCACAAGCCTTTGATAACAAAAGTATGTACTGAAGCACACCATAAGCATAATAGAAATAGACTAATAATGATGATACTTTTCTCAAAATACAAACAATAAAATTTTTTTAAGTATTATGTATTGAAAATGAAAATTTTGTCTATACTTATACCTTTTCCATCCTAATTATTTTTTTAAATACAGTTTGAAATAATAATGATAATAAATTTGTTAATTATATATAAGATTACTTCAAAATAAAACTTTACTATACAATTCAATACATGTATGCCTAAGAAGTTAACTTCTAATGCATGTTCACACTGATACACGGTTTCTTTTTGTTTTTTAAATTAAATAAACTTATTTATGAAAGGTTTATTAAACATTAAATGATATTTTATGTAATTATTTTGTATTTTATGAAGTAAAAAAAATTAAATAAACGTATAACTTAAATTATTTATTAGTAAAATTATTTAAAATTATCATTAATTAAAAAATTTTTAAATTATTAATAATGAAAATATTTAAAATTATTATTAATTAAAAATATTAAAAATAATTATTATTGAAAATTATTTATAATTAAAATTTGTAAATTAATTATTATTTATTAAAATTAATTAATTAATTACTATTTATTATAACTAATTAATTATTATTAAGCATTAGTATTAATAAGAAATATTATTAATTTCTTATTAAATTATTTTTAATTTATTATTAAAATTATTATTAATTTATTATTAAAATTATTATTAATTTATTATTAAAATTATTATTAATTTATTATTAAAATTATTATTAATTTATTATTAAAATTATTATTAATTTATTATTAAAATTATTATTAATTTATTATTAAAATTATTATGAATTTATTGATAAAATTATTATTAATTTATTATTAAAATTATTATTAATTTATTATTAAAATTATTATTAATTTATTATTTAAATTATTATTGATTTATTACTAAAATTATGGTTTATTATTAAAATTATGGTTTATTATTAAAATTATTATTAATTTATTATTAGAATTATGGTTTATTATTAAAATTATGATTCATTATTGAAATTATTATTAATTTATTATTAAAATTATTTAAATAAACTTTTTGAAGTTAAATAAGTTTATTTGAAAAGAACTTATTAAATATTTTATAAAATTATAAGATAATTAAATTAATAATTTATAAAAAAACATATTTTTTATTATAATATTTATAAAATAATTAATTTAAAAAGTAATATTCATATTAATTATAAAATTAATTGTTATTATTATAAAATAATTAATTTAAAAATAATAATTATATTAATTATAAAATAATTAATTTAAAAATAATTATATTAATTATAAAATAATAATTTAAAAATTATAATTTTATTAATTATAAAATAATTAATTTAAAAATAGTAATATATTTCATAAATTATTTTATGTAATATTTTATTTATAGTATATTGTTTTTCCCATTATAAAACTATTTGTAACTAATTTTTATGTAAAATATCAGTTAATATTTATTATATATTTTATTATAAGTATTATTTATTAATATAAAATATATATATAAAATTTAATATAATCATTTATATAATTACAGTAATTTTTTTTACTTTATAAAATGCAAAATAATTACATAAAATATATCATTTAATATTTAATAAATATTTCATAAATAAATTTATTTAATTTAAAAAAATAATTAAATGAGTTGAAGAAAAAATGTTGATCGCATGGAATCGGAACCTTACTCGCGCATAGTACGCAGACGATTTGCCAAGCAAGCTACAGAATCGTCGGATGAAATTAAAATTTAATTGTATAAAAGCTAAGCATGAATTTCGAAGCCTATTTTCTCCGAATTGACTGGCCATTCGACGGAATAACATCGAGGGGGTGAACACCCTAAGGGAGTGCTACTATTATACCAAGTCTCGATCCCAAATGAGTTTCTTTAGTCGTTCCCCCTCCTTATTAGATCAACAAAGAAAAATTGTATTTTAGCTACTTTTTATTAAATAGTTACAATTAATATAAATATTTATATACATATGACAGAATCACAACATTAAATGGTAATCTAAGTTGCCAAAAATGATGCCAACGTGGCTGTATTTGTAATTCTTTAAATAATTAGTTTTAATCAATTAATTTTTATTAGTTATGATTAAATTATTGTATCTTCATCCAAAATAATCATGTATATAAAATTACAGCTCAATTGAGTGCTTTAAAATGCATTTTATTAACGATTGAAAATTCCACGCGAAGATAAGTAAATAAATAAATATATAGAGAGTGTGAGCTAATAGTAGGAATTGAAAAAATTAAAACGTCAATATTTGATTATGTGTGCTGTGACGTTTGAGAAAAATAATGGTAGCTTCATATTTATTAGTTTAAATATTTGGTTTATCTACGTCACAGCTGTTAATTACAGTATATACATTGAAGTTATTAAATATATTGATCAGTTCGTTAGAGTTCAAATTTTGTTGTTTGTGAAGGAGGAGATTGCATCCGTCCTGTTCGAAGTTTTCCGACGCTCTTCCTCTCTGCCCTCTCTAAGGTCTCAGGATGGTAGCGATTGGCCTTTTAATCCTCGAGTTACATCCGGCTCATGGATGGAGTAGGGGGTTTCTCACGGTGTTAAAAGTTGTAGGGGTGATGGCCTTGCAATATTAAGGGTGCACGTGTACATAAAAAAGTGGTTATCCTATCGACAAAAAGTAGCCGACTTTTTAGCTGCGTGGCGAGAAAATGTAACACACACACGTTATTAAGGCATATTCAAAACAGTCATAGCAAGACAATAAAAGAGTAAAAACATATTTAAACGTTTTAAATGTATTTTATTAACGTATTTTAGTGGACGTTCTTCTCCATTCTCTCTGACAACAATTTGAGACAAGAGGCAGAGGAATCCCCACATTATCTCAGCCAGGGTATTATAATAGAGAAAATAATAGGGATGAAATGAAGGGAAATAGTGATTATTCTTAGAAATTGCATTAATGATCAGAGGTAAAAACTTGTCTCATTAGCCTATCTTTGAGTAACGCATGTGTAAGCTATTAATGTATCTTTCCTTGCAGGAATCGCGAATAAATCTATCATATAACACAGGGTTTAATCCTATTAACTTGGGTAATGAAAGGCGATTGGCGTAATAAAAATGGTATTCGTAGTTAAGATTTAGAGAAAAAATATAAAAAGTTAGAGTTCATATATTGAAATTATTATACATATATTTATTCAAATTTAACAGAAGAGTAGTTAAAATAACGTAAAAAAAAACTTAAGCGAAAATAAATGGTTATTTTAAGCAACTTAAAAAAAGTTAGAAACAACAATGTTATGTGTTAAATACAAGTTTTTAATGATAATTATTCTTCAAATGTGAACGTATGCAACTGATCCTTTTAGAATAAAAGCTCATACCTTGATTTTTAAAATTTTAAGTATAGTTGAATGAATGAGAAATAAATGTCGAGCAAATGAATAACGTGCTTGTTTTACATGTTTTTATTTTATAACATACACTCATGTCCATAAATTAAGCCTAATTCAGAATCACACAGAATTTGAACTCTAAAATAAAAATTTCACCTGTAGAATTATCACACACATCTTGAAGAAGAATATGCAAAATACAGGAAACCACCAGATGGCGCGGATAGTACGTCACAATGACGAGAGTGTAAGAGAGGGGTATATAAGGAATGGAGGCAAAGAAGTAAATTTGTTCACAAGCGCTTTAAAAGCCTTTCAGTGCAATAACCGCATAGTTATGGCACAAAGGAAGCGTTTGGATGATTTTTTACGTGGTAGACGACTGGAATGTGGACGTACCCAGCTGGAAGTATCCGAGGAACTTGGAATCGCCCCGAGTGTCATCTCCAGGCTTTGGAAACGATTCCAAGATGATGGTAATGTGAGTAGACGTTATAGCCCAGGTCGCCCCCGAGTTACAACGGTGAATGAGGACCAGTATTTGGCAGTTACTGCCAAAAGAACCAGATGGAGCATAGCATCAGACCTGTCTCGTCAGCTCTCTTCAGCTACCGGTACGACAGTTTCAAGGCAGACAGTGTACAGACGCTTAGGGCACATTGGTCTATATGCTCGTAGGCCTGTCAGATGTGTTCTAATTACCGCAACTCACTGTCGCCTGCAGTTAACCTGGAGTAGAGAGCATGCATTGTGGACACCACAACAGTGGTCTTGTGTGATATTTTCCGACGAGTCCAGGTTTAGTTTGCGGTCTGATTCTCGCCGGACTTTAATATGGAGAGTGCCAGGTACCCGTTACCACCAAGAGAAAACCATTGAACGACACCGTTACGGTGGTGCATGATGGCTCGCGTTTGGGGAGGAATTATTCTTGGTTCCAGAACTGACCTGCATGTTCAGAGTGTAACGATGACATGCCACATCTATCGGGATGTCATTCTGGAACAACATGTACGTTTGTTTCGGGACGCCAGGGGTGCTGAATTTCTGTTTATGGATGACAACGCCCGTCCTCACCGTGCAAACATTGTAGACGAATGCCTTCAATCGGAGGATATCACCCGTATGGATTGGCCAGCATACTCACCGGACTTTAATCCAATAGAGCATGTGTGGGATGTGCTTGGCCGACGAATTGCAGCTCGTCAACCCCTCCCATCTGTCTACCGGAACTTCGGAGGGCATTGCTTGATGAGTGGTGTAATATTCCCCAAGATCAGATTGATAATTTGATACTCAACATGCCTAGGCGTTGTAAGGCCTGTATTGCATCGTCCGGGAGACATACTCCGTATTAACCATCTTACTAACCATATGATACTGTTTTTTGTAAATAGGCTCTTTTTTGAAATTTGCTCCAGGGAGTAAAAATCGCACTTTTTATTAATTATGTCAAACATATAGCATCTTTTTTGCTCTTTACCCTTTGTTTAATAAATAGACTTTACAAATAAGTCAAATTTGTTTTGCTTCTGTCTCTTTTTTTTTGCCTGAACTTCATTATCCTTAATCTATGGACATGAGTGTATTTACTTTAATAAAAAAATAAGTAAATCAATGCTTCCTCAAACTGTAACATGTAACGTTATGAACCTATTTGATTTTTATTTACCCCCTTAACTGCCGATTAAAAGTTACGCAATTCGCTCCCCAGTGCCGCAATTTTTGCCACAGGCACGCGTATGCGGTGTATTGGGGGAGGGGAAGGAAAAAAGCTCCAACATCTAATTTTTCTCTGAAATAAGTAAATTCTTCGCAAACATTTTTATTTTTAATTTCTAAAGTGCTGCGATTGGTGTTTTACCATTGTAGACCTTGTACATTCTCCGGAAGCTGGTATCTCTTTCTAGTGCGGCACCATATAGGTGGATACCAGTCGCCGCAGGTAATTTTGACGCCCAAATTCCTCCTTAGAGGGAGGCACCTGAGCTCTGACAATGTGAACCTGTACTAGGATTTAATTTTGCCGAGAGCACCCAAGCCAGACACTCTAGGGCTCTTTTACATGCCACATAATCATACGACATGTCTGCTGTCGATTTTCTGCATCATAAAAATCCACTGATTTAGGCCGGGGTAGAATCCGCAACCTTGTGTGCAGAAGGCTAGCGACAAACCAACCACGCCACTCAGCCGGCTCGCAAACATTGTCAAGGTCATTTTTTTGCATTCCAAATCCTCTCTGAAATAGTTTTGCCGATAGCAGCGCCAAGAAAAGAATCGTAATTTGTAAAGACTTAAATTTACGTCTAGGCCACTAAACGCATCGGTTGAGCGAGACGGATATTTATGCCGGCGACAGTAAAGAAGGTTATGAAAATACCTTAACTGTTGTTAATCGTACTTTCTCTCAATGTTTACAACTTTCTCATCAGACTTTGGTTACTTCCTATAGATATTTAATGTAGCTAAGCAATCCAAAGAGAACACAATTTTAAATTTAATCATTTCAAAGAAAGTTTTATGAATCAAAATCTGAGTTCAATTTCTCGTTCATCTCTCAACTCCAGAGCTATGAAAAGAATAGTTCATCCAGAAATCCCTATAATTCAATTTGTCCTTGCTTATTATTCCGGGACGAATCGTACAATATTCAGAGCCCAAAATTCCTGGAACACAATAATAACCTTTCATTATCTCAAGATTATAATCATTTCACCCAAGTTTGAGAGCGAAGTAATTGTGATGCCTCTGGCGACGAAACTAGGAAGATCTAAAACAAAGACGTCCTGCATAATTTCCCCACTGTCTTCGGAACTGAACTTACGAGGCGACGCATCATCCTTTGGATTGGATAAAAGGGACCAGGCGCATTTATTCGTAGCAAGCTCTTTTGGAGAATGAACAATTCCTTTCAATATGGCAGAAGGGGGGGGGGAGACTTATTTACATATTTTAAAGTCATTAATCATTCGATATTAATCCTATTTGGCCTGAGGAAAATTTCTTAGCCAGGACAAATTTAATTCTTGAACTGCGATATTTCCTATATATATATGTAGAAGATTTGACTAGAATTATATAAAATTCTTTAGTCGGATAATCTTTTTTCATTGTTATAATCATTGAATGAATTTATGGGGAATCATGTTGTTATTTTAAAAACCTGCATTTTATTTAACGCTGCAACGAAACACGGTAAAACAAATATATACTGAAAACCACACGTGATATGTAAGACATTACACAATAGCGTTCCTTGTTCACTCAGGACACATCTGAGCTTTTATAGTTTTTTTAACCAGAAGCATTTAGAATCATACGATTTCCGTTAAGGTCTTCAGTAATAGGTTAGAACACGCGGATGGTGCAATATTGCTTTCCTCGAACAAGAAATATTCGCCATAATCCATATATTCGAAATATATACGGAACATGGATATTCAAAAATTAATATGGCAAATCTTACGCAAATCTTTGTGTTTATAAATTTATATATGCGGCATGAAGCTAATGTTGAATTAAGCCAGGGACGTAGCTACCGGCGTATCAGCCATATCAATGATATGGGGCTCCCAAACTACAGGGGCCCCAAAATGTGTAACTACAGTCCTACTAACAGGACTCTCATATTTAAAAAAAGGGCCCCCAAAGGAACTTTGAAACAGGGCCCACTCAGAACTTGTTACACCATTGAATTAAGCTAATGTAAAATTTCGTGCAAGGAAGTAATTTAAGTTTCCTGGCGTGAAACAAAACACATTATACAAAAAATAACTTTAATCAGTTACATATCTTCCCTTGTATTCGATGATTTTTTGCCATCTCTCTGGTAGCTTCATGATTCTGCGTTCATAAAACTTCTGGTTATTATCAGCAAACACCCAAACCAAGTGCAATTTGAAGTCCATTCCAGATCGATTCCCGTCCATCTGACCATTCAAAAGGATTTGTAAACTTCGAAATAAATGATAATCTGATGGTGCTAGATTGGGGTTACTTGAGGGTGCGACATCATTTCTCAACCATTACACAATGCATAGAAATACATTAGCATAGTGGTACACAATGATAAAGATATATGTAAGGATACATCTCGCTTGTACAATGATCTTTTTATATTAAGGTATAAGAATACGTTCGGAACCGTGATTTTAAAAAGGCGCCTATATAAATGGATAATTTTCAAGATATTTACATTAGAATACTTATATAAAAATAATTTAAGGACATTAGGACAAAAAATTATTTAAATGCAATATTTTGGCAAAAATTTAACTTAGAATAACCTCTTTTTAAAATGTTCTTCTTTTAAAACTAATACTTCTATAATATTAATAGTTTGCGCTCATATAAAGTAAAGACTTCTCCAGAGGGCCTGAACTAGGAGTTTTGAAAAATTCACATTATTTTCAAAGTTACTACCAATTGAAATAATTATCTGCGTTTTTTTCTTAAAATTTCTCTCTTCTGCTGTACTAAAATATGGATAAATCCACTTCTAAGCTATATATTTCAAAAGTCCTAGTTCAGGCTCTATAAAGGTGTCTAAGCTATGTACAGGCAAAATATTAATATAATAGAAGCATTTTTCATAAAAGGATAATGTTTTGAAAATTGGTCATTCTATGTTCATTTTTTGTCAAAATATTATATTTAAATAATTTTTTATTGTAACAATATTCTTAAAACAATTTCATACACGTATTCTAATCTAAGTGACACTAAATATCATAAATATTATCCATTTATAAGCTTTTACAAAATCACGGTTCCGAACGTAGTCGGATACCTTAATGTTATTGAGGACGAAGGATTTTTTTCTTTACAAGTTATAGTTCATTTTCAAAAGAAATAATCGATCTACACTATATTTGAGATCTGCGTATCACAGAAATTTGATCGTTTTGTAGAGTAATTTTTTTTTCAATTTATGCGGAATAAAAATTTGAACTATCTAAAGAATCAAAGTCATCTTACATGATTTGCAGTTATTGTGCGTGATACATTTAACTTTTTTTTTCTTGAAATCTTAAGCACAGTCATATGACGATTCTATTCAAACTTGACTTCCATTTTGTCATCATCAACTTCAGAAGGTCGACCAGAACATTGGTCATTCTTAAGTAAAAAATCTCACAAGAGCGAATTTTTTTAAAACCATCTCTGACATGCGTATTCTGTTAAGCAATCAACATCATAAGCTTTACATATCTCTTTGAGAGCCTTGGCCACTTTTTCATAACTTTATGAAACTAGAAAAAGGTTGAAAATTTTTATATTTTTATTCTACGTTAAAATAACCGTAAGCTAACAGTTGTAAGCAAAATTACATAAAATTTGTTTCTATTGTTAAGCCTGTTTTCGCCATATGTACGACGGTGTGGACTTAACACGGATCACATTTCCGTACAGAAAAAAAATGCCTCGGTTTTATAAAAATGTGTGACATTGTAACTCATGCATTTTTTTGTAATATAGAGTTTTTAAAATTTGAAAATATTGTATAAATAATCAGTTTTTCTTTTTTAACATGTAAAAGTATAGCTCATTTAGTATTACGGTATAAAAGATAAATGCGAAACACACATTTTCTAAAAGAAAAAAATGTGTCAACTCGGATGAAAATGAGTAGTATCACAAATAAGCGATTCTCTACTGGATAATGAAGACAGAATATATAATATTAATGTTTGAGTACTTTTATATCTGAAAAAATATTCCGAATTGTGGTCCTATTCTTTAACATTAGCCGAAGACAGCCTTAATGGCCTAAAAGTGTCAACTACCAAACCGCAAAAGTTAAAAATTATAAAAGAACAACAACAAAATATAAACATAACACTATCTATTTGAGCGCAAAACAGAAATTTCTCACCAATCCAATATATATTAGGTTGGGGAAAAAGAAATCCATTATTTTTGTATGGAAATCAAGACTTTATTTAACATGCTTCCATTTGTCCGATTTGGGTCAAGTATACACCGTTTTGTTGTATAATTTGTTGCCATTTTAAAGGTGGCTTCATAATACCTATTTCATAGAAGTCTTGGCTCTTATTGGCAAAAACATCTAGTAATCGATTTTCACAAGCTTCTCTTGATCCCAATTTCTTATCACGCAGGAAGTTTTGCAATGCGAGAAAAAGGTGTTAATCACTTGGTGCCAGGTCCAGACTATATGGTGGATGCATTAAAACTTCCCTACCAAGCTCCCAAAGTTTATAGCGAGTTAGTACTGAAGTAAGTGTTCTGATGTTGTCCTGGTGGAACACAGCACCTCTTCTGTTGGCTAATTCTGGCCAATCGCTAGCTTCAAACGGTCCAGTTGTTGACAGTAGAGATCTGAATTTAGTGTTTGGCCATGCGGAAGCAACTCCTAATAAATGATTCTTCTCCAGTCCCATCAAATACACAGTAGAACCTTCCTGGCCGTTAGCCCTGGTTTGGACACCGTTTGAGCTGCTTCACCGCACTTTGACCACGATCGTTTTCGCGCAATATTGTAGTATGTGACCCATATCTCATCGTCACTATCTGTTTAAGAAATGGGTCGATTTCATTCCGTTTGTCCAAAGCTTCGCAGACGGAAAATCGATCCATCATGTTTTTTGGTGTTAATTGGTGGGGCACCCAAATATCCGGCTTCTTTTTGAATCCAACTTTGCGCAAATGCCTTAAAACTGTTTTATGGTCCATCTTTAGCTTCTGGGCGATGCTAAGACTTTTAACATGCCGGTCAATTCTGTGATTTTATCAAAATTCTCGAAGACGGGCCTGCTTGTGCGAGGTGCATCTTAAACATCAAAAATACCTGAACGAAATCGACGAAACCAAAATTGCACGTAATTAGCTGTTACAGTATCGGCATCATAAACACCATTCGCAATTTCAGCCACCTGGCTTGAATTTTTGCCTTTATCAAAGAAAAACTGTAAAAAGAAACGGATTTTCTCTTTGTTGACTTCCATTTTTAACACCCCTTAACTCACAACTGAATGGACCAAACAAAAAAAAGCAAAATAATTTTTTTAGTGTGAAATGTTATCTTGACAACGAGCATAAATTTGAAATTGTTTGATCGATGCTTCACGAGATATCGACACTACAGCCATCTACCGAAAAAAAATAATGGATTTCTTTTTCCCCAACCTAATATAAATGTAATAATTCACTTAAATTTTCTTTGGAGTGATTTGACTTAATTTACAATGGTCTTGAGCCCTACAAGACTTCGAAGGATTATTCAATTTTAGTTTACCCGCCTAAAGGGAAATAAAATGTTACAACCACAACCTTTTCTCCTAAGAAACTGCCACGTTCACGTTTTTTAAAATAAGGTGAAGCTATATTGCACCATCCGCGTATTCTGACCTATTACTGAACACCTTAACAAAAATTGTGTGATTCTAAAATCTTCCGGTTGGAAAAATTCTAAAAGTTGAGAACTCTAGAGCCCACAAGGAACGCTATGGACTAAATTCATGTGACGTCATAGTCATATGATAACTGAATCACGTGTTTTCAGCCAATCAGTACTTAAATTAATGCCACGTCATAATTACGTCATAAATATAATCACGCCTTTCCAGCCAATTAGTTCATGCGCTTCATTGTAGTCAACTTTTGCTTTTTACAGAAACTTTCTTTTAAAAAGTACATATTTGTCAACGATATAATAATGCACATAGTTAAGCAAAATGCTCTTAATTTAAAAGTATTCGTATAATGCAAGTTTTTTTTAAATTTTGAAAACTGTTTGAAGAATTTTAACACGTGAACTCTACCCAATCATCAAATTTTAAATGTTATCTAAACTTTACAAATTGAACAATCAGTACGTCAATTTTTATTCAATGGAAAACACCGGATTGCCTTTATCATGTGACCATCATGAATTTAATCCATTGTTCAATACATGAATGAGAAAGTTTGAAACAAATGCGTATTTCTTTCTTTTGTCAAGTTCTTTTTCAAAAATAAAAAAAAAGAATTATTACAATAAAATATCGAAACAAATCATTTTTTCTCTCATTTACTTAAATAATATTACACATCATTCAATAAAAATAATTTATTTAATATTAATCTATATACGTATATCTATATATATTAATACATTTAATTATAACTTTAAGAATTCAAACATGTGCTCGTCATTTTCTTTTGTGCGAAAAAGAGCTATAAAACTCTCAATCGCAGAGAGTTGCCTGCACGCTTTCAGAAAAATTTTATAGTTGTACAAAAATTTCCTCTGAGAGTCCTTCACTTCACTTTAATCACCGAAGTCGGCCCTCGTATTTATATTCCAGAACTAACAGTAAAGAGAACCCGTTGTACTTCATCATTATGCAAACAGTCGAATCTATACTGAAAAGTTTTCTACGGGTGCCATTTTAACAACAATTCTCTACGCCCCATGAATTTTATTCCGGTAATAAAAATCCTCTTTTAATAATTACGTCCGAAACAAGTCTATCTTATAAACATAGGAATGGGCTTTCTGGATCTCCCTGCAAGGTAGAATGTTTTTTTTCCCCACGTAGGTTGGGTCCTTCTAGTTGAATCCTGGAATCGATTTTGAAAACAGTGCGCTAGGGAATAGAGAAGTGGGTATTTGGAACATTTATCATTCTGGAAAAAGTATTTAGTTAGTTTCATTCCAGATCGGCTGTTTTCATCGAATTGCTTTTATAGTTTTGGTTTTTTTTTATCCCTGACTTTGATGGATCGCGGTGGAATCCGTGTGAGAAAAACAAATCGATTTCAGGTTTAGCGGAAAAAGTGGTTATCTCCTTGTTTTGTTGTGTTGTTAACACTTTGGAATGTTCACTTCTTTTTAATTTGTTTTAGGATACATAGAAATCCATATACATTGAAATACGTTTAACACGAAAACACTTAAGACGAAATATCGGTTGACACGAAAAAATACAATGGTCCCGACAAAGTACTATGTATTTTCACGCATTTTTTACCCTTAATACAAAACAAAGATCGCTTAAGAGGAAAAGATTTCCCTTCTGGAAATGAACAAAGTACGGAAAACACAAGCCACACAGGCTCATCATCGGAAGAATTCTTTGCAGGAAATGATGATAATGTGTTGTGACGGGGCTTTATGCCGTTTTTCCTATTAATCCTCTTGGGGAATCTTTGGAGCCAGCATTGAGTTATTTCATAGCCAATCCTCTCAAAAAGAAACTGCGATAATCTGTGAAGGATTTGTAATCGCGAAGAAGAAGAAGAAAGGAAGCTGAGATCCTGAACGCCGTGAGCTGACGGTAAGACATTAAAAATAATAAGCGTAATTATAGAACGGGCTTTAGCGAGTTAAAGAATTTAAGACAGATAAAGATTCTTAGGATAACTTCTGATAAAGATAAGTAGTTAGGATTCCAGGCGCTTATTTACACAGAGTTTAGGAATACGTTATATCACTCCTGATTTCTTCCTTATAGTAAGACTTGTGTTGTTCAATATGTTTGAATAATAATAAATTGAATTTATTATGGCGAGCTTGGGCGATCAATCATTTCCTCCTACAAATCTAGGCCACGCGGATGAAGAGATGTTACCCCCAGGCAGGGGGGCATCACAGTGTGTTCAGCCCCAATTACGACAGACATTTTGGAGTTTGTTCAAAGCTTAAAAAATATCATTGGTGCAGATTCCAGCGACGAAAATTTGATGATTAATGCAGCTCCTGATACGAAATGAGGAACATCATGAGAATTAGCGCAGTTATTAAGACGCACATTCCAATGGTGAAAAGAATAACAAAATGGACGACAATTTGATGCTAAAAAAAGGCAACGCTAAGAAAAATATCAGATTATTTTCAAAAACTCAATAAATGTTGTTTTTCAAAACCTTGGAAATTTTGTAATAAATTTCATTGTGAATGATTTTGTTTCTTTTATTTTTATTAAATTTATGTATGCATGCATTCTATGTAAAAATGTGCACTCTTAATAAACATAATTTTGTTGAAATTATGATTTTTTTTCTTGCAATATCTTTTAACACGAAAAAATATTTCAGTCTCTTCAGTTTCGTATTAAATGATTTTCACTCTATATAAAGGGGGAAGATCATGTGAATGGCTGGCCTTAAAACTGGTTAAACCTCACTTTAATGTAAAATCGTATTCAATGTATGTACATTTACTTACTTCTCTACTCCTTTCATAAATAGCGATATTGTAGTTCTTAAAAAAACTGTTTGTTTTCTAATAAACTTATTTTTTTAATCTTTAGTGTAAAAGAGTAGACAAAAGCAAACATATTCTTAAAGTTAAATATAGTTATTTCATATTTTTGTTTTATAATTATTTTAGTAAAAATAATTTTATACTTACGTTACAAATTGTATTTACAAAACATATTTTTCTAGCTTTGAATGTGTATTTTGATCATTCAATGTGGCAATAACTTGCTTTTTGTTCTTTTATCCATCATGATTTAATTATTCTCGAATGCATCTATATATAGGTAAGTTACTTTTTGTATTTGTTACGGATTTAGAGAGCTTCTATCTCTAACATTGCGTAGAATTTCTTTCAGTATTGTTAACAGAAGGGCGGAAGATAGGCTTAGCATTTTAAAAATTGTTACTTTTAATTTGAATTTAAAAGTTTTTCTCAGCCACGATTGCTTATAATACTGCAGCATACGTCTTTTTAAGTTTCCAAAATTTCAACGGTATTTTATATCTCTAATATTCAATTTATCTCAGTCTCTTAAGTAGAGTTTATTAAATTTTGCAAATGTATATTATGTATATATGAATATAGATCATACTATCAATCATCACTTATAAAAACAATAAAAAAAATTCGGAGTATTTTTTTTATTTATTTAAATCATATAATTCAATATCGATTGTAATCAGTCAAGATTTACATCATAGATTCCCAAACTTTTTTGAATTGGCGCCCCTTTTCTTAGTGAATATTTCGATACTGACCCCCTCCCACTATAGAGAACGTACAAAAAACATGGTGAAAACCAGAAATACATTTTTAAAAAATATTCTGTTTTTAATGGAATATATTTTATTTATATTGACGTCATTCTGATTAGTGGTTCTTTTTTTAATAGATTTTGAAACTTTAATTATAATCACCGGGTGTATAAGAGATATTTCATCTGATATTGGACGAGACGTGCAAAGTTTTAATTTAGTATCTAAAATTTAAAAAATTTACTATATCATTCAATTTAAGACAGGTCTGAATGTAATGTAAACTAAGTTTTTCATCCACTTGAGGAATTACCGAAATATGTGAATTTTTGAGCACGTGATAGAAATGATTTCAATACATACAATCAGCATAAGATAACCAGTATTAAAGTTTACTTTTGTTAGTACATAATCAGCATGCTTTTTTAAATTATTTTTAGACTATATTTGAGTAATCTTCCCACGCCCCTCCGTGTCATCTCACCACCCCCTAATTTTCTCTGGGTCTTTTACTGCCTCCCCTGAAAGCCTCAAACGCCCACAAGGGGGGGCGTTACCACCCACGTTGAGGACCTATGATTTACATCCAAATGTATATTATAAATGCGAAAGTTTGTGAGGATGTTTGGCCGTCTTTCACGCAAAAAACAACTGAATGGATTTTAATGAAACTTTACAGTAGCATAGCTTATGCATCAGAATAACACATAGGCTATAATTTATAGCATAGGCTATAATTTATAAAAATATTGTGTGAAGTGTCCAAATTATAACGAGATTTGTCAAGTAAGTAGGAAAGAGCTGCAGTTATTTACATTCTCACATGATGAAGGAAAGCAGACAAGGAAGGCGTTTACACAAGATTTTTGCTTTTATACCAGCAGTGCAAGCGCGTGATTATTACGTAATAGTAGTTCTGATTGGATAGAATTTGCGGGACAGGGATTTTGGACTAGCCGATTACGATTAAGATTACAGTGTTATTTTTAAACCAAAGAATTAAAGTTTGTTTAAATATTAGTAAAGATTGGTTTTTTTCCAGGTATAGAAGTTTAAGTTGGCATTACTTTCCAAGATGGCGACCGGTTTAACAGCTGTCAAGTGATTTATTCTCAGTTTGGTTTGGCAATTCATCAAAACGATCATCAAGCAAGGCGTAGATTCACCGAATGGGCCCAAAACGAGATTGCCGTTGTTCCCGATTTTCATAAGCGAATTTTGTTTAACGATGAGGCGCACTTCTGGTTCAATGGCTACGTCAACAAACAAAACTGCCGCTTTTTGGAGTGAAGCTAATCCACAAGTGTATGTCGAAACACCGTTACATCCGAAAAACTGACTGTTTGGTGCGCTTTATGGGCTGGTGGAATGCTTCTTCAAAAACGATGAAGGCCACAACGTTACAGTCAATGGTGATCGGTATAGAGCAGTGTTTCCCAAACTGTGGGGCGCGCCCCTGGGGGGCGCGATACACCTACAAGGGGGGGCGCGAGAATATCGAAAATAAAAGTTTAAAAAAATTTATTTACTAGAATTAAGAAAAATCAAAAAATTTCTGACATAATAAAAATATACACATTTACAAGGAAATAATATATAATATATAATATATATATATATATATATATATATATATATTATCTGCGATTTTACATGATCGAAAAAAAAAAAAGCTTTTATTTCAAAAACTCATTTTTTAACTATCTTTGATACTATAACTAAATAAAAAACGTTTTATTCGATTTGCTGTAATCCCATGATGAGAGATTTTTTTATTACGTTTCCTTTTCAAAGTAAAAATGCTACTCTTTTAGAGGAAAGACAAAATCCAGAGCCATAATCAAAAAACATTTTATGAAGATAAAAATTTCATCACTGTTATATATTATTGCCATCAGCTGTAGGCAGCAGAATGTATTTGCTGCGGTTTGACCTTCGAGCTTACTTGTACGGTTAGTTACGACCCTGCTATTATGTATTTGTTTTTTCATTTAGGGAAGTTTGAAGGATTACTAAGCCAAGCATAATGAAAAACGTTTTACATAATTTTTTTAGAACATTCATATCGTAATAAATACACTTAATCCGGGAGCGGTCACGTCGAGCACACAGTGCACGAAATCGGTAATTCCGGCAAAATTGTTTAATTGTTACCAATGGCCCTGACACTATCCTCCTGTTTGACAATCTTAACGTGAACTAAAATATATTTGTCACATATCTCCCTCTTTTTTTTGGGAGTGACAGACGTTTTTACGATCTTTAGGTACTTGTTTTGTCTGAGTTCCCAGTGTGATAACTTTTTTTCCGAAATGTTTTCTGTGTCTTTAAAAGTAGGTGAGTATATTTTCTCTTTATGAAATTATTCACTGGAATTACGATATTTATTGTGTACTATAAAAATAATTATAAAAAAGGATTGGGGTGTCTCAAATAACCTCGCTCGACCAATAGTATCGAGTGCGCGCCTGCTCCAGGGTTAAAACATGTTGAAAAGTCTTTTCACTTTTTAAATATTAAAAATAAAATACAATTATTCTTCATCGGAATTTTTTATTGTTCATTATTCAACATCAATTCTAAATGCTAATTCTTTGAGACTTAGAATTACAGTTCGTTTAAAACTAATTATAATTTGAGCAATCATTTTAAGAAAATCAGTTTACATTCTTGTAAACATTGTCGCACACTTGGCTTTATTCTCCTTACAATTAAGCGATTATATCAATAATGTTTTATTTTCTTATAAATGAACTCGTGCCAAGAGCGGGTACTTCAGTCGGTACTTCCATGGGCTTGTCTTACAGAGCAAAGTTTTTCAAAGGAATGCTTATGATTAGAAATTGACCCTCTGAGTTATTTTTCTACATTTAGCTTATATCTATATTTTGTCTTCTAAGCAACCACCGCATTTTGCAATATGTTCCAATTTAAAAATTAGAGAAAGGAAAAATAACATAATATAATTATCCTATCACTTAATTTTTTTTTAACTCAAAAGTAACATGTACGAAATTTAATACTTTTGTCATGAATTTGTACGGTTTATAATAAAGATTGTTGCTTTAGCGTCAAAGTGCATTATTATTGCATTCAGTACATTATTAATGTATTAGGGGGCACAATAAAAATTGTGATTGAAAAGGGGGCGCCAGTATTGAAAGTTTGAGAAGCACTGGTATAGAGCCATGATTACGAACTTTTCATTCCTGAATTGAACAATCATGATGTCCAGGAGCTGTGGTTCCAACAAGACGGAGCAACATGTCACACAGCTCGTGCCACAATCGATTTATTGAAAGACACGTTTGGTGACCGCCTAATTTCACGTTTTGGGCCTGTGAATTGGCCTCCAAGATCTTGTGATTTGACATCGCTAGACTATTTTCTGTGAGGCTATGTAAAGTCATTGGTCTATGTGGATAAGCCACAAACGCTTGATCATTTGAAGACAACATTCGCCGTGTTATTTCCAATATACGGCCACAAATGTTGGAAAAAGTCATCGAAAATTGGACGTCCAGATTGGACTACATCCGAGTCAGCCGTGGTAGTCATATGCCAGAAATCATATTTAAAATGTAATGCCTCAAAATTATCTTTCGAATAAAAAAAAAATCATGTCAATCGAATAATACATCGTTATTTTATTGCAATTTAAAGTTCTATACCTCTAAAAAACACCCTTTATTATGCGCCTTGCTTTCGTAATGAAGGTATAAATAAATTATATGTTATTGGGGGGTATCTGTGCTGTGTTGTAATTTGCATCCATTTTAACACACCAAAAAAAAAACTTAAAATTACGACCATCAACAGCAAAACAGCTTGGCAATTTTGATGGAAAGATTAGAGATGACTTTTAAAGAGTCCAAATGTTTATCGAATGCGTGTTATTGCAACAGATAGTTGGTCACAGAATTCTTCGGTAGAATTAACTGTAATGCCATTAATGAGGACCTACAGATGTGTTCCCAAATGAAGCAGCCCAAGGTTCGCGAAATCCAGCGATCGGGTTATCCTGATAATTGTGGATATCAATGCTGAAGTAGGCTGGTGTGCCTTCATGCTGAAAGAACAGCTGTTTATGAACGATAATTAAGTATTTTGCAGCAATTTTGATAATTTGCTCGAAAAAATACAATAACAGACCGTAGAGTCTCATTAGTAGAAGTTATGGTCTTAACAGGAAATAATCTTTCACAATGCCACCCTAAACATCCATAGAAAAACCACTGTTTGAATGCATGTGGATGTGTTGCAAATGCATTTGGTGTTGCTCGCGCGTAAACATTAAACACATTGTAAGTCTTTTCGAGTATAAAATTTTCCTCGACCGTAAAAAACAAATGTATTGATATGTCAGAGTATATATCACGCATTTCTGGAAGAACCATTGCCAAAATATCGCGCGTTTACAATACATCATTTGATGGCATCTTTGAATTGTTCGTCAAACTTTCCATTGATACCACCAGACTTGTATTGTGCTATGGGTGGTCATAATTGAGCAATTACCGTAAACATTGCTGTAAAGAAGCCATTTGTGAAATGCTGGACGTGAAACCATTTATCTTCCCTCTCATGTCTAAATTTTTTGTATATGTACAGCAGTGGTGATTCTCTCACATTCTCTCTCGCCTTTTTTATTTAATTTCTGAAATTTCTTTTGATTGATTGATTTGAGAATCTCACCTTGGAGAGAAACAATTACATGTTAATTAGTATTGCTGCTTAAGGAAATTTGAAGTAATAATAGAGGAAGTGGACGTTCTCGGATTGTAAGGTGCGATAGAGAATTGCAGATTACGACATTTGTTGATGAGTATCTGCGTGTATGAGGGTCGTTAATATAGATATAAAACTTTAGAGAAGATGATGATTGGGTTCTTCTTCCTGGGGTTAGAACTTACGTCACCGTGCCTCAAAGCTTTTTGTTGAAGTTGAGTGATACTTCACTCCATCTGTATATTTACGTTTGAGATCCTTGAGACTGATTCTAATAAATCTGTTGGTTTTTGCAATGTGTGTTGATCATTTATTCCACGGCAATGGAACGAATTCCATCTCAGTACCTCTAAATCTTTCTTCCACCCTTAAGCACAAAAAGTATTTTAGGGCGTGGTTGCGTAGGAGTCATGGTCATTGATTCGGGACCAGCATGTCATTAGTATGAACCTAGAGCCACTGAAGACTAATGGCATAGCGTACACCCAAGCAAACCCCGCATCTCGGGGGGAGGTTTCTAGGGGGCCCAAAGCCTGACTTCGCAGGGGGCCCTAATATTCTCCGTTACGTTACTGGTGAAGATTCACCGTGTAGAGGGACTGGTACACATTAAGTGCCTTGGTGCTTAAAGTCTTTCCTTTGACGAGGTGTAGAAGTTCAGAGAGATAATGCCAGCTCAGATGTTGTCTTCGTCACTTAACTGTGGTTGAAATTTACGAGGGCTGTCTCCAATAGCTCTTATGTTGCTTTATTGTGTGGCGCTAACAAACACTCACTCACTCACAATTTTTTTTTTGTTTTAATAATCTGTACCATCCCTCAAGGTTTATCCTACCTTTTTAGAATCACCCTGTAAGGGCTAACATGGTATTCAGTTTTTCAAACCCACATATCTCTATAAATTTGTATCTTTTTTTTTCAAATATTAAGTAACTGCAACATCTGTACGTACATTGCGTAATTTCTATATATATTCGTTACACCTCGTGAATGTCTTTTAAAAATTCACTATAATTTTTCAAATATTAATGGATTTTGATATCTCGTTGTTGTGTATACATATGTGAAGAATCTTTACGGTACCTTTCCACTAATACTCTTATGCGTCTTTGGGGATTGTAAATTCGCGTATATTTCAATCACCTCTAAAAGAAGAAAATGGGATATGCAAAGTAGATAAGGTATTTAAGGAGAGCGTTGTAAGTTAGCGGGGAAGAAGGCTATTGAGCCAGCAACAGTAGTGACGGGATTTGGGGGATTCAATTGGATTACGATATTGGAATATTGCTGTTATTATTCAGCGAAGGAGCCTTAGGAGGATTAATCTACCTGGAGAGGTCATAAGTACAGCCAGGTGATATATTCTAGCTTAGTACCGCTTACCACAAGCGTTAGTTTAGTAAAGTTAGTTCAATTTTAACGAAATATAATAATTCAAGTTGCGTGTATTTCTCGGACCTCCTATTCCAGTAAACCTTTTCGATATTGAGCTTATTAATTGATTAATTTCATATTTCGTTATTTAATTTAAGAGTAAAGGTAAATCCCTTTTTTGACGTAGACATATATTTAAATATTTGTCATTAGAACTTTGATATTTGAACTAAGTGAATAAATATAATTTATTATATACAAATGGCGTCTGGTCATTCTTTGCCTCAAGTTAATCTTAGTGTTCAGGGTGGAACCCAGGGAGTTCTCACACATAAATACTAATTAAAACATTTCTGAATACGAAAGAACACTTTTGTAAGTTCAAACAGAATATTTCTGTCATATGGACTGAATTGAATACTGTATTATTTCAAATTTCCCCAAAATGTTAAAATTGTTGAAGTGCACTCGATCTGTAAATTTAGACAACGTAAATGAAACTTCATCCAGTTCAGTTCTTTGGGCAGTTCAGAAATTTAGTCTATTTTTTTTCAGTTATAAAAAATATTATATTATTAAAATATGTTTAAAAAAATAACATCAAGCAGCTGTTCAGAAGGTTAAGTGATAAGAAGATATCCAATGGAATATAGGTTAAAAGATTTTTTTAAAAATATAATTAATAGGTTATTATTTCTCGTACCTTAATTAAATTTTAATTAGTTCTTTTTTAATGAAATGTGTTATTAATAAGCAATTTTACGAAGAGAAAGAGTAAAAATAAAACAACTGTAAAGTTTCAATACATTTTTTTGATATGCGATATTCTTTTTTTTTTTTCTTTTTTTTTTTTTAATAATCTAATAATCTTAATTTAGGGCTTTTGATTTTTTAATCTTAAATAAGACGGTTCCTAATTTTGTCTTAGGATTTCTAAAATGAACACTTTTACTTTTTATAAAAATTTAATTGTTTAAAAACTAGCTGAATTGACTAAGTATAACATATAATCATTTTAAGACTTGTTTAAAATTTTATGCGTTTTTATTACATTATTATGATATAAATAAAATATGAATAATATCAGAATTATCCACATGAATTTGAGAAAAATATTGAAATTTTTTTTATTATAATATTCAAGTACCTTTAGTAATTTAGTTTTTAATTATGACAAAAATTGATGTTTGAATATTGGTGACATTGAAATATTTTAATTTTCTACAAATGACTACTGGCAAACGATTATTATTTCCCTTAACAAAAATTTAAATTCCATGTATTTCAAACAATTTTTATTTGTCTTACGCTTACGATTTGTAATCCCGTGTTATATTTTCAATACCGGGGTTTCAGAATTACATTTTCCAAATCCCTGGATTCCGGAATTGATCCTGGGATTTGGATTGGACTATTTATTACAAATATTACACATTAGCATAATTGAAATATGATAATAAAACTGAAAATATAATTAAAAATTGGTTTAATATCAATTTAACTGAAACAAATAAAAAAATCTTAATTCATCATAAATAAGTGATATAAAATTATTTTTTAAGTTAATTCCTACTTAGATCAACAAAGAAAACTTTTATTTTAGCTACTTTTCATTAAATAGTTACAATTAATATAAATATGAATATACATAGGACAGAATCACATCATTAAGTGGTAATTAATTTTTATTAATTTTTATTAAAGTATCGTATTGTCATCCGAAACAATCGTGTATATAAAATTTCAGTTCAACTGAATGCTTTAAAACGGGAGAAAGAAACCTTTTCAAGTTTGGACACAAGTCTCCAAAAGAGTCGCTAAGTCGCTAAAAATGATGCCAACGTGGCTGTATTAGTAATTCTTTAAATAATTAGTTTTAATCAATTAATTTTTATTAATTATAATTAAATTGTTGTATTGTCATCCAAAATAAATCATTTATATAAAATTTCAACTCAATTGAGCGCTTTAAAATGTATTTTAAATGTATTGGACTGAACATTCCACTAAGATAAATAAATAAATATATAGAGAGGAGGTGAGCTAATAGTAGAAATTGAAAAACACAAATAAAAATAGTACATAGAGAAATTTTAAAAAACAAACATTTCTTCATTTCTTGTGTTTCTATAAATAAGCTTTTAAAAAACACATCTCATCCAGCGTTTCATCGTTTAAACGGTTTCTTATTTTTGCTACAAATTGTCTTGCCGAAGAAAATGTTCGTTCGGATTCTATACTAGTAGGTGTTATCGTGATTAAATAGGAATATGTTCTTTTCAGGCAGTCACCACGTCTCCCTCCATTTTCAAAAAGAGAGATTGCTTTTTGAATTTTGGATGACAGTGTCTCAAATCTAATAGACTGCTTTGGTGCATATACTTCTTTGATAATTTTATATAGCTCTTCTGTTACACTTAATGGTTTTTGTGTATAAATTGATCCAGTTATTGAATCAGAATGTGAATTTATTTCAAGTGTTACCTTATTTGAAATATAGAAGATCCAGTTGTTTGAGCTGTTAGCAATGCAATCGGATTTGAAGTGTCTCAAATCTTTCAAGCAGGCTGGCTATTAATAAACGGCATTTAATTAAAAAGGAACTGTGACGAAATCTATTCTTAGATGCTACTTATATTATAGTGTAAGTATTGCAGTGAGCCAATTAGATCTGTGTGACATTCTCCCGTGTGATAAATGGGAGTTGCGTATATTTTTTTACCTATAGCACTTATAATTTCACAAAAAAATTCTTCGTAAATTATTCATTGACAAAATATAAATTTTCTAAGAATTAAATTCTTAGAAAATCTTCATGAGAAAAAAATTTTAAAATTTAATTCAGACAAGCATTTAATCCCGGGATTTCGGGATTGGGAAAAACACCGGGATCCCGAGGCTCTAAACTCTACTTATGCTTAATGTTGTAGTTGTTGTTTCTAATGCCACCTGTCTGACGTAGTCATATCGAGGCCCACGAAAATCATCGTGGCAAGGGGCTAGAAGTACGCCTGTCGTTGACCTTGATCACCATACAGGTGAAAGTACGATTTAGCTCGGCGAAATTCCCCGAAGGGATGATAGATGGCAACACCACCTATCTCCACCTCCACAAATATTGCATTAAACTGAAGGGGAGGGAAATATTCTCCAGTTCCTGCGCTCGTGACTCAACCCCCAAGACTTCGGACCCACTGATTTAACGAGCATGTACTCCGTATGTACTCGGAGGATATTTGGTGACATCGGGCATCGAACCCAGGCCTTCCGGTCTGGAGTCCGATGCTCTAAGCACTAGGCTACCCACGGCCTTATGCTTAATGTAAAGCATTTTAGTGAATTTTAGTTTGGTAAAATGTACACAGTTTCTTTTTTCCCCCCTTCAAATAATTGTTTTTCAGATAATAAATTCAGTTTATCTGTCTATTACATTAGACCCGGGGTGGGCATTACGTCGATCGCGATCAACCGGTGGACCACCAAAACATTTTGGGGATTTTCTGAAAATTTTTCCAGTTAGTAATTATATACGGACAATTCAAGATTGGTTGACAGCACGCAGACTCTCTCTCTATCTATACATATTAAGTCTTCTACTGACTATAACAACAAAAACTAACTTTGGATAAAAATGTTTTATTTTTTAATGTATTTTAAATTGTTTCATAATAAATGCATCATTCGAAAAAATTATATTTGGGGCTATTATTATTAAGTTTGTGTATCTTACGTTTTGCTTTAAACACGGTTTTAAAGTTGTTTTTTTTATTTTAGTTCTGTAGTTAAGTTCATATATACATATATATATATATATATATACCCACAAAATAGATAAATACAATAATATAAAACAATTTTTTCAATGTTGTTTAGATCATGAATACCCTTTTAATTTCTTAAGAACTTATATTCATCACAAATACATTAACCGTCTTGCTACTTCGAATTCCAAAACCACCACACAACAATAGGATTTCAAAGTCAGCATGTTAGTGGTCTTGCTGTGAAGATTATATCATAACACTCATATCACAGTTTACATTTTTTCCACACACATCTTGAACATCTTACACATTGTTGACAACCAACCAAATTAGAGCCTAGCAAATTTACATTTTTGACAATCAACCAATTCAAATTCTACCGTATTTGATTGACGTCTTTTTATACCTGTCTTTGCTGGCTGGTTTAAAAGTCAGCTCAAAAGATGTGTTTATGTATTTTCAAATTTTTAACTTAGTGAATATTCGATTTTCATTAATGTCAAGACGCTTGATTCTCCTCGCAAAAGCTCTGTGAGTAAAGAAATTTTGTTAAATTATTTCTTGAAAGATACTTTTCTTATGTAATTGTTTTTGTATTTTTCTACTTTTCTTACGTAATTATTTTGTGATTTTTCTGCGTTAAGAGTTTGGGAGAGTTTGTTACATAATAGTAATGAGTGGTTTTTCATACTCTCTGTGTTATCCAAACTCTGAAGTTTTATTTATTTTATTTTATTTGGTGTTCCTACCGAGTTGCAAAGGGGGGAAGGTTGGCGCCTTCAAACTAGTTTAACCCCACTTATTCGGTCCTAAGTCCGAAATTGCTCTTTCTGACTCGCTAGGTTCTTCTTTTTGTAGTTTCTTTTTTTTTTATTTCTCTATAATTTTGTTCTTCATGTTCAGGTTTTATATTTTTATTATGCTATTTCTTGTTATGTTCTTTATCTATTATTTCTTATTTTTGATATATAATACATATTTCTTTTATATATATATATATATATATATATATATATATATGAACTTAACTACAGAACTAAAATAAAAAAAAACTTTATATATATATATATATATATATATATATATATATATATATATATATATATATATATATATATATATATATATATTCCGCACTTATTATTTCAGTTATAATAATAACCTTTTTCTTACCTCACCACACCTATGGCATTGGGCAGTGGTACACATAAGAATTTTTAATAAAGGGGAGGGGGGTCCAGGGTTGAAGGTCTACCATTCTCGTATCATACCCCAATACGCAACCAAACATATTTTTTTAACGTTGTCGATTGTTGGGAACAAAAAACAGCAAAAAATAAATTAATGAACGAACAATTAACATTAATAAATAAAAAAAATTACTAATATCAAATACTTAATTACATTTTATGTGCTATATACATGGGACTATAATGAATCGGAAAAATAATGAAGGATTATGAGGGAGGGTCCGGACCCGTGGACCTCTCCTCCGCCTTTGTGTGCGCCACTGACACTAGGGGGGGACCGCAACTCCTTGAAAAAATTAGAAGTAGCCCGTACTCTGGAAAAGTCTGCCAACCCCTGCATTAGACTGGGGGGGGTATTGGAATATTTACAGTTCTTTCTCTCTCACACAGAAAAGAATATACGATGAATATTCCATTAAACATTAATTGCTGGGATATCTCGATTTTTCTCCACGGAAAATAACGTTTTTAATCGCAGAGATATTGAAGAGATACCATGTTCCGTTATTTGCCTTCTTCAATCTAAAATGGTTAACTAGCTCGCAGTAAAAAGAAAAACTAGTGAGATAATGCCTTTTTCTCAATCTGTTCTTTTCCCTAAGATAGTGTTTCTCAAACTGTGGGGCGCGTCCCCCTAGGGGCGCGATAACCCTAGAAGGGGGCGCGAGCTTATCAAAAAGTCGAAAATAAAAGATTACTTTTTTTAAAAAAAATATTAATTTACTGAAAGGAAGCAAAATAAAAAGCGTTCGGACATAAGAAAAAATAAAATACACATTTACATTGATCTAATACACTTATAAATGTATCAGTACCGCACAATGTTTTTCATAATTAATTTAACAATACAAAGTTAAGAACAAGTTTAATATTTACCAGCGATCCTATGGGCATGTCATAAAATTATACACAAAATTTAACATTTATTTTGATAATTTGTATGGTTTGTAATTAGAGTAGCATTGTAACTTTTCGTCAAAGTATCATATTATTGAATTTTATACATTGTTATTATATGGGGTGGGGGCGAGGAAAATTATGATAGAAAATTAGGTCAGTAGTATAGAAAGTTTGAGAAACACTGACCCAAGAATAAAGATGCTATTCTTTTGAAATGTTGAAATTTTCCAATTAATTTCACAGAAGTTGAAAAGTCTCTTCGCTCTCAAATTTTCGCAATTATATGGCGAAGTTCGTCTTTGAATTAACTGAATGGCCATTTCATAGACCATTTTTGAAGCTATGTGAACTTTTAATAATATCAAAGCATAGATTGATTTGATGTTCTGAAATATTGCGGATATGATACGATTAAAATTAAGTTGAAGAATTAGACAATGAATGCAATACCGGCTTCTTTATGTTCATCTTATTTATTTCTTAAAAGATACGCATCTTTCTATAAAATATTTCTACTACTAAAATGTACTATAAATATATATATTATACCTTTTTAAAACCTTATTAAAAAAGCAGAAATTGTGGTAAAAAACAACAACTCAAAAGTCATTGTCCTTAAAGTTATATTAGTTATGGATATCTCTAATAATACTATATGAAATTAGATCTTGTGTTTTATTAAGTAGTTCATTCTCTAAAAATATATATAATAATTAAAAATAAATTTTTATAAATACTTCATTGTATGGAGGTTTTGCATTTTGTTTTCTTTTATATAACTATTACATTTTATAGTTATATACTTAATTTAAAAATTCTCATTATTATTTTTTGAAATTTATTTTAAAGAAAAATAATGTTTAAAGGAAAATTGGACTATTAAACATGAATGTAGCGGTCAATAAAAATGAATTGGGAATATTTATTCCTTAACTATATTTTATGGAATCTTTTTTTTGTGTATTCAATTTGAAGGATGTAATTTTTCATTCGAAATACTTAAAAGAATACTAATAAACAAAAAAAGCTTCCCCGATTCATGAGCTTGTTTATACTGATTCTTGGGATAACTTTCTTTTTTTATTTTCAAAACAATTTATAACTCAAAAAAGTTTTTTTTTATAAAACTATTGAAATGAATTTCGAATAGGAAATGCAAACTATCTGGAATAAAAATATAATAATATGATATTAGCGTATAATTTATTCTTTGAATATAATTTATATATATATATATATATATATATATATATATATATATTATTTGATTTCAAAAAATAGTTTAAAATATATTTGCCTTTGTAAAAAGGATTCTAAGATTGAAAAGATTTTATAGTTTTAAAAAGAACTTTAAGATCAAGAGAAAGTTTTTTTAACTACTTTTCTTACTCTTTTCAAGCTGTATGCAGAAAAGTCCAGTTTTTTGCTATTTTTTTGGAAATGGATTGAAAAAGGAATTAATAAATTCATCTATTGTTTAAATTCTCAAAATATAAAACGCATTTCTGAAAACATTTAATGTGCTTGCGGTTGCAATGTAGATTTTTATTTCTCATTTTTTTGTTTCTAAAGGAGATTACAGTATATTTCCTTGTACAAGCAGAGAATTTTTGGAACTTTTTAAAATTAAGAGTGTCAGCTTATATACGGATCTACTAATCTCAGAAAGAAACGTAGTTTAGGAAAAACGTTTTTCCTTCCTTTCATTTTTAACATTTTTCGCTATTCGTGTGTATTCAATTTTAATCTTTTAACTCTTCAGAACTTTTAGTCTAAAAGAAAAAGAAAGTCACATAAGTCCTTAAAGGGGTTAGTGTCCGAATAGGAGTTTCGAATTGGTTTTTGCAATTTACATTCACTCATAGAGACTGCAATATTGCCGCACGCATAAGTCCCGATACCAAGTCCCGATAGCCGAGTTGGCAGAGCGTTGGACTGAACTTCCTCAGGTCTCGGGTTCGAATCCCGGCCCCGGCAGATTTATCCAAAGACTGGAATTTTGTTTCCGTTTTTAATGTATTGTTTCTCTAGGTTCTAGATGAATCCAGATCATTCTTTAGAGTGCATACTGATTTATTTCTCGAATATTCCGAAGTGTATAAAAGCAGAGTTCATCGCCAGTTGGGGATGTTCTCAGTCCAGTGTTGTATCGAGCTCAAGCGTTAGAATAAATCTAATTGTTTGTTTAATTGAACTGTGTACTTCTTTCGAACTCCGTGACAAGTTTGGTGGAGGCGCGGGGTACAATTACGTCAAACGTGGATAATAGTGACAACCTTCGCAGGAGCCTCCGGTTAAGAGGATTATCCCCGAATTCGGACTGTTAAAAAAATAGTAGGAAGAGGACAAAAATGCCGACCGAGCAAGAAGCCAAGCCCGCTGTAGTAACACCTTCGTTACAGCAATGGAGGAGCCCATCGACCTTCCGAGGAGCGCCTGGGAAGACCCTCTCAAATGGCTTAAAGAGTACGATCGAGTAGCCAACTTTAACAAGTGGGATGACATGATGTGCCTGGCTAACGTTTATTTCTTTCTTGACGGAACTGCGAGACAGTGGTATGTCAACAACGAAGACGCCTTAGATTCCTGGGAAGCGTTTAAAAATGGACTAAGTGGACTTTTCGGTGACCGTCAAAAATATACCAGAAGGGCAGAAGAACAACTAAAATGCCGAGCCCAGCGTTCAGGCGAGAGTACACAGTCCTACATACAAAGTGTATTAGGACTTTGCCAAGAGGTAAATCCTCTGATGAAAGAAGACGAAAAAGTGTCACACCTAATGAAAGGTGTTGCTGAGGATATTTATCAGGCCCTGTTGACGAGAGAAATCAACGACACAGCAAGTTTTATCAAATGGTGCAACTATATCGAAGATATGAAGCAGAAGAGAGTTGGTCGACCGAGATTTGAAAGGCTTCCAAACGTCGTACCGGTTGCATCCCTGACGGATGAGACTGATTTGGTCTCTCTTATTCGCACAATCGTACGAGAAGAAGTCCATCAACTAGTTAACCAGACGCAAGAATCTTTGGACCCGATCCCCAATCCTTAGAAGAGATCGTTCAAGACGAAGTTGAAAGGGTTTTGGCCCCAGTGTCAACAAAACCTACAGAAACTAGACCACGACCAACATACGCCGCTGTAACCAGGAAATACAGAGCTCCTGTTCAGAAATTCCCACCTGAACCAAGAAAACAGATGTGTGGAGAACGGCTGACAACAGACCTGTTTGTTTCCACTGCGGACGTCCTGGACATGTAATGCGCTACTGCCGAGAGAGAAAGGCTGTCTTTGACAACTCTCGAAACCGCCGACGGAACTTCGACGACGTTGGCACTGAAGAAGAAATACGCCGACCAAACTCTTCTCGCCGTTTTACGCCAAGTCCCACGAGAGGCCGATCCCCAATACGTCGTTACAGATCCCCGTCGCCATATCGCCGATCCAGTCAGTCGCCAGGCCGTAGGAGCGAGGAAAACTAAGGAGAGCGACCTTCCAAGGAGGTGAGGCCGCGTGTACTGGAAATCCTCCGTCGACCGCCAAGATGACTGGTAACCAACTAGACGTAATAATAGATAAGAAGCCGATACGTGCTCTAGTAGATTCTGGGGCATCGTTTTCTGTCATATCCGATAAGTATCGCCAATTTTTAAAGAAAGTTCTGTTTGCTGATGCCAAGAGCGTTATGCTGAAAGTTGCGGATGGAAATTTTGTTCGGCCGATAGGGAAATGTGTTTTTACGTGTCCGTATAAACAATCGAGAACTGCCTTTTGAATTTATTGTTTTATCACATTGTAGCCATGACGTCATCCTAGGATGGGACTTTTTTAGAGGCGTCTCAAGCCGTTATAGACTGTGGACAAAATGAACTTGTTCTAGAAGACATCTGTCGAGACTCCACAGCGCCTGACGCCTGAATTTGTATGCCACCAGGGACTATACACTTAAGCCGCATTCTTTAACTAGAATAACAGTATCAGGATATCAAACCCGAGGAGACATAAATGTAGTTCTAGACGGCAGCAAACATTTGCTCTTCGAGAAAATATTGCTACACCGTCCATGGTATCCACATATCGTAATGGAAAAGTGATGTCTGGGTTACCAACCTGCAGTTCCGAAACCAAATCATCCCTAGAGGAATGTGCATAGGCCAAGCTGAACCACTAAATGAAGGGCATCTATGTGTTATTTCCGACACATCGGGTTGCTTGATGACCAGCAAGAAACTTCGGAGTCACAGATGAATTGTTCGTTAATGATGTCACCCGAGTTAAGTGACGAACAGAGAAACAAGCTATCCGAACTACTCCGGAAATTTTCTGGGCTTTTTACGAAGACCGACAAGTCGACAGCCGCGAAGACGAATGTGAAACACAGGATTTTTACTGGTGATCATGCTCCAATCAACCAACGAGCCTACAGAGTCTCGCCGACTGAAAGACGCATCATTCATGAAGAGGTTCAGAAAATGCTTGATGAAGGTATCGTCCAACCTCTGAAAGTCCTTGGTCATCACCCATTGTGCTCGTAAGAAAAAGACGGTAGTTGGCGTTTTTGCGTCGATTATCGCAAGCTGAATAGCGTCACGAAAAAAGACGTTTATCCTCTGCCTCGTATTGACGATACGCTCGACTGTCTGAAAGGTGCCATGTTCTTTTCTTCCATGGATCTCCGATCTGGTTATTGGCAAATAGAAATAGACGAAGCGGATCGTGAAAAAAGACGGCATTTATTACCCCCGAAGGCTTATACGAGTTTAAAGTCATGCCGTTTGGTCTCTGTAATGCACCTGCGACCTTCGAGAGAATGATGGACAATTTGCTACGCCATTTTAAATGGACTATGTGTCTTTGTTACCTAGATGACATAATAGTGTTCTCAGAAGCTTTTTGAAGACCATCTTATACGATTAAGACTTGTTCTAAAATGTCTTCAGGAAGCTGGTCTTAAATTAAATTCAAAGAAGTGTCTTTTTGCTGCCCAAGAAGTAAAGATTCTGGGCCATCTTGTATCTAGTAATGGCGTTCGTCCCGATCCCGACAAAATAAAAGCCGTAAGAAATTTTCCCACTCCAAAGAATATACATGACATACGAAGTTTTCTTGGCCTTTGTTCATACTTTTAGAAGATTTATTAAAGGTTTCTGTTATCTCGCCGAACCTTTGCAGTCGTTGCTGAAAAGTGGCGTGGAGTTTCATTGGGGTCCTGAAGAGGTGGAAGCATTTAACAGTCTTAAGAAAGCACTTACTTCGGATCCAGTATTGGGGATGTACGACGAAAGAGCTTCTACAGAAATCCATACTGATGCAAGCGGGTACGGTATCGGAGCTGTCCTAGTACAAATTCAGAATAATGTCGAGAAAGTTATAGCATACGCTTCTAGAACTCTGACAAAAGCCGAAAAGAATTATTCCACCACAGAAAGGGAATGTCTTGCCATCGTATGGGCTACCAACAAATTTCGGCCGTACATATTCGGAAAACACTTTACTGTTGTAACTGACCATCATTCTTGTGCTGGCTCATGAATTTAAAGGATCCTTCAGGAAAGCTTGCCAGATGGGCCCTCCGACTTCAAGAGCATGATTTTGACGTAAAAATATAAAACCGGTAAGAAGCATAGTGACGCCGACGCTCTTTCGAGAAATCCAGTGGAAGAGGAAACGGAAACATCAGACAAATTTTTAGCAGTCACGACGAGTATGAACCTTGCGATGGAACAGAAAAAGGGATCAAGACCTTGCGAAATTAAAACTTTTGAGCAACTCATCCAAAAACGAAGAATTCAGATTTATCGACGGTATCCTTTGCAGGAAGAATTTTGATCCAGATGGAAAATTGTGGTTGCCAGTCATTCCTAAACATCTACGAGCAGACATACTAAGGCACTTTCATGACGCCCCCACCGCAGGACACCTTGGTTTCGCGAAAACTTATGACAGGATACGCAAGAGATTTTACTGGCCGGGAATGTACCGAAATGTCGTTCGGTATGTCATGCATTGTCGGGAGTGCCAAAGGAGAAAGTCCGTTCCTCAACGACCACCTGACGCTTAGTTCCCATCCCTCCAGCTATAGCTCCTTTCCATCGCATTGGAATTGATCTCCTTGGGAGATTTCCAAAGTCTGCTCATGGAAACAAATGGATAATAGTCTGCACGGATTACTCAACACGATATGCAATAACAAAAGCCTTGCCGACAGCCGAAGTCGACGAAATAGCGAAGTTCTTACTTGAAGAAATTGTCCTCAGGCATGGAGCTCCTCGAGTAATTATCACAGATCGTGGAGCCGTCTTTTTCGATCCAGACTTGTTTCCTCTCTCGTCGACTTGTGTAACATTGATCATCGTTTCACAACGGCGTATCATCCCCAAACAAATGGACTGACGGAGCGCTTCAATAAGACCTTGGCCGACATGTTGTCAATGTATGTGGATGTAGAGCAGAAAATTGGGATGAAATTCTACCATTTGTAACCTTCGCTTATAATACCGCTAAACAAGAGACCACAGGTTTTACGCCGTTCTATTTACTTCATGGTCGTGAAGCGGAAACGACACTAGATACAATGCTACCATTCTGTCCTAACGATTTTGATGACAATAACATCACCAAGATAGCAGCCAGAGCCGAAGAATCACGACAGCTAGCCCGAGTGCACACTCTGAGAGCTCAAGACAAAGATCGTCGACGTTAGCTCGGAGATCTCGTATGGGTTTATACTCCAGTGAGAAAGTCGGTCTCTCCGAAAAACTCTTAAGAAGGTATTTCGGACCGTATCAGGTGCTACGCCGTTTATCAGCCGTGACTTACGAAGTACAAGATTTTGATCCTGCTTCACGAAAAAGAAAACTAAGAAAGTTGTACATGTACTGCGTATGAAACCGTACCATGATCCCGCCGAGCAAATCGAAACCGAGGATATTCCTCCCAAAGAAATCATACAAAGGACCCATCACTCGTTCCAGAATAAAGACCCTTGAACAAAATGACAGCGGGGCGCTGTCTTCTTTTCGAGGGGAGCAATGCCGCACGCATAAGTCCCGATACCAAGTCCCGATAGCCGAGTTGGCAGAGCGTTGGACTGAACTTCCTCAGGTCTCGGGTTCGAATCCCGGCCCCGGCAGATTTATCCAAAGACTGGAATTTTGTTTCCGTTTTTAATGTATTGTTTCTCTAGGTTCTAGATGAATCCAGATCATTCTTTAGAGTGCATACTGGTTATTTCTCGAATATTCCGAAGTGTATAAAAGCAGAGTTCATCGCCAGTTGGGGATGTTCTCAGTCCAGTGTTGTATCGAGCTCCAAGCGTTAGAATAAATCTAATTGTTTGTTTAATTGAACTGTGTACTTCTTTCGAACTCCGTGACAATATCATTCAGTCTGAACGCATATGCTCATCAGGCAGTGAATCTTTTCTCCAAGGAATGAAGCATAGGTCGACGATCCCGTGCCAAATTTTTTTTTATATTTTATTCTACAAATGCTACACACTACAGTAGCACCTTTGTCATTAGTGCACGTACTCTTCAGATCTTTTGGTGATCTAAATCCTCATGTTTGACCGTTCTCATCTGTTTTCGCTCTGGCTCAAACATACTCAGTTCAAACATTTCCGTAACTTGCTCTCTTTTTTTCAATTACTACTATTAGTTCACATTCTCTCTCTCTCTCTATATATATCTTGTTCAAGTTTTCAATTGTTAATAAAATACTTTTTATTCATCCACTCAAATTCAAATACATTTTTTTAAACTTGTAGTGAATAACACTTGATTTTAATGCAGTTTTTTCAAATATTAATTCATTAATTAAATTAAATTAATTAATTATCCCTGAAGAGATATACTTTAGTCGATATTATTTCTGTAGATGGCAGCACCATTGGATAAAACATCATTTGTTAGATTTAAGACGAAGATTTAACTTAAGCTGAATAATCATACGCTAGTTGAGGTCAGCATTTCTTTTACACTGGTTTTAAGATAAATTCTTACCTATTTTATTCGACTATTATTGAAAATATAATTACAAATTTGATGTAGTTAAAAAGCTTTTAATGTTAATTTAAAAGTTATTTTGCCACTTAATATTGTGATTCTGTTATATGAACTTACATATTTATATTAATTCTAATTATTTAATAAAAAGTAACTAAAATAAAAGTTTTCTTTGTTGACCTAAGTAGGAATTGACTTTAATTTTCTTATATATTACTTGTTTTACAAATTGTTGATAATGTTTAGTTAGCAGTACCAAAATCTTTACAGACTTCTGTGTTTGATTAATAGTCTTAAGAAGCTCCATGTTCATTTTAAGCGAAATAGAAGTTTTCTTTCCCGATGAGCTCTTTACCATTTTGCCTGTAAAAAATTCTTCTAAAATAGATTTAAAAAAAAATAAATAAATGGTGAACCAAAAACGCTGACTTTTACTCACACTGCGATGTTCTCTCGCCAAATTCCAAAAACACCTGATGAGACATGTGATGTCTTTGTGCGGCGTTTGTAGGGTTAGAGGGTGAAACTAGCTTAGATAAACAAAATTGGCTCATATCACAGGCTATTACGAGGGTATTTCAAATCTAAGTCAGCTTCCTTTCTGCGAAAATGGGAAACCATCCCTCTTTCATTCCACACACCTCTTAAATCTCGCCTGTGCGACTGGTGTTTTCTGTGTTTTGTTCATTCCTGGAAGGGAAATCTTTTCGTGTTAAGTGATTTTCGTTTTATGTTAAGAGGAAAAAATGCATGAAAATACATATTAGTTATTCGGAACTGTTGTATTATTACGTGTTGAAACGATATTTCGTCTTAAGCGTTTTCACGTTAAATGTATTTCACTGTAATTCCATGACACTAATTACAACAGCTTTTCTAAAAAAGGAGGCTGGAATGAGAAGTACTCTAAATCGCTTGATTTCTCCCAAGAGCAATCTCGCATTAAAGCATTATGCAAAGCCATTCTTTGCCTCATCATGCTGTACGCTTCTGCCATCTGAGCAGGGCGGCAGTTACTGAACTGAAAAGATTGCACACTTTTCAAAACATTCAACTGCGTAGAGCATTAAACGCACCTTGGTTTGTCAGGAACGAAGTCTTGCATAAGGATCTTAATGTTCCGCCGCTTCTTGATTTAATCAAAAAACAATCAGTAAATTTCTTCAACCGGTCACCACAGATTTCAAATGGATCTATCAGGGAAATCCCAGCGTACGACAATTCTATCGCTAGCTCTTCTAAGAGACCTAGAATTGTTCTTAACCACTCGTATCAACATTTCCCAGCTCTGAAAAGGATTAGAATGTCTTGATACGAATTAAAAAATTCTTAAAAATAAAATTTTAAAAAAATTGATGCTTTATTGTTACACTAGTTGTTTTTCTTTTGTAAGACTTCACACACTCTAATTATCCCCCCTCCACCCACTCCATGCAAGCTTTTGATCGCGTTTAGAGTAACAACTTCACCCCTCATGATCTTATTTCAAATTCCTTTACCTTTTCTTACTTTCTTCCAAGTGGTTATTTAGAATTTCCTTTCAATAACCACGCAGTTATTTAAGATGTAACGAGTAACAGACACACACACACGTATATATATATATGTGTGTGTGTGTGTGTTAAGTATTGGTAGTAGCGTTGGCCGGTGATGGTTTGTTGTCATATCTGGTTTAGTGAAAACATCTTCAGAATAACTTTTTTTAAATTTTGAAACACACATGGCGTAACTGGTCCGTCACTTTTATGTTTCACATCTATTTGTTAAAAACACGAAAACAGACACGTATAACAAAAGCGACATCTTAACGGACACAACACAAAGACAAAGAAAGTTGCAGTTATTTACATTCTCACATGATGAAGGCAAGCAGACAAAGAGGGCGATCACACAAGATTTTTGCTTTTATACCAGCAGTGCAAGCGCGTGATTATTACGTAATAGTGGTTCTGATTGGATAGAATGGGCGGGACAGGGATTTCGGACTAGCCGATTACGATTAAGATTACAGTGTTATTTTTTAAACCAAAGAATTAAAGTTTGTTTAAATATTAGTACAAAGAGTTAATAAAAAGTATACTAGAGGGAATTACTACACTAGTTTATATATATATATATATATATATATATATATATATATATATATATATATGTATATATATGTATATATATATAATTTTATATATATATGTATATATGTACGTATATATATGTATATATTTATATATGTGTATATATATATATGTATATATATATATATATATATATATATATATATATATATATATATATATATATATATATATATATATATATATATATATATATAATTCAAACAGTTTTACCCTGCGAATAATAGTCTTAAGATGTCGTTTAATCTGTTATTTAATTTATTATATAAAAATTGGAATATTCTAACAGCTATTCGCAATGCTATATCAGAAATGCTTATCATAGATATTGAAAAATGATCTTAAAGCAAGGAATAAAGAATGAATGTCGGAAGTAAGAAGAGCCTATTGAGTTCGAACTCATTATTCACTTCTTTTTTTCCTGTGTTAGATTTTAATTGTACTAAGAAGCGAAGATAATCAAAGATAATTATTCGAAATAAATTTATGGTCATGGCCATTAATTTTGAGAAGTTTTCATTGTAGAAAATAACGATATCTATAAAGTTCCTTCAATAATTTATAGTTTACAATCTCTTCCCCGACGTGATCAATGCATAATTTAAAACTTGATACTTTGAAAAGTTTTGTTTCATTATTTTAAGACATTTAAATTTTAGAATGAGTCATATATTATAATACTGTGTCTGAAAATTGAATTAAAGAGAAACCCTTGGAAATTTCTTATTTACTCGGATATTTTACTTTTTTTTTCAAATTAATTAAGTGTTTAATGTTCTTCATAAGATATGCAAATTTACGGTTTTATTGTATATTTTATTATCATATTCTAATTTAACTGAAACAAAATATCTCAAAACAGTTCTTGTCTTAAATGTTTTTGCAAAATCACGATTCCGAAAGTAGAACACTTTAATAATTAATACTAATTTAATTTATATATGTGCTAAATATCTTTTTATTACTCTTTTATTATTAACCTCTTAACTGATTTGCCCGTACTAGTAAGAGCTTCCGAAAGCTGGCCACAATCGGTTTGCCCGTACGCTTCACGGGCACAAATATTTTCTTTTTTTATGTTTGTTTTACACATATTTTTAATTTTTTTAGTGAGATTATAAGTGTTAGTGTTTTAAGAGATGTACTTTGTTCATGGTACTGAAATACTTCTCATCCGAGATTTTCTTTGTGGCGAAGGAAGGAATTTTTCATTGATGGGGCAGGACTAAGATTCTTGAAAATATTCGATAAAGAACAGAGACTGACAAGGTAACGTGCGATTTATTGCTTCAGAAGAAATGAAAATGGAAAGAAAGTAAAAAAAAGAGCCATTATTATATCTCTGTCTCCATTGGAATGTAAGACTTAGTATAACACCATGCTTCAAATTGTGTGTGCATATACATGTATGCACACACACACAAACTCCTCAACCGTTCGAAAAAAAGTAACGAGCATGAAATATTTTTGGAAGTATAAAAGAAATTATTTTCAGATATATAAAACATTCATCATTTTATGCGGAGTGTACTTATAAAAAGCAGACATTTAAAGGTTTTTGTGTTCCACACACACACAATTAGAAAATAAAAAATAAAGTGAAAACTTTAAAATTGAAAAATAAAAGAAAATTCTTCCATTTTCGAATTCTGTTAAGTATTATATTCAGTTATGTGAAACACAAAAATGTGCCCTTTCTTGGAACATTTTGGTCAAGAAAATTGATTGCTTGGTAATAACTATTTGTCATTAATTATATGATTATTTCAGAGTATTTTTAAAGCTCACAAAATAAGGAAATCATTAAAAAACACAGTTTAATTAATAAGTGGATAAACACATTTTTTCTTTAATATATATGAACGGATTTCCAGTCTTATTTCACTCAGTGGTATTTATAATAGGTCACGGTTCAGAAAGGCATGGCTCCCTATAATAGCTCTTTGTAACTAACGGAGAGTTTCAGCAGACTGATTTAACGTATAACACAAAAGAAGCCGCATTGCATCATGGGATTTGGCTCAATTTTAGGCTTAACCTCTAGAGGGTAGTATGTACTAAAAGAAGTGACCAGCAGGAAGCCAAACACTTTTTCTTTTCGAAGAAAAAAGAGGAAAAAGTAAGAAAAAACACATTCTAACGCCCATTCACCGAAGTAACTTTCACTCTAACATGGCGTAAAAGAATAAAGTATATAAATAAGCTACCAAAGAAAGCTGTCAAGCTAAAGAAACACCGTAGAACGATTTATCCTCTTGAAAAGATGGCACGTGGACCGAAGTTGACAAATTTTCAAGGCTTATCTTCTGTAGATTCTGGGGGCTGTGCAGTGGTATTGGGGATAAAAAGTAAGGAACAAAAGAAATGCCGGTGTAAATTGGGCCTTCGAAGAAATTGGGTATAGAAGACTAAGTGACAGTTTGTTTAGTTTGTCTTGCAGAAAGCTTTTTTCATGGTTTAAAATGCCTGGATGAGAACTTTTTCCCCCTTTAGTGGTAGTAAAAAAATGGTTCTTTAGTTGATGGGATAACAGATCTGGATTGTTTGCATGAAGGATTAATTTGACAAAAGGATTTCTCTTTTAGGAACTGAAAAAAAGACCATCGCCGACTTTATGTAATGTTGCCAGCAAACAGACTGTAATGTAAGCCTCTTATCTAGTGGTGTCTTATATAAATTAAAGTAAATGCTATCATCAAAATATTGCTTTCACAATTCGTGATGCAAAACAAACTTTATTTCGCGCATTATAAGAATTTGTCTATAAGTATAGTAAAGTGGCTGCGGTCGCCTAGTGGTCATGGTCATGAGCTAATGGCCGACGTGATATACATTCGAGACCTAATACCACTGGAAATCTACCGTGCAGAGGGGTTGATGTACATTGCAACATTTTCTCGTTTTGCAGCTGCTAGATCGGATTTTCTACGCAGATAACAAGACCCCTTTCATATCCACACGTGTCTCTCTAAAATATCGGGTGATTCTAAATGAATATCGGAGTTTTAGCGCTGTATAGTATTTATTACATATAAATGAAATAGTTTTACCTACAAGCTTACAAATGTTCAATATGAGACCCATTCATCCCACGGCACACATCAAATCGATAGGTGAGTTCATCCCAAACTTTGTTCAGTGTGTCTAAGGTAATTCTTGCAACAACTGATTCAATCCTGTGTCTTAAGCCTGGAAGGTGACCTGGTAGTGGAGGTACGTACTCACAATCCTTAATGAACCCCCATAGATATAAATCACATGGCGTCAGATCGGGTGAACGTGGAGGCCATGTGAAACAAGCTTTATCGTTCGGCCCTTTGCGGAAAATCCATTGGTCGAGTACAGTGATGTTCAACCAATAACGTACTGAGAGATGCCAGTGAGGCGGTGCACCATCTTGCTGCCAAATGAAGTTATCTGGTTCACTTTGTTTCAATTGAGGAAATAGCCATAGTTGTAGAGCGTCAAGATAGGCAGAACCAGTTACAGTTCGTTCTCTGAAAACGAAAGGCCCATACACTTGCCACCGAGATACGGCACAAAAAACATTCAATTTAGGTGAGTCTCGTTGCGATTCCAGCACCTCGTGAGGATTTTCTAAGCTCCACATGCACGCATTATGAGTGTTCACATATCCACTGAGGTATCCACGTGAATGCTCGTTGCACAGTAATAGCCGATTCTGTCTTTGCAAACTGGGGAACACAAAACGCTTTCTGTTCACTAGTCGTCATTTTTCTGCTAGCCCACTGATCGGCGGGGAAGGGGAAAAAATTAACAACGTTTCACGGGCATGCGCACACATGCCAGCAAACAAAACTGTTTCAGTTGAGCTTTCATTCGATGCATGAGTTATACTAATAAGTTAAATGTAATAAATACCATAAAGCGTTAAAACTCAGATATTCATTTATACACACCCTGTATTACAGGATCCTTTCATCTGACATCGTGCCGACAGCCATAGTCGGGAACAACAACATCCGCACCACCTGGCAGTCGAACCTAGAGAGAAATTTCTGATGTAAGAAGAGACCACCCTGCCCCAAGAGGATGGTGAAAGCAGACGGCTTGGAACACTCTAAGATTTTCTGTTGCATTAAAATACTCAATATTTCGAATAATTTGTATCAAAATGTAAATATTATAATTAATAGCTGTAGACGTAAAAATCAATAATTTAATTACTTAAGTCTCACGTTACCCATCATTTTTCCCAATACGTCATAACATTTCATCAGTCGTGGCTTAAAGTCCTCCCGCTTGCATTGTGTGGAAGCTTACAGAAAGGGTGCCAGCTCAGGCATTTCACTGTTGCCAACTTTTGCTTTTCACGGAAATTTTCTTTTAAAATGTACACATTTATCAACAATAATAATGCACATAGGTAAACAAAAGGCATTTGATTCAAAAGTAGATGCATAATATAAGAATTAATTTTATTTAATTTTTAAAAACTTTTTGAAGATACTTAATATGCTTAGGATATTTTTATGAAACTTGATATTTTATCTAAATTTTACAAGCAAAACAATTATAATACTAATGTCAGCTTTGAATTCTATAAAGAACACGTGATTAGGGATTGCAATACCTGTTTACAGGATACCGAATATCGGTATTTTGAGCCATTTGTACAATTTTCTAATACCGGTATTCACAAGTTTAAATACCGGTTTTCGGTATTTACTAGAAATCTTTTAAAATTGTCACCATTATATGTTCAGGGAATGCTAACATAGCAAAATAGTATACGTTTTTTTTGTGTGTCTCCCTAACCGGCAAAATGAATTAGACTGGGATATAAAGTTGCCCTGTACAATCAAGAGATATGAGAATCATTCAAGGAGGCGAGCCAAAACTAACCTATTACAGCTCAGAGCGATACTGCATACGCGCAGAATTCGTAGTCTAATATTCGTATCTGTGAAAACAAGGTTGTGGTTGAGAACAGAGTGTGTAATATTGTGAAATATTTTAAATTGTTGAGTTTGTTATTCACATTGTATTTGCATATCATACTTTAGGGTTCAAAATATTTTTCAGATTCATTATATATATACTTATAAATAATAACCCATCATAATGAATAAAAATAACTTTAAAGAACATAAAAAATCAGTTGATAATACTTCGGTTTGGTTTCATTATCCTTATGATGAAAAGAATATGTTGGCACAGTGTAAATAAGATGTTCCTTTTTTGTGATTCTTTATTTACTGTTATAATTAATAAGTTACAAATTATTTTTGCGATATTTACACTCTCTAATAAAGCAACTGGCAAATAAAACAAAAAAAACCTGTGTTTTCTTTCTTTTTCTAAAATTCCTACTACCGGTATTAAAACCGGTATCCCGGTATTAAGGTATGCGACTACGTTCAGAACCGTGATTTTGCAGGAGTATAAATATGGATAATATTTATGATATTTAGTGTCACTTAGATTAGAAAATGTATATAAAATTGTTTTAAGAATAGTATTACAGTAAAAAAATTATTTAAGTACAATATTTTGACCAAAAATGAACATAGAATGACCCATTTTCAAAATATCCTCCTTTTGTGAAAAATACTTCTTTAATAATAATATTTTACCTGTATATAGCTCAGACCTCTGTACAGAAGCTTACCCAGAATTTTTGAAATATATAGCTTAGAAGTGGGTTTATTCATATTTTACGACAGCAGAGGGGAGAAATTTTAAGAAAAAAACGCCTATAATTATTTTAAAAGGGTTGTAATTATATAAAAATAATGCGAATTTTTCAAAACTCATAGTTGAGCCTCTGTACAGAGGTCTGAGCTATATATAGACAAAATATTATTATAATAGAAACATTTTTCACAAAAGGAGAACATTTTGAAAAAAGGTCATTCTGAGTTAATTTTTTGATGAAATATTGTATTTAAATAATTTTTTTTTGTCAAAATGTCCTTAAAACAATTTTATACATGTATTCTAATCTAAGTGACACTAAATATCATGAGAATTATCCATTTATGCGTTTTGGTTCCGAATGTAGTCGGATACCTTATGATCTAAAAAATACCGAATACCGGTATTGGATTTTTGGTCTGATATTTGCAATCCCCACACGTGATTGTATTTATTATTTCACCATCATGAATTTAGTCCAATGGAAGTTTCACAAATCTAACAATTCTTTATTTTATATTGTATTCTTACCTTCAAACGATAAATCCTTCAATAAATATTGTTTTCGGCCGTATTTGACGGATCACTTTGTATCCTAGCAACGTGTCTTGCAACATCTTCTCTAAAAATCTTTCATTTCTTCTTCAATCCCTATAATACATCGTTGTATCAAATATTCACACGACTACCAATATTCCCTTGCCACGTCACACTTCTTTTATTCAATAGATAAAAACAAACAGGTTATAGCATCATAAACATATATTCAATCGAATTCATTCTCCCCCTAGATATAAATCAAAACAATGCCTATAGCTAGTAAGGAAGAAACACTCGAAATAAAGAAATACACAAAGAAATAGCGTAGAATGCGACAAATTTTCGGTGACAGTTTGATATGATGATATAGAATTAGAAAGAAGAGAGCTGAGGAATCTATAGGTTTGAAGGAAATAGGAGAAAAAAAGATATTTGATACTGGAGACGTGCTGAATCAAAGAGGATTCTTGAAAGTTATGTTTGTTCGTTAGTTCAGAAAGAAATGGCGAATTTTGTTGTTCATTCATATAATATCAGGATCGTGTTGTTTTCGATGGTGTTGGGAGATTGGGAATGAATGATTATAAATTCTAACAAATGTGATGCTTTTAGAGAATATTCTTTTTACTTATGGTAAATATAAGAATGTTTAATGTAATATTTAAAATTTAGAATTTTAATAGTTTTACTAAAGAACTGGAATTTTCCTAGGTTCATTCTGAAATCTGAACTTTAGATTTTTTTAATTAGATTTTAATATATTTTATAATTAGAATTTTATACTAACATCTGTTACACTTGAAATTATATTTTTTGTAACATTTTCTTTCTAAAAATTCCATTTCTATTTTATTTGACAATTTGTATATATTTACTATGTTCTAATATCTATCTCTCAATTAACATATTTATATTTATTTTAAACTATTGTACTAATGTTATGGAATAAACAAGTGCTGTGTGAAACAGATTTTTCCAGCACATTCATAATCACAGTATTTTAAAATTATATAATACATTTTTCGAGTCAAATATATTTTTAAAGAAAGAATTTTATTTTTTTCTTCCAATTTACATTAGAATTATATTTAAATATTTTTATGTTTAATATATATATATAGTACAATAAAATAAAATAATAAAAGTAGATTGTAATTCGTACAAAGCAAAGAATGAATGTAATTGGATTTAAAAAAAAACATATAAAAATCCGCCAAGGACATCCAAAAAGTCAAGTAGACTAAAATCGAAAACTTTTATGTTTTCTAGAGCGTTCACTGAATTAGGACAGTGAAATAGGGTTAAGCTTGCTTTACAGAATCCTAACCTTCCTCATCGAGCAGAAATATTTCGACATAATAGCGCAATAGAAAGTGAACATATATATATATATATATATATATATAGATATATATATATAGATATATATAACTATATTCTAATATCTATTTATCAATATACCTATATATATGCAAGCATATTAAAAAAATTCCACCATATTATGGGATGATTGAGTCCTGTGTAAAATATTTTTTCAAAATATTCTTAATCACAGTATTCTAAGAAATATACAATTTTAACGTCAGAAAGGTTTTACAAAAAAAGGCTTTCATTTTTTTTTTCTAACAATTAACAAAATAAATTATTCCTTTTATGAACGTGAAGCCATTTTAAGAACTTATATCTTCCAATTCTTCATGTTTGACTAAGGTATTATAAACTGTTATTTTTGAAGAAAATAAATTCTAAAAATGCTTTACATGAGTAATTGATGTTAGAAAAAATATATAATAAATATTCATGCTTATTAATTATTAAAAATAGCTCTTGATTATTCTAAGATTTTTTTTATTATTAGTAAAATAGTTCTAGTTCTTCATTCTTAAGATTTATTTATTTTTTACTATGAAAATGAAAGGGAAACAGATATTTTAATTTAGAACGCTAGTAACAAAATAAATTAAATTTTTATCGCGTACAAAGAAAAATTATCCTTTGCTTTAAAGTGAGTGATATTAAGCATAAATAGCTATTACTTCCAATGTATTTGCAGCCAACTGAATCTCTAAAGATTTTTAAAAAAATTAGATATCTCTTAAGGAGACACATTACTCTAAAAATGATCAAAATATATCAAATATGTTTTAGCTTTAGCTATATTACATCTATTTAGCCAGATTTTAGCAGTATGTGGAAGCGAAAACTGAAACTAGAATACATAAAGTCTGTTTGCAGACCTTTAAAACTTTAAACGGCCTTTTCTCAGGTGTTATAGATTTTTCCAGATAGTCGTGTGTATTTAAAAAAAAAAATTCCTAGGTTTTTTTTTATATTCAGTATAAAGTTCTGAAACTTTTTTTGTATAATATGTAAGATGATTCTGTGCAAGGAATAAGGGTTTATGCGAGTAGTTATTTTTCAGAAAGTCATATCAAAGTTAGATATAGCTGTTTTTTATAGTGTCCGACACGAAGAAATTGTAAAAATAAAACAATCCCACACGTAATACCAATCTCATGCGCAGAATTGTGAAAAGCATTTCTAAGGATATTAGAAAAAAAGGTGTTAAAAATAATAAAGTCTATGAAAGTAGTAAAGATTTTATACTATTGAGAGAGAGAGAGAGATTCAAAAAAATTTTAATTTAAAATAGCTGTTTGTTTAAAAATGGTGTTTTTTCTGTTGAAATATATATAGGGCGTTTTTTTAGAGGTATAGAACTTTAAATTGCAATAAAACAACGATGTATTATTCGATTGAAATGAATTTTTTTTATTCGAAAGATAATCTTGTGGCATTACATTTTAAATATGATTTCTGGCATAGGACTGCCACGGCTGGCTCGGATGTAGTCCAATCTAGACGTCTAACTGTCGATGACTTTTTCCAACATTTGTGGCCGTATATCGGCAATAACACAGCGGATGTTGTCTTCCAAATGGTCAAGCGTTTGTGGCTTATCCGCATAGATCAATGACTTTACATAGCCCCACAGAAAATAGTCTAGCGGTGTTAAATCACAAGATCTTGGAGGCCAATTCACAGGTCCAAAACGTGAAATTAGGCGGTCACCAAACGTGTCTTTCAATAAATCGATCGTGACACGAGCTGTGTGACATGTTGCGCCGTCTTGTTGGAACCACAGCTCCTGGACATCATGATTGTTCAATTCAGGAATGAAAAAGTTAGTAATCACGGCTCTATACCGATCACCATTGACTGTAACGTTGTGGCCTTCATCGTTTTTGAAGAAGGATTCCACCAGCCCATAAAGCGCACCAAACAGTCAGTTTTTCTGGATGTAACGGTGTTTCGACATACACTTGTGGATTAGCTTCACTCCAAATGCGACAGTTTTGTTTGTTGACGTAGCCATTCAACCAGAAGTGCGCTTCATCGCTAAACAAAATTCGCTTATGAAAATCGGGAACAACGGCAATCTCGTTTTAGGCCCATTCGACGAATCTACGCCTTGCTTGATGATCGTTTTGATGAATTGCCAAACCAAACTGAGAATAAATCACTTGACAGCTGTTAAATCGGTCGCCATCTTGGAAAGTAATGCCAACTTAAACTTCTATACCTGGAAAAAAACACTCTTTACATACAAAAATATCACCTCAACACTTTTAGGTTTTGGATAATTTATTTTAAACATTCAAACTTGTAATCTAACTTTTTTCGTTAAAACTTCCAGGAATTGTATTTTAAACACTCTTTTGAAGCAAACGAGTACCCGCTTTTCGGGCATATTCTAACAAGAACATAAAACACAACTACCGTAAAAATATTCCTCTTTCATTTCAAACCACTCATAATTAAAATAATAATATTTAATGCCTTGGGGGACAGGCTCATTATACAAAGAGACCATTTATTAATTCATAGAAAACATTATTTTAACATTTTCTAATTCTCAAGGTATTTACGATATTTGCATTCGTTCTAATATGCTTATGATATCAATTTTTTTAAAAAATAATCGTCTCGTGAATTAGTTTAGCCGTTTATTAAGGTACTAAAAAGATATAAATGAATAATTTCCAAGGAATATGGACAATTCAACTTCACATTATGTTTTATTCTATCTCCTAATCTCCATTACAGTTTCTGTTTTAGCTATGAAGTTTATGCATCGTAGTTATATGGAGCAAACAAATAAATAAATAAAATATTATTAAAAGCAGCCAACCTACTCCGCAAAGATGTTCTGCGGTATGGAGAGTAAGAGAAAATTTTAATTAAAAAAGGATAATTTCAAATTTTAATATTGCCACAAGAGGGATCGAATTTTCGAAAAAACAGAATAAGACTTAATAGGCGTTAAATAATTTGGACTCTAAATAAAATTATTTTTATACAATATAAATAACCAAAAGCGAGGATTATTGATGAATACTGAATATAGTGAATAATACAAAGTATATATTGCAACATTTCATAACCCCAGTTTTCTCTCCTGCACTGTCGAATCCGTCCGATCCAAGCATTTTTTCGTCTTTCACTTTATTGTACAACCGAAGTGGGCATTACGTCGATCGCGAGCGACCGGTGGACCGCCGAGACATTTTGGGGTGACCGCCTGAAGATTTTAGCATTTAGTAATTATAAACGGAAATATTCAAGATTGGTTGAAATATGTAGACTACATATAAGTCTTCTACTGAGACTATAAAACGAAAACTAACTTTATATAGAAATATTTAGTTAAAAACTAAGATAAACTTTAGATAAAAATGTCTTTTTTTTTATCTATTTGGAATTTCTTGAAAGTAAATGTATCATTTGATATTATTATAATTGTAACTTTATTATTATGTTTGTATTTTGCGTTTTGCTTTAAACGCAGTTTTAAAAGTGTTAGTTTTTTTTAATTTTAATTCTGTATATATAAGTACATATTCCGTATTTATTATTAATTTATAATAAATATTGTAGATCTTTTCCTACCTTACCACACCTACGACACTGGCCATTGGCGCACACAAGAATTTTTCAAGGGGTAGGGGGCGTGGTCGAGTGTCGAAAGTCTACCATTCTGGTGTCATACCACAATATGCAGCCAAACATATTTTTTAAAATTTTGTAGATTGTCGGGAACAAAAAACAGTAAAAAATAAATTAATAAATAAATACTCAGCATTAAATAATTAAAAAAAATTACTAACTATTATTTAATTAAGTTTATAGTACCGTATAGAAGGAATTAAAATTAATCGGTAAAAAAATCAAGGGCTGTGGGGGACGGTTCAGACCTTATGTGCGCCACTGACATTGGGTGGACCACAACAGATTGAAAAAATTAGGAGCAGACCGTGCCCTGGAAAAGTCTGCCCACGCCTGTTGTACAGTGTCATTTCCACCAGCGACGTCTTAAGATTTCTCGAGGCCCTGGACCCTTACACAAATGTAGGCCTCATCTATGACCCTTTAAAGTACACAGTACATAGTGTATGTTGTTAAAACTCGTACAAACAATAACCCGAAACAAAAAAAAATGTGCATGACTTACAATCTCACGAACCGGCTTCACCAACAGCAGCCTTTTGACTGAATAAGTAATGACTGTGTATGATGGTAGGCCAATGCCTATATATATCTATATATATATATGGAGAAAAGCGACTCACTCACTCACTGACTAATCACGATATCTCCAAAACTATTAAGCCTACAGACTTGAAATTTGGTAGGTAGGTTTCCTTCATGGAGTAGACGTCAGCTAAGAACGGATTTTGCAAAGTTCGAACCGCAAGGGGCGTTACGGGGGTTTAAGGGGCGTTATAGATAATTACTTCCTTTACTAAACTATTAGATATACAGTCGTGAAACTTGATACACATATTTCTTTCATAAAGTAGAGATTCCCTACATAATGATTTTTACGAAAATCGACCTCCAAGGGGCGTTGAGGGCGCTTAAGATGCGTTATACATAATTATTTCCATTTTTAACCTATTAGACGTACAGTCTTGAAATATGGTAAGCGGATTCCTTTCATAGAGTACAGATCCCCTACAGACTGGGTTTTGTGAAAATCGACTTCCAAGTGGCGTTGTAGAGAATTAAGTGGCGTTATAGACAATTAACTCTATTTTTAAACTATTAGACTTAAAATCTTGAAATTTAGTAAGCAGATTCCATTCAATGAGTAGAGATCTGTCATAAGATGGGTTTTGTGAAAATCGTTTCCTAAATGGCGTTGCGGGGGCTTAAGGGGCGTTATACATAATTATTTCCATTTTTAAACTATTAGATGTACAGTCTTAAAATTTGGTAAGCGAATTCCTTTCATGTTGTAAAGATCCGCTACAAAAAAGTTTGGGGGAAAATTGATCCCCCTCACTGAGGGGGATTTAGGGGCGTAATAGATAAATATTTTCGCTTTTCAACTAATAGAACCACCTGCTTGAAAATTAGAAGGTATGTTCCGTTCATGGAATAAAGTTCCTTTTACAAAGATTTTTGCGAAAACGGACCCCCAAAGGAGTGAGTTTGCGAGTTTAAGGCATGTTATAGAAAAATTCCTGTTTTTGAATTTAACTCACTTACTTGAAATTTGTTGAGCACTTTTTTCTTTAGTTGAATAGAGTTTTACGGAAATCAACTCCAGGGGGAAGCAAGGAGAGTTATTGGGGCGTATTGATAGACAAAACTCCCGTTTTCGAACTGCTAAGACTATAATAATAAAATTTGGTTTGCATGTTTCTTTTGTTGAATTGGAATCCGCTAAGAATGCTGTCAACGAGGTACTGATGATAAAAATTTCGTTTTTGCTCTATTAGATTTAGACTTGAAATTTAGCACGCATGTTTATTTTATGGAGAAGAGATCCACTGAAAGTTGCTTTGGTGGAAATCCACTTGATTATCTGGTTAAGTGAGCGAAAAAATCTTTCTACTTCTATTTTAGATATAAATAGAAATTAGATATTATAATTTATGATCTTTTTATATCAAGGGGCGAGAGTGTATAACAGCTATAAATATATTTTTCAATACAATCGAATTCTTAAAGCTAGATATCAATAATTAATATATATGTAAACAGTATACATATATACAACATAGTGAAATACCCAGTTAAGCGGGTGGGTAATGGCTAGTATATATATATATATATATATATATATATATATATACTCTTGGATGACGGTCATTACATGTGGCCAGTTGACATATCGTTCGAAATTCCCAGTTTTTCGGAGAATGCAGCCTGAAATAACATTTGACCATTAAAATTATTTGAATTATGATCTCATTAAGATTGAATTGAGAACGAGATGAGGCCCTCATTGTGGCCAAGGACCCGGGCCATGGACCAAGTTGGGCCATGCCTTCAGACGTCCCTGATTTTCACAGAAGGTTCTTTAAAAATCTAATACTAAAAAAGCTTTTAAATGTACCTCATAGTTTTTCCTGTAACTCTTTAGTATGTTTTCTCTCATCACAATAAATGTTTAAAACTGCTAAAGTGCCTGTTTTTCTTTAATAAAAATTACTTTAACTTTCTTTTTGGCCGTCGGTAGCCTGGGGGTTAGAGCATCGGTCTCCAGACCGGAAGGCCTGGGTTCGATGCCCGATGCCACCAAATACCCTCCGAGTACACACGGAGTACGTGTTCGTTAAATCACTGGGTCCGAAAGTCTTGTGTGCTGAATCCCCAGTGCAGGGGGCTGGATAATATTTCCCTCCCCTCCAGTCCCATGGCAAAATTGTAGAGGTGGAGATAGGTGGTGTCGCCATCTATCGTCCCTCCGGGGAATTTCGCCGAGCTAATTCGGACTGTCACCTGTATAGTGCTCAAGGCCTAGGCCAACGACAGGCGTACTTCTAGCCTCTGGCCACGATGAATTTCGTGGGCCTCGTTCTGACTACGTCAGACAAGTGTCATTAGCCACAACAACTTTGACTTTTTACTATAAAAAAAAGGTTACATACATAAACTTCATTCTCCTGTGGCAGTATTTAACATAAAAATTAATTTTTTAATTTTATATTTTCTTCCATGTGTATACCACAGAACATCTTTTCCGTATGGGTAGGGTTTGAAAAGAATTTTTTCGATCCACCTTAATGTACAGTAAAAGGTACCGAATGCGCCAGTTAATCAAGTTTTCACATATCTGCCATCGAACAAAAAACCCAGAAATTTAGAATAGTAAAAATTAATCTATTTTTTGCTTTCCAGTAATTTTTTTTTTCGATTCAACAATTGTTGGAATTTTTTTCAGCCATCCATTGAATTTTTCCAAGCTTTTAAAATCAGTAATGAACGTTCCATCCGTGGTTATTCCACCATTCGAAGTAATCAAAGACCGCGAATCATCATTCCGCTGTGACCCTTTTGTTTGAAGTAAAGAGCCAATCACAACGTCCGACTAATGAATGTCTTTCGGTTGCCAGATGGAAGAAGATTAATTAAAATCCTCTTCAGAACGAAACTACGTAGTTAATGAAAATGGCGACCATATTCTTTTTATTCTTTTCCACATAAATTCTCTTCTCTCTCTTCATTTTTGAGTTGGTGCACATACATATGTGTCTGAATATTTGTGTAGAATTTTTTGAGCCTTTTAGGAAGAGAGAATTTGGAGGAGAAATGTAAAAAAAGTAAAAAAATTAAAAGAATGGAATAATTACGATGCGTTCGTGTACTGCTGCTTGATGCACCAGATGGCGTGCTAGTCATGCACAGAACGATATTGATAGATGATTGCAACAGCATTTTTGAAAAGCTAATTACCGTCATTGAGTAGTCGTAATGAGAATGTAAAGCACTCAGTTTTGGAATTGAAAAAATAGTTTCTTTAGTAAGTTCACTTAGAGCAGAGTAGGGAAAAGAGTGATGAGAATGTCATTAAATTCAACAATTGTCCTCTGTTATTAAGAAAGTGCATAATGCACCAGCTTTTACGAGACCTATATATTGTATAATGATATTCAGAAATTCCTTTACGAAATAGCTATTAAATACAGTATGCATTTAGAGACATTCGCAGAATTCAAACATAATATTACACAACAGCTTAATAAATATGACTTTAGTACAGATAATAAAATATCTTATAGAGTTATTAAAAATCAGATTAAAAAATTGCAAAATAATTTTATTATAGTTTATGTAGATGAAGTGCCAAGAAATTTTGTTTCCAAATGTAAGCACTATTAATATGTAATTATCAACAAACATTTTAATAATAATACAGTTTTTATCAGGTCATCAATTTCTGATAGAGAAATAAATAATCGTATTTTGACTTTTAATAAACAATTAAGAATACAAATAAATAATTTTAAATTCCCACTTGCATTTCTCACTCTTTAAATTTCATAAGAACCCTTTCAAGTTAAAAACAGTTACTTATGGTTTTAATACATATATCAGCAAATTAGGCAAAATTGTTCATGAAATATAACAATAAATAATTTTAAAACTACAACCTTACTTAAAAATATGAACAAATTAAAGATAAAAAAATGATTTCTTCGCTCTACAGTTCAAATTTTGATATAGATGATATGATAAAAAATACTTTTAAAATTACATAAAAATAATTTATTTAAAAATATTAATATAGTAATTACTTTAGCTCTCTCAGTCGGTTTGTACTAAAATAGAACTATATATATTATAAAGTTAATTATTATCAACAGATTAAAGGATTGCCATAAGGTGGCTCAGCTAGCAACTGTACAGCCACTTTATATTTACATTATTATGATAACAGCTTCATAGATAATACTGAACATTACATTTTACGATACATAGACGATACTATAATTTTTGATAAGCGAAAAAATTTAAAATCCAACACTAATTTTTAACATGATTTAAACCTTAATTTAAAACAGACAAATAGTAACAAATATCAAGCAAATTTTCTTGATGTAGAAATACAATTAAAAGATAAGGATAACTACTAATATGTATGACAAAAGAGATGAATTTGAATTTAATATTATAAAAGTACCACAATGAAAAATTAGTGTACATGCTTCAATATTCAGAATATTGTTATTAATTACAAACAACGTTACAAATTTCTTGCTTCAAAAAATTAAAAAAAATTAAAAAATTATAAGCATTTTATTAAATACTGGTTAATTAAAAAATATCCCAGTAATTTTATTAATTGTTATTTGTATACAGAGAGAAATTTTAAATAGTAAGGTTTAAAATTTTTTTAGAAGATCTATAGTTTATTATTATAGATTTGATCTCTTTTTCTAGTTAGATTTATTTTTATATAGTTACCTACATATTCACACAAATTACAGTTAAAATAACTTATTTCTTTAGTTTTATTTTAACTATAGAAATATTTCACAGACAGATACATTTATATTCCTAGAGCATCCCAAGTAACTGTAATATTTATCTTTATACATGCACTATATAATTATTTTAGTATTATTCATTTTATACTTTTTGCTAAGTGCTACAATTCAGCCAATTAATACTATGCTTTGAATATGTATTTGGATTCTGAATCTGGCTATAAAGTTTATTGTATAAAGATTCAGTTCGAATACAATTTTAGGTACGTTTCCTTTTTCTTGAAATAGATTTAGAAATTCAAGCCATTAGTTTCCAATATTTTAAATAGAAAGGGAGGAAGTTGACTATTCAGAAAACTTGTTAAACCCCACTTTTATATAAATTATTTTATACATAAGAACTATCCTAAGTCATCTTAGTCAGCAATATTTATAATACTATTTATAATTCCTATTTTTTAAATTATAATATCTGTTTTAAATTCCACTATCTATTTTTTTAGGGTTCTAATGATTTCTGTCTGTACATTAGAGAAAAAGTAACTATATACAGATATACATGTATATAACTTTTAAAATATATTATTATCCAATAGTGATAAAGCGCTCAATGTATTCGAACACACTCAGAGTACTTTTTTTTAAAAAAATAAGTAGCGAACTAAAACAGTATAAATACTTTTTAAGGATTAATATAACTACTTATGCTTAATCACACACACAGCAATAGCAATATTTAAAATAAATTATCTAAATTTTACAAAAATCACAATTATAAATGAAATTTAAAAAAATTCTTTAAAGTAGTTAGAGGAAAAAGTAATAATTATATCAATAAAAGTACTACTAAAATAAACTAGATGCATTTGCCTAGAGAATGTACTAAAAATTTTAATGTTTTATTAAAATATAAAATTTTAAAAGTTGATCGAATAAATGTTATAAGAAATGTGACATATTTATGAGGCTATTATTGCAATAACAAACCATAACTCAAAAAATATTCATACAGTAAGAATTATTTTAGTACGGTCCCAAGAAAATAATATAAATATCACTTTCAAAGATATTCACAGAAATACATATATAAGATTTTGTGAGTAATCAGACTCGCCGTAATAGATTTTGAACAATTTAAATCCCCCTTTCTTGTAGTTTAAATGCCCATTTCCAGATTTTCTATTTTCATGTAATTTATGTAACGTAGAAACAAAATAATAATGATTTGTAAACAAAATAATAATGTTTTGTAATTAATGTAATAATGTTTTGTCTTTAAAAAAATCCAAAAATGTGTGTTTCATCAAAATTGCTCATTACAATGTGTTTGGATACCTTAATAAAATATAGTTGTATTAAAAAAATTTCAATTAAGAAAATGTTCTGATTTTAAATAAAAATTTGTGAAATCTGTTTTTAAAAAAATAAAAACTATATAAAAACTTGGGAATAAAAACTATTCTATTTACAAGATACTTATTGGAAAGATAAGGAAATCATTTTAATTTTAATAAATAATATTTTACTCTAATTAAAAACTAATTACTTTTGAATTTAACTAACTAACTATACATATAAAGCTATTTTCTACCTTTGAAGGAAAAATATTTAAATCATAATCATTTACTTAAGCTGTTTTCACCGTATGCACAAGAGGGTGAACTTGACCCGGAGCACATTTTCAGACAGAAAACGTACCTCAATTTTTATAAAAATTTGGGACATTGTCACTCGTAGATTTGTTTAAAATGTAGTGTTTTTAAAATTTGAAAATATTTCATAAATAATTCGTTTTTCTTTTTAACACGTAAAGTGATAGATCATTCAGGATTACGGTATAGTACAAAAATGTAAAACACATTCTATAAAAGAAAAAATGTTTCAACTCGGATAAAAATTGGTAGTATGATAAAATAAGTGATTCTCTACAGGATAGTGATGCCAGAAAATATACTATTAATGTTTGAGTACTTTGATATCTGAAAAAAATAGTCCAAATTTGGGTCCTATTCTTGAACATTAGTCGAAAACAGCCTTAAACAAATCTTAAAATTTAACTATGATATATAGTACACGTATACTGCATATTGACAGCTGGCGCAATCTGTCGTCAAGATCGTGAATTTCATACCAAACTTTAAGAATTTGGATAAGTAATTTATAAGACTTTAGTATTAAAAATAATATCTTTATATCTCTAAGTACTATTTCGTAAAAGAAATATTTTTAGAAAATTTTACAGCTTAAAATTGTATAAAATATATCTGTCTGAATTGCATATGATAATTTTTTGGATTTTATTGAATTGAGTTAAAAGTGAATTCTTGGTAAAATTATTTATTGTAGTTATTGTCTATTAACACAAAGTGCTTAGTACAATAAATTATATATGTATAATTGTTTTAAACCTACTGCAAGCAGAAAAACATTCTTAACACAAGTACTATATGATACATTATTCTAATTGATATAAAGTATTATTCCAGAAATTAATTGTAAAGCTACAATTTTTCGGAGGTTATTTGTAAATGACTTGACCCCAACCACTTGTTCTTTGTTTTTATTCTTCCTTAAGGGGACTTGGCACCCTTTGAGCAAACTTCTTTATTTACGTATTTAAAAATTATATTTTAACATTTTATACAATGTTTCTATTCAAGAAAATATTACCAGATGAAAATTTTCATATATTATTCACACAATTTTAAAATTAAAAATTTTTGAAGGAAAATTAGGAAAATTTTAAAATCTACTCCTTTTGTAAAAATTAATTTTTTGACCTGAAATTTTTTATAATATTCCTATGGATGTTCTTAACAACTTTAGGGATCGATTTTTAGAATGACTTCATTCGTTTTCGAGAAAAAAATAAAATGTTGATATACAGGCTAAAAATCAACAAAAAAGCCAACATGTCTTACATTTTTATTTTTTTTTTTTAAAAGTATCCAATTTATAGCAAAACGGATCCCTAATTTTTATTACATGCTTTTATTTTTAATACGCAGGAAAAGTGGAAGTGATTGGTAAATAATTGTCGAAGGAGTAGCATTTTGAATGCACTAAGGTTTCTAAAAACACAAACTGAGAAAAACCACTTTAAAGTATATAATTCTGAAAAATAATTATTATAAGCTTAATTAAACTTAAAATACCACTTTAAGATATTACTTATACGTTTTTCTTTAAAATAATTGCATTTTCATATTTTTCAACCCACACATTTTTATAAATGATCAACTTTTAGAGAGTACTAATTGCACAAAAAACTCAAGAAAAACTTAAAAAAATTTTTTTTCTGTCACGACAGAAATTTTAGCTGTTTTTCTTCTTATAATATTAAAGTATTACATTTGTATGAAAAATATATCAGAATAAGAACTGAAATTATATAAAATTATTAATATAAAATGCCTTAATTTAAAAATTTTACATGCACACATTTCAAGGAAGAAAAAATTACATTATTGTATTGCCTCGAAATATTCTGCTTTTAATACTACACATTCTTTTATAGTTATTATTTTTATAAAATAGATTTTTATCATAACGCATTTTTAACTTTTTTCTAAAAGGGAGTGTGGCTGAATTGCCTAATTTGTTTTCAAATGAAGTTTTCTTCAACTTCTAACTTTCCGACATGCACAAGTGATATATCAATCGAAAGATAATAATGCAAAGAATAAGATTAAATGAAAATAAAAAAAACGATAGGTTTGTGATTTTTAGGGTACCAAGTCCACTTAAATTGCAACTATAGAAAATATTCATTGATTTCTCAAAAAAGTAATTGTCAAAGTAATCATATCTATTATTTAGAGTTAAGATTGTTTTAAATTTTAAAAAAACTAATTGTGTCTGTGTGTCTTAAGATGCTATCAACAAAAGCTATTAGTAGGTTTAAAAGAGAGCAGGTTGCTTCAAGACGGCAAAACGACGTGAAAGTACCTGAAAATTTAAAACAACTTAGAACATCGAACAGAAGCTTAATAAGGGTATACAAAGCATATTTAACTAAAGGTAGCGTAAAAGCTTTATCATCTAGGAGATATAGACCCAAGAAAATGATAAAACGTGACGAGAGGAATTTGAAGTGAATTGTGAAGAAAAATAGGGAAATCAGACGATTGACAACCTACAAATTTAAAGGAGTTAGGTTTAAAAGATCTTTCACGCATAACAATACGAAGAGAGCTTAAATTATTTAGGCTTGAAAGTCGACGACCTGTCGGCTGGGTGGCGTGGTTGGTTTGTCGCTGCCCGTCTGCACCCAAAGTTGCGGGTTCTACCCCGGACCAAGTCGGTGGATTTTCATGATGCAGAAAATCGACAGCTGCCATGTCGTATGATTATAAGGCATGTAAAAGATTCTTAGAGTGTCTGTTTGGCTTGGATGCTTTCGGCAAAATTAAATCCTGGTACAAGTTCGCATCGTTAGAGCTCAGGTGCCTCCTTTAGGGAGGAAATTGGGCGTCAAAATTACCTGCAGCGATTGGTATTCGCCTATAGGGCACCCCCCCTAAGAAGTGGTACCAGTTTCTGGGGGGTGTACTTGGTCTGCAATGGTTAATGATCAATTCGCAGCCCATTAGAAATAACTTTTTTTAAAAAGTCGACGACCTACACGAAAGTACTATTTGTTAGTTTTTAATCGAAAAAATCGTTATGCTTGGGCAAAGGAGTACAGAATCGGAGGCGTAGAATTTTAAAAAAAAAGTTGCATGGACCGATGAGAACCATTTTATACTTTTTACAAATGCTGGCAGGCAAATAATTCGTCGGGAACAACATGAAACTCTTTCATGCAGATTACAAGTAGTAATACAAGTAGTCGTGCAGGCTGGGTGAGTGAGTGAATATTTACGCCGCACTGTTAAGCTATACGAGGGCTTTCGGCGACGAACCTCGTAAGTTTGAACCATGGTCAAGTGACAAGGACGACACATGAGCTGGCACCCCTCTGCTAACTACCCCACCCCACCAACGCAAAAGGACGTTTCAGCTCTCGACAAATTTAACGTGCATCGCGCCCCAACACGGCGAGTCTTTAGAGGTACTGGGCTCGAACTCATAACACGCCAGCGACGATTCTATGCATTGACCAATAGTCTACCGCTACAACCACGCAGGCTGGAGGTAAAGGATTAATGATCTGAGGAACATATGGTTGGAATGTGATCTATTCTCCTCTGGTCAGTAAAAAACCAATTTCAATATAGAAACGAAATCAAAATATTTATCTGAATACCACGTTTATTTTTCTACATAATCGTTATTTATATCAATACATTTATTCACAATCTGCTTTATAAAAATCGTGTACATGAATATATATTTTAAAAAGCGTATAAATGCCTGTAAATAATTTTTTTGATATTACGTGTCGCTTGAATTAGAATATAAATATAAAATTGTTTTAAATAAATTTTTACAACAATAAAAAATTATTAAAATGCAATTTTTGGCAAAAAATGAAGGAAAAAAACTGGCATATTTTCCCAAAATTCATTTTTTATGGAAAATGTTTCCTTAACTTATGGATAAGTTAAGATATTATGATTAAGTTATGTTCCATAACTTATTTTTTTATGGAAAATGTTCCCTACTTTTTCTGTGTATGTATAAGACTTCTCTATAGAGCCCGAACTAAGGTTTTAGAAAAGTTCTAGTTAAAATCACGATTAATCCAGATAATAACAGTGTCTTTAATTAAAATTTGCTTACTCGGATGTATCAAAATGTGAACAAATTCACTTCTAAATTATATACTTCAACAATCTTAGTACGTGGTTCTGTACAGAAGTCTTAGCTATATGCAGGCAAAATATTGTTGCTATAGAAGCATATTCTATGAAAAGAGAATGTTTTGAGTATATGTCATCTTTCTTTATTTTTTGAGAAAAAAATTGCATTTAAATAATTTTTTATATTGTAATAATGTTCTTTAAAATATTTTATATCTAGACAAGTGTGTTACTAAACATCAAAAAATTATTCAGTTATACGCTTTTTGTAAAATCACAGATCCAAATGTGGTCCAATGAATTTATTATCTATCAGAAAAATTTTAAAATAGCAAAATTTGTTTTCAAAGTTATAGATATTTTAGGAGTTCACAAATAACATGTCCTATAGTTTATAACTAACTTTTTTCACAGATCAAAAACAATGAAATTTTGAATTATATTTATTGCGATGATTTTTTGTTTTGAATTGCATTAAAATTAATAGAACATTTTGTATTCGTTGGGCTTAACTGTCACTGAAGTAAAAATGTTGCAAGTTAGCTAATGCCAATATTCGGATTATTGCTAATATGGCAAAGCAAAAAATTACAAAAAGAAACTGTTTTCCAGATTTATAAGTATTATTTCAAACATTAACAATTATAATTTCTTAAGACTTAAAAACAAAATAATATTTATAATTATATAAAAAAGAAATATTCAAAATATTAATATAGTTCATAAAACAGAAAATAGTAAATGACAAATGCCTAAATATAAATTATGAAATTCATTTTAAAAATAAATAATTACTTTTCAATGTATAATATGTTCCATACTTTTATTACTTTTTATTATATTTCTGATTATTTATGAAACTGATTTTCTTTAATCTGAAATGGCTCGTGCAACCATTAGTACACGAAATGAACAATTACTGTCCCAACATGTTTATTCAACAGTAAGAAATGCATTTACAATAATTAACAATATAGCTATGTATAGTTTATTTGCATATCTTATATACAATTCGTCTAGTATATATAACGGATAAATGGAATTTTACTTGTCTTTTAAACAAAAAATAATCTTTTCTTTAATAATAAAAATTTAAGAGCAAAAATCCATGCATTAACTAACAAAAGAAAGAAAAAAATCTGTATATCGTTGTTTTATATGACAAAAGGTGATTGATTTATCCATCATTCCATACATAATATTTAAAACCTTAAATCTGAAAAACAAGCTCTTAAGATAACATTTGACATTTATGTTAAACAAGGTGTAAACGCAGACGATATACTTCGTCACGAAAAAACTAACATCATCGATTCTGATAATCTAAATTCTAAATCGAAGCAGCATCTCACAAGTCAACATCTGTTCAAAAATGAATAAAGTTGTTCCCAGTTGACTGAGTACGATGTTTTGAATATCACAAATGCAGCGAAAAAAATTCGAAAAAAGAAAAGGCTTAGAAAAAAGAACATTAACTTCCAATTTTAATAAACGTTCGAAAAAAAAACTGAAATAAAAATTCCAACGTTGCATTAGCGTTGGCAACAAAAACATGTTCGGATCGATGCCATTATTAAAAGTGGAACAGAGTGTCAATTTATTATTAGGTAATTTTTCTTGAAGTATTTTGATGTTTTTTTTCCCTTCACAAAAATAATAAGTGAAAGAGATAGGGGAAAGGAGAGAAGAATGTTTCTGTAATATGTTCTTGTTTTTTTTCTGTCTCTTTTTGGAAGGAAGAAAATTTGCATCGTAATCGATAAATCGTGAGAAAAAGTTATAATCGATATGGGTTTTTGCAATTGAATAAACTGATGGATAACATTTATATTTAGTTTATCGAACACTTCTTTCTACTTTATTGAATACCTACGTCAATAAAATTTTGTTCAGTAATAAATTGAGCAGTAAATAATTAAGTTGAGTATATGCTATACTTTAGGGAATACATGATATTTGTGTATGTAAATTAACCAAAGATCAAAACGGGAATTCCTTATTTTTACAGATTAGAGATAGTTTTGTAATTATGGAATTAAAAAAACATTCCTTTTTAAATTCTTAAGAATTCATAATTTATAATCATTAAAAATCATTCTTATTGTCAATATAATCCTCATAAATCATTCTTATTGTCAATATAATCCTAATAAAATCATCATAATGTTAATCATATGTAGAAATCAATACCAAAATACGTTAAATTTAGTTTCAGTTATTTAAACAAATGTAATTATTTTATCGAAAATAGCAACATGCAATAAATATGCAATGAAATTTTGGTTAATATGGTTTCATTTTGGTAGAGACGGAAATCTGCATTTTTGGATTACGGAATTCTTGAGGATTTGAATTTTGGAAATTATTTAAAACATAAAGATTCCGTCTCTTTTCTTTTATTTAATTTCAATTTTGTTCTCATTTCGTGTTTCAAATATCTTAATTACTATTGGAAGGATAATGCAATAACCAAAACATTCTGAGATGGTTTTGTATAATTTAAACCCCAACTTTAACGTGTCAAGCGCATTACTTACAATTCTCTGGCGTATTAGCTTATTTTATTAAAAATATTCTAATACTTTTCGGTGAGCCGGGTCCAGATAATAAATCGCCAAATGTTGCTATATATCTGAAATATAGTCATCTGTAACTATTTCCAGCCACGTGCGTTCAGGAGGAATTCAGTTAAGTTAGTAAGTGCTAACATAAAGTTTTTATTTGTAAATATTTTGTTTGTTGTCACCAAGAATGCGCTTTTGGAAAAATTTGTGCCGGACTAGTTGAAAAACACCAAATATTTCGAACATTTTTGTTATAGTTCATACCACTAAAGATTTCTAGTTAAAATTCAGTTTTAGTATTGGTTTTAACAGAAGTAAAAAATAGCTTCTTATGTAGGACAAATTTATTAAAAATGCAAGAGTTGTAACATAGTAATGAAGATCTTTACTTTTAATATCGATATATATATATATATATATCTGGAATGAATAAGAAAATAATACAACATTTTAAAGTAAAATATTGCTATTTTAAAGAAATTCTACTATATATTAGATCGGGAAAAAGAAATCCATTATTTTTTCCGTAGATGGCTGTAGTGTCCATACGTCTTGAAATATCGATCAAACAATTTCAAATTTATGCTCGTTATTAAGGTGACAGTTCACACTAAAAAAATTGTATTGCCTTTTTTTTGTTTGGTCCATTCAGTTGTGAGTTACCGGGTGTTAAAAATGGAAGTCAACAAAGAGAAAATTCGGTACATTTTACAGTTTCTCTTTGATAAAGGTGAAAATGTAAGCCAGGTGGTTGAAATTGTGTATGGTATTTATTGTGCCGATATTGTAACAGCTAATTACGTGCAATTTTGGTTTTGTCGATTCCGTTCAGGCATTTTTGATGTTAAAGATGTACATCGCACAGGCACCCCCGTCGTCGAAAATGTAGATAAAATCACAGAAATAATCGAAGTTGACCGGAATGTTAGTAGTCGTAGCATCACCCAGGAGCTAAAGATGAACCACGAAACAGTTTTAAACCATTTGCGAAACGTTGGATTCAAAAAGAAGCTCGATGTTTGGGTGCCCCACCAATTAACACCAAAAAACATGATGGATCGATTTTCCATCTGCGAAGCTTTGGACAAACGGAATGAAATCGACCCATTTCTTAAACAGATAGTGACGATGAGATATGGGTCACATACTACAATATTGCGCGAAAACGATCGTGATCAAAGTGCGGTGAAGCAGCTCAAACGGTGTCCAAACCAGGACTAACGGCCAGGAAGGTTCTACTGTGTATTTGGTGGGACTGGAGAGGAATCATTTCTTAGGAGTTGCTTCCGCATGGTTAAACACTAAATTCAGATCTCTACTGTCAACAACTGGACCGTTTGAAGCTAGCGATTGGCCAGAATTGGCCAACAGAAGAGGTGCTGTGTTCTCAAGCGAGTTTGATCCTCATTTATCGACCCGCTGAAGGAATGAAAGGCTGAGTCGACATCGTTTTGAACCCCGACCTGAGGCATGGAAGAGCATAACGTTACCACTCAGACATTGGGCTTCATCTTATATTATACCCTATGTTCCATTTGTTAAATACGTAAGTGTTTCTCAAATCATCTGTAAAAAAATCGAAACCCTATAGCTTCACATCTTATCAATAGTTTCTTTTGGATTTAACCTAAAGTCATTTGTAACAATAATAGAACTAACCATTTTTGCCTAGATGTCGGAAAACATTCCTTTCGAGTTAACTTATATTTGAAATAATATCGAATTATAGTAACATAATATATATCTTGAAAATACCAGAGAGCAAGCAAAAATTCGAACACAGAAGGCTTCTTTCTTAGAGAGGTTTTCAAAGGATATTGGTCAATATATATTTCAATTGCAGAAGCACAGAAAATAGTTCGAATAAAATATCAAATATCGGTTGTAAATGCTTCAAAAATATTATTCAGAGTTTATGCATTTGTTATATTTTTCGATAAGGAAATAGAATCCAACATTTTCAGGAGACTTAAAAATAATCTCATTTTATTTCATAATACATATTGCAAAAAATTGTTATTGACTAAAAATTAAATTTTTTAAAATATGGAATATTTTTTTGAATGTTAAAATTGGTATTCCATTTACTGTGGAAATACAAATGTACGAAATATAGATGGCTCATATGCAATATATTTGAACTATAAGAACGAAGTAAAAAATATTTATTAAAATGCTCAAATATTTGAATAAAATTAAATAAATGTCAACGAACTCAGTAAGAATTCTGTAAAAAGTATTAGTTATTTCTAATGTTGATTAATAAGCATGCAGATTAATTAATTAAAACGTTTTTAAAATTGATGAATTGTATTCCAAGAACTGGAAAAATAAGTTGCCATTTTGTGGATTAAAAATAAGTACAATATAAATTTTAAGTAAGTGGGAGAAGAATATTACTGATACTTTATTTTACGATACCCTCACAAAAATATTGAAATATTTTGCTCAATATTACAACAGTAAATTACCAAAAATAAATATAAAACTATTGGTTAAGTGGTATATACTGATGTGACTTCTGTATTTTTCAGTCAGCATATTTTAACTTTTTCACTAGATCCCCACAGTGAAAGTTTCTAAAAATATTCTTCAGTTAACGATATTATTAAGAGTTTTGATATGACTAAATTGGAAGCTAATAATTATTTAAATATTAAAACTGGAAATAATAAAGTTGTTTACCGTGTTTCACACACACACAGCACTTAGTGTTGAATATAATTTAATTCTGAAAGTGTTAAAACGTTTTCTGCGTATCATAAAAGGAAATATAATTCATTAATAGATGGCATAATTCTTTTTTTAAAATGAAAGAATTTAACATTATTTTTATATTTGCAGCAAAAAGGAATGATTATTAGAAACGATTTATTTTGTAATACGATTTTATTGAAACAACTTTGCGTGAACTATTAGAAATGTAGAAAAAAACATTTTCTTAATTTTTTAATCTAGTTTTTTCTTTAAAAAATATAGCTTATGTCTTAAAAACATGGATTCAAAATAATTTTGCTTAACACTAAAAATGTTCTGTTGCGTGTAGCATTTTTTGGAATAAAATGAAGAACATTGGCTACATTTTTAAAAGTAATTTATTAAAATTTATTAGAATAATTAATAACTCTTTCTATATTTTGCAAATTTAGTAATTTTGCATAAGGTACAATGCATATTCCTTAATATACTTTACTTATGTAACAAAAACACGCGATTTATTTCATAAAATTGAATACACATTTTTATACAATTTGAAAAATCAAAAGAACTCTGAATCTTATTCAGATGATAGTGTGCGACTATTAAAAATGTTGTATAACATTTGATTGAAGTAATAATTTCAATCCTTATTCTAAAAACACATGATTGTTCCTCAAATTCGAAATAAATTTTTCAAGAATTTTTTTAAAAATGTTTTTATTTTTCTATCTAACCAAAATATTCTGAATCTCGTTAATTTTTTTCACTTAAAAAACGAACATTTTATAGTTGAAAGAACATAACTTGCTGTCCAATGTTTCTTTAAAGAAATGATTTCTCGTTTACTTACGTGATAAAATAACCCCAAAACTTGGCACTTTCCCAAACTGGAAACATTTTTTAAAATTAGAAAGCTAAAATTATGGCCTAATAGAATTATTAACAAAACTACAAGTAAAGACTTTTTCAATATAGATGGGAGCTTTTCCAAACGAAAAAAAGAACGTAAAAAGATTATATTGATTGCTGCAGAGCTGTTTTTAGATTTCATTATTTTTCTATTTAATGCCACTTTTATTACTTCTACGGTTTGATGAAAGTTTAATGGGCTTACTTAGCATACTCTGTGCGTAAGAGGTTACGGTTTTTAATAAATTAAATTAATTCTAAATCAAATTTTAAAATGCCTCAAACACTCTTTGATATATATATATATATATATATATATATATATATATATATATATATATATATATATACAATCTTTAAAAATACTTATTATGCTTTTTTTGCTTTTAAGGTCACACAGTAACCTTTTTCAAAAATTGTTTTTGGAGACTGTAATAGAAAAATGAATTTATGTTTTATATTCAGATTATATTACTAAGTTGATTCTGTAAGTAAAAAGTCAGTATGTGATCAGCCGTTATTTTATAATTTTAAAAAATTAAGAATTTTTGCAGTTTTTCAAACTTTTATAAAATGCTCACTTTTTAAAATTTTTTAGTCATTTTAAGTGATTTATCTTTTTTAGATTATTGTGAACAAAAGTTAGTATGAATTTGTGTGTATGTGTGTGTGAAAATCTATTCTTTTGTTGATTTTTAATAATTATTTTTCTAGCTAAACCTGGGAAAAACACAACAATTTTAAAAATAGTAACTTTAGCATTTTTTGAAAAAAATAATTAGAGATCTCAGTCCTAAATCCATACTAACTTTCATAGAATATACGTTTGGGGGTGTATATAAAAAATTTCAAGACTCTATCCAGCACAGAGAAAAAGCTTTAGGGATTAGGAAACACCTACATCTTCAAAACTAGAAGTCTGAGAAAAACGCATTTAAAGTTTGTAAAGGCATAAAACAAAATCTTATAATGCCCATAAAGCTCTAATTTTTAATGGGTTATTTTTCAATATATGTTTTACATTAAAATATCATTTTAATTAAATATGACTGAAAATATTTTTTAATTCTGAATAAATTTTGCAAAATACTGATAGCATTTATTACAACTGTTTATTCAGTTTAATCTTAACATAACATTTCCCACAAAATTTGAAACACAAAGCATTTATGTATAAAATGATAATGATACTAACTTAAGCTAAAAATAGCTAGGTTTGTTCAATATATTTCAAATATGAAGCTTGATCACTCACTAAAAATAGATTACTCAATGCAATTTTTCGTGTAACACACTTAATATTAATACAATAAAGAAATGCCCTAAGGAATTGTTGAGTAAAATATTCGAAAACTAAGTTCAAAATAGGAATTATTTTTAAAATTTTTGTTTCCATTTAGGATTGTTACATAATACGAGCGTATTACATTATACCATTTTTATTAAATCTTTTATATGCATAACATTTATTCTTCTTTCACATCGAATAACAATAATTAATATGTAATAAATAAAGAGAAAGCATGTTTTTTGGTAAATTGTTTATACAAATTAAATTTTAAACAAAACAAAAACATGCATTCTTTTCAGTTTAAAAGTTTTTACTACTTTTCCAGTTTGATTGAGGAAAAAATATCATGAATGGAACCTTGAAGAGGTATCGTTTGTTCTTATCAGTATATGCCATTTTAATTTAAACCACAATGAAAAATACGATTTCTTTAGTAAAGTACTAAAACCAACAACGAGATATAAAAAAAAATTAAATTATTCTATACTTAAAGAAGTGTCACTGAAACTCATAACAGCAGATTATAAAGCTTAATTTCGAACGAAGAAGGAAATAATTGCTCTGAAAAGAGCAATAAATAGTAAAAAAAGTGTTACTAATGAAAAATCTTTTTCATTCAAATATAAAATCCAAACGATTTTTTTCCCTTTTATAAGAAAGTTCCATCTTTTTGGTGCTTCTGATATTCTTAAAGCATTGCATATGGCATTAAAAATTTAGAACTGTCTAGGCTTAGTAAGAAATTTTAGAATTTTGTTGCAAATAATCATATATTAAGCTTAATATTTTTTAATGTTAGAATTAAATTTAATTTATGTTAAAACGCTAATTTTAAGACACTACCTCTTTTAACATCTTTTATGATCTAATTAAATTATGAAATAAGATTAGGAATATTTTTTTTCTATTTGGACAACTCACAGAATTTTAAGGTGATAATTCATTATAACATCTTATTATTTTTGACGTTTTTCACAGAAATCTGTTAGAAACACGTATTGAATTTTTTCATAAGTTAATTAAAATATGTCTCACTTCACATGCATATATATTGTTTCCTGTTCTTGATAAGTCTGTTTTATTTTTCTAGAAAAACATACATTTAAAGTTATAATTGCAAATGACATTTGCTTAGAGAAAATATGTTTTTAAAAGTCTGCATTGTTTTTTTACTTAAATATTTCAAAAAGAAGACTTTTAAAAAAAGAAATAAAAGATGTTTACTTAAAATATCAAGAGGAGTATTTTTAGTCAGAACGTATTTTCTACCCATTTTTAAAAGCTAAATTCATTTAGCATTTTTTTTCAGTCGCGTCGTTTTTTGTCCAATTTTTCCCCCTTGTGTATATTAAGATGCTGTCAAATATATTTTCTTAGCAAAAAATACAAAATTGCTCCAATAAATTTTAAAATAATAAAGCGATTGTGTCAAAAGAACAAATTCAATTTCGTTCACTTTTCTAGAGCGCTGGCACTAGGTATTTCACCTTTCACTCAGTTGCCAGATTCAAATAAAATAAGCTGCCAGCTTCAATTTCAAATTCGAATATGTTCTAGACGTTCGGTTAAAAAGAAGTTCCACTGATACAGCCTTTCATTTTTTTACTTTTCTTCTTCATTTATTGTAATCATTTTATCCGATACTTCCTTTAAAGATTTAGAAGCGGACTATTGTTATCTATTTTTCTTATTATTCGAAAATTTGGTTTATACTTGTGCATAAATATGATTACAAATTTAATAGGATTTTGAAACGTAACAATTTCAATAGAGCAAACGATTTTTAAAAACATTTTTTGAAAACTTATTCGAAATGAAAATTAATATTAAAAATGAATGAAAATAATGTTCGTGAAAATTACTATCGGTGACATTTTACGGATATTATTTATTTTTAAATTTTATTATTTGTATACAAGATTAAAAGATTATTTTAATTGAAAACAAACTAATTTTTTATTTATTATGCTTTAAAACAAAGTATTTATACCAAGTAAAATTTAATACCTATTAAAAATATAATCTAGAGAAATATATATAATAAAGAATAAATTCATAGTTTGGATGCATATATACATTTTTAAACACGTTACTAGAATAAATTCATATACACTTTCTTCGTGTATATTTCCTAAATTAAATTACTTACAATAATTTAAAGAAACTGAATATTACGATTTGGATTGTGAAATACTTTCTTAAACATACATTTTCATATGCATAGTAAAGCACTATTCATTTTAATACTTAAAAGATCAATATTAATATATTAACTATTCTCTCTCTTATCATTCTTTTTTCCTTTACATTTTCTCAATTCTTTTAACCAAAATTATTGGAATGATAAATTGATTTTACTATTTCATATGTATTCTAATATATTCTTAAGATAATTCAGTTTTCCATATGATCTAGATAAATTACAATAAATCGAATTAAATTTAGTTTCTGCCAAGCGTTGGCACTTTTTTAAGTAATATAATTCATAAATTTATCCACGTTCTTTAAATTATTTTGATATCTTATTCCCTTCTTTTCTAAGCAATTAAAGACAGAAAAACGGCGCAAATTATTAAACTTTATACATTAAATCATTCTTAAAGAAAAGTAATATTTATATCGAATTTCTACTAGTTAAATTAAAATGAGAAATAAAGTGAATTGTTGAATAGAAATTGAAATATTTACATCTCAAGATTTAAGAACAATATAAGAGATATTTTTTTAAAAATTTATTAAAATGTTAAATAAATTAAGTAGTTATTTTGAAAAAATAATTTTTTTTACAAATATAGATATTAAAAATGCACTCTTTCAAGACACGCAATAAACCATAGAAGAATTTTCCAGTTGTGTCAAAAATAGGTGTCTCAATAGATAGTTTATTAAGTCGCAATTCTAAGCAACACGAGGTCTATTTGCGACGAACCTTGTCATATTGAACCACGGTCAAATGACACCTAAACTGGCATTCTCCTCTTCAAACTTTCACACCAAATGGTTGAGTAGATGAACTTAAGAGAAAAATTAATTTCTTACAATTTCAGAACAGTTGGATTATTCATTCTAGAATTCGATCTGTACAAATCGAAAGAACTCGTAAAGCGCTGATCCATCTTTGGCTAAATGCCAGCTGTTGTGACATCGACTGACAAAGTTTCTGCCTTTTAAACTGTGAGATTTTTTTGAACAAATAAGAAGTTGTCAATTAATATTGACAAATTTCTGGAATGGCTAATGCCCATTTCCCAAAAAGTTCCAGAAATACTCTAAGGGAGATAGATCAGGTGATCTCAGCCCAAGAAGATGTCCAGTATGCTTAAAGGCAAATCTTAGCAAAGCGTCCCATGTTCAATCTAACATAGAATTGCTGGCAGGCAAGTTCGGGACAGTACAAAAGACATAACAACATAACGGGAAGGGAAATTTTGCCTATCTTATTTTTCTTGTGGTAGTAGTTGTGTTCCTTAAAGGAAGTATGACATTATTTCTTGTATTTGGATGGATACAGTTAGATTTATTAAATTATTTCGTTACGTATCTTTCCGTTCGTTTTCAGGGGGAAAGAAGCGGGAAACACGGCTGCGGGGATAGAGAAGTGTTCCATAACTTTTCTCCTCGACGTCATTGATGACCTAGTTTGATTGAGAACGCCATCTGGTGAGAGGTGCGAAAACTCTTTTGAGAGTTCGCTGCACATTATCAAAGCCGGCTGGAAGTGGATCAATATTTTCTCAGTTTGTAACAATCGAACGCTAATAAGTTATTCAATTGCTTTGCAAATGTAATTTTTTTCAATGCATGTTCATTTTATCCGTCCATTTTGCCGCAAATATTCAATTCCCTCATGGAGAGTCGAATTTTATTTTATATTTTATGTCTTGGAATTCATTTACCAAGTACATAATTTTTTTGTTTCGGATTTTTTTTTCATACAATAGAAGAAATAAACATTTAAAAATTAATTGATGGCTGAAATGATAATCGAAATTCCTTTTGATAACTGTTTTCGAGAATTATTTGTGTTGTATTCTTTGAGGAAAAAATAAAAACTATCCGTTCGGATGAATATAATGAGATTTTAGCTTTGCGTAAGGGAATAATAAAGAAAATAACAGAGATTTTATTTTGAAGGAATGCAAAGGCTATAAATTTTACTACAACGAAGAAAAAATTTAAATTTAAGAAGTACATTTTTTATTTAATACATCTGAATTTATTACTCAATGGTAGTCTTTTTACAGAATGTTCAAATTATTTTAAAATAAAGCGATTTACTTGACTGTAAAAGAATAATAATGGTATCATTAAAAAAGTTCGTTTTTATTATCTTTAAAGAATTATATTTTTAAGTGTATTGATTTCATTAAATGAATCAAGGATTTCTGTGTTAGGCTCTTTAACTTCAATAGAGAAGCTATCTCAGATTCAGAAACCAATTAAACTGACATTCTGAAGGCTTTTTCAATTGGTCTTTAAAAGTGAAACTACAACTCCAAGAAATAATGCACACAGCGCCCCGAGCAAATTTTAGTAGCAGTAGTGGTGAGGTGGATATATTTATATATATGAAGTGATCAAAATAACAATAAATAAATAAAATACAGTCGAACTTCTATATAATGCAGTCCCTAAACCCCGGAAAAGTTCGTTATATGGAAAACTCGTTATATAGAGGTTCATCTTTTAACATACTTTATAAACTACATGAAACAAATTTTAAATTCTTAAACACCATATATTAAAAAAAGTAACTATTCACATCTTTTTTTAAATTAGTATACATTTATTTTATATATCTTACTCATCAAAAAAGAAAGAAAAACTGCAAGGAAAACAAGATAAAAGAATGCCGAAGAATTCACTGTATTTTCAATATTAAAAAAATAATTTTAAACCAAAATTGATGAATTTTAAGGGCATTTTATAATTTAAAGCATACGAGTAATATTAAACATATATTATTTTATAATTAGGACAAGGGCCAACTCCACTGAGAGTGAAAGAGGATATCGAAGATGTTTCTAGTGAACTGTGCAATGGGGGTTAAAGGTTGCACTTTTTGGATGAAACATCCAGAACTCTATTGCTCTCGGCGAGCTAGGATCTAATAAAATCAGTTCAAGATTTATGACCACCGTAAAATGTATTAAAGAGAGAATAACTTGAAATTTTTCAGAAATACTTTAAAAAAGAGGGGAACAAAAATTGAATCCCAGAAGAAAAAAGTTTGTTATATAGAAAATGCATTTCGCCATAGAGAGGTTATTTTACGAAGAAAATCTTGAAATGTTCAAGGTTCCAGGAAAAAGTTCGCTATATAGAAATTCGAAATATAGAGGTTGGACTGTAATTATAAGTCAATTTTTTCAGTAGCTAATATGTCCACCTCGGGCGTCAATCCGACGAGGCATTCTATCAATTAGTCTTTTGATGGTTGCTTGAGGTAACAGTTGTAAAGCCACATCCACTGCTGTGTACAGATCATCTATGGTTTGAGCTAGTGGTCCTCGGTCTTAGGTGTGATTCAGATCTGAAGAGTTTGCCGGCCAGGGAAGGATGTCGAATCCAGTCTGGTTGTTAATAGTTTGCTGAGCGACACGCGGTCTGACATCTTGCTGGAATAGCATGTTGGATGCGCTTTGTGACAAGGACAGAAAAACAGGATCCACAACTTGTGTGACGTAGCGATCCACTGTCAAAAGGCCGTCAATGTATGCCAGAGGCGTTCTGTGATCAAACATTATGCCAAACCAATGTAGGACCGGTTTGACGTGTGGAGAAATGGTTTGGTTCGTATCGCTCTCCGGATCACCGTCATGCCCGTAGACAGCTATCATCCTTTCACAGACAGAAATGATATCCATCCGTGAACAATACCTGATGCCATTCAATGGCAATGGTCCAGGTACGATGACGATAACACCATGCTAGACGTATAGATCAGTTAAACAATCTGGCTTCGGACGTCACGTGCCGTAGAGAAAGGGTCTTGAATAGTCAACTGGCGAATACACCGGTCTGTGCACTCTGATGTGCATTTGTACGCACCACTAGTCTTCGGCGTGCGCGTAGACTTTCCTGAATTCACATAGCGTTGTATGGTACTCAAGTTGTGTTGAATACGACTTGCTGTTGTGCGCAGCGTCAAGTCCAGTTCATGGTGTTGGATAGTACTGTCATGTTCTCCGGTCGTTAACTGAGGATAGTGAACTCGCCGACATTTCAAAGACATTTTCTACGCTTCTCAAATGGAACGCAAAATTTTAGAAGTTGTTTATGAGAAGGGGAAAATTCCGCCTTTTTTAGCCCGAATATGAATACTACGTGATCAGATGCATACGTCCCTTCAGAGCTTTCTGGATTTGACCGAAGAAGTGGTAATCACATGGCGAGAAGTTTGGGTAGTAAGGGAGATGTTCAAGAAACTCCCAGCGGAATTGACGGAACAATAATTGCCACGGTACAGTCACATGAGGATGAGTATCATCATGCAAGGTGATAACCACACCGGACAGCATGCAATGTCAGGAGTTCTTGATATTATTTCTGAGTTCACGCAATGGGCCACAGTACGTAGCAGCATTGACAGTCGTATCGTTTGGAGGCATCCATGATGGTAAGAATGCCTTTTAACGTGCTATCACACACGCATCTGACGGAATGCGCCGTCTTCGTATGTGACCTCTATAGGCTATATATTGCAGAGTTATTAGAGCAATGCCACTTTAATTTGGTCGACCCTCGCTATTCAAATAGCCTTATTTTAAAACAACTTTAAGCTTCTAAAAGTTAAAAAGTTTTGAAAGAATTGGGCTGCTAAAATTTAGTGAATATTTTACTTCAACTTGTCTATTTTGAAATTGTTAGCTTACTCAGTTTTTTTTTTGTTCCCGTATATTTTTTAATAATTAAAAAATAAAAATATTTCAAAAAGATCATTTTAATAATTGAGAAAACAATTAATGTATTTCTAAAATAGGCTTCCAAAAATTAACGTTACTTATTTTCTTATCCTCTTGAGGTATCCGACTATGTTCGGAACCGTGAATTTAAAAAAGCGCATAAATGGATCATTTTCGCGATATTTAGCGTCACTCAGATTAGAATACATGCATGTGTCAGTCAGATTAGAATACATGCATAAAATCGTTTTAAGGAGATTTTGAAAAAAAAAATTATTTAAATATAATATTTTGACAAAAAATTAACTTAGAATAATCTTTTTTCCAAATATTCTCCTTTTGTGAAAATTGCTTCTATTATAATAATATTTTGCCTGTATATAGCTCAGACCTCTATACAGAGGATCAACTACAACTTTTGAAAAATTCACATTATTTTCAGAGTTACCACCCATTGAAATAATTATCGGCGTTTTTTTCTTAAAATTGCTCCCCTCTGTTGTCGTAAAACACGGATATATATATATATATATATATATATATATATATATATATATATATATATATATATATATATATATATATATATATATAAAACCCACTTCTAAGTTATTTATTTCAAAAATTCTAGTTGAGCCTCTGTAGAGAGGTCTGAGCTATACACAGGCAAAATATTATTCTAATAGAAGCATTTTTCACAAAAGGAGAACATTTGGAAAAAAGATTATTCAAAGTTAATCTTTTGCCAAAATATTGCATTTAAATAAATTTTATTTGTCCAAATGCCCTTAAAACAATTTTATGCATACATTTTAATTTAAGTGACACTAAATATCATGAAAATTATCCATTTATGTGCTTTGCAAAATCACGGTTCCGAACGTAGTCGGATACCTTAAGTGCCAAATAAAAGTTCCGCTCCCCAGTACCACCTTTTTTAGCAGGCAAGAGTATACGATTGATTGAGGGGAAAATAAAAGGCACAAGTAAGCAAATTTTTCTCTGCAATAAGTAAATCTTTTGCAAACACTCTCAAGATCATTTTAATACATTCCAAAGCTTTCAGAGTAGTTTTACTAATAGCAGGCAAAAAAGGAATCGTTTTTCGGAAGGACGTGTATATACGTCAGATACACTCAACGCAACAGTTAAGCGTGACGTGAATATACGCCGACTGCAGTTAAGTGGTTAAAAATATGCGTCAATGCAATGTAACATTCCGTAAAAAAAAACGTAAAAACAAATGTAATGACAGAACAACGTAAATAACCTTTTTTAGTTTTAAAAAATGTAAGCAGGGATTTGATTTTCAAATATTAAAAAATATCTCTTTTTCTCATGCGCGTGTGATCAAATCTTTTTCTATTAGAAATCTCAAAAATGTTTAGTTTCTTTCATACGGAGAAAGCTTTTTTTCTTTCTTAAATGTAATTTAGAGTCTTTCAAAATGGTTGAAAATATTTACGACAACTTTCAATGCGTACATCCAAGATATCAGCTTTCAAGTGAAAAAAAACCTTAAAATATTTTTTTTAAACTCGTTTAAGAAATAATTCTAACACCTCTTAAAAAATTTAACAATATTAACAATTTTTTATTAATCCAGGCAACATTGGAAGTTCTTTTTTTGCGATTAAAAAAACTCCTCATATTTCATCTATTCCGAATATTTTTTTTTCGTTTTTTTTAAATTTATTTTACATAAAAAAAAACTTAATTTGTACTTCTGAAAGTATATTTTTTGTAGTGGAATAAGTCACATTTTTGAATTAAATTTCGAAGTATTCCAAATAATTTTTCATTGCAGTAAATTCAGCAACATATTTAGCTTTTTCCTTACATTTCACAAGCACGTTTCTTATGCCTAATGCCTTTGTGACTTTTTAACTTTTTTTTATTTAAAAAATAACTTCGTAGAACTGTGATTAATAGCAATTAAGCAAATCTTAGTTTATTTAGTTTTATAGTAACTTAATTTTTGTAAAAAATAAAAAAGAATTTTATCTATGAGTTGTTTATTGAAGTGCTTTACATATATATAATCAAATCAGAATTACATTTTCTAATTTTCCATTTTTTGATAAAAATACTTTAGTTATTTTTATTTAAGAGCTTTTTAAATATTTTAATTTCTATTCTTATAAATTTCAGTTCCTTAAAAGATAATTAAAATTATTCTTAAATTTAAATTAAGGAAAATAATTGAAATTGTCGGAAAATCAAACTAAGTTTGTAATGCTGGCGAGTTGTTTGTATGTGTGCAAAATTGTAATATGTTTATTTTCTCTCATCAAAAATTGACGTGAACTTACTTGACTATAAAAATATATGTTTATACTACATGTTTAATAAATTTAAATGTATTTTATTTTATATTAGAATTGTTATATGTATGATTAGGAGAGTTCTCTTCATTCCAAAATATTTCCTATCAATATTTTAAGTTTTTAAGTATGTATATGGACACTTGTATTTGATCTTATTATTTACTAATTTTTACTTTTATCAATTTTTTTTACTCTTAGTTCGTTTTGTATTGTAGGGCAGTATTAGCATAGTGTTGTGTTGACGTTAATTTTTCCTGTTATATTTTCTTTTATAATGTCATTAGTGTATTTTATATTCTAATAATGACACGCTTGTAGTACTTCCTCCTTTCCCAATAGCCTTGTAGCATAAGTAAATTACAAGTAAAGGTTGGCTGGCCTCAATAATTGTTTAAACTTACATTCTACTATAAGGTCCAGTTATACTTAGGCTTATAACTATTTGTATATATTATTGTTAATGGAGATTTTATACGCACACACACACACATATATATATATGTATATATATATATATATATATATATATATATATATATATATATATATATATATATATATATATATATATATATATATATATACTAGTTGCTACCCGCGACTTCGTCCACGTGGAATTTAACAAATAAGTGTTTATACAATTCGCAGAGTTTACGAAAACTTAATAATTATGTATTTCACGTAAAAATATACAAATATAAATCTTTTAAATAACAACTAATACATGGTTTTTATTTTTAATTAATCCTTATATTGCTCATAGCTTTCTTAGAATCACAATAGCATTATGTGTTCTGTTCTCTAGTTGCGATAGCAACGAAAATGAATCATTTGTTCTTACAGATATAAAAGGGAGTCAGTAAGAACAAATTATTCATTTTTCGTTAAAAATGAGTCATAGTGTTTGTTACATGAAGAAATGCTTTTTAAATATCTCGTAAAAAGCTCGCTCTAAAAATAAAAGAAAATAATCCCTATAGAATAAAAATAATCCATATTGAAATAATTAATACCTATTTGAATTGGATATTGTTCACTATTTCATTGGTTTTAATTTTTTCTCTCACGAAACAATAATTTTTTTTCTAAAATAAAAGAAGTCCAAGTTACTCCTTATAACATTAGCTATCCGCTAGTGAAAATTCCGTTAAGATCGGTTCTGCCGTTTCAGAAATTAGCCGGAACAAACAGAGAGATAGAGAAAAATTTAAAAGAATGATTTTTTGATATAAGTACCTACATACATTTAAATGCATTTAGTAAAAAGTTGTTAATTTTAAATTACAAACAGACACTTCAATTTTATTTATTTGTATATATATATATATAGATATTTGCTCAGTGTTATTAACATAAAGGAGGAAGGTTGCCTGGCCACAAAACATGTTCAACCCCACTTTTATACAAATTATTTTATATATAAGCGGTCCTAAGTCAGTAATGTTTATAATAATGTAGAGCATCCAATTTTATATATATATATTCGTAATCCTATTATAATTTTAATTCATCATATATCCTTCTATATGTCTGGTTTCTTACAATCTCAATTTTTTTCGATTTTGTTTGATCAATGTTCATCTCTCATTAGTAGATAATTTACACTATATATATATTGCTCAAAATAATTAAAGGATATTGCAGTTTTAGGTGGATCTTGTGACTGGGAAACTTTTTAGCTGATGGGAGAAAAAAGTGCATTTTATTGAGCATTTGTGTACAAAAGGAAAAAAAACACAATTTGTGCATATGAGAAAAAAAGAATAAGAAAAGGTTTTTTCTTCAAAGGAAATCATTTTCAGTAGGGGTTACGGTTTCCACGGACGGCCAGCAACGTTGAGCACCTTTGAGGAATGAAGTCAATGAGGCTATTAATCACGAGTTGGGGTATTCTGTCCCACTCTTCCAGAAGAGCTCTTTCCAGTTCTTGGAGAGTTTGTGGGGGTGGTTGGTGGCCAGCAACTCGTCTTCCTAGAGCGTTCTAAATGTGCTCTATTGGATTCATGTCTGGAGAACACGCTGGCCATTCCATTCGTACGATTCCTTCCTCAAAAAGGGAATCCTCCACGAGGTTAGCACGATGTGACCTGCTGTTTTCGTCCATTAAAATGAAGTCATCTCCGATTGCTGCAGCGTAAGGGAGTACAATAGGTCTGAGGATCTCATCCCATTATCGGCGAGCAGTCAGAGGTCCATCTCGAATGATGTAGAGGTCTGTGCGCCCGCCAATGGAGATAAATGCCACCATACACCAACACTCCCCCACCGCCAAATCTGACACTTTCGTGCACGAACGCAGGAATATTCCTACTGCCACGGTCCCACCAGATGAAAATACGCCTATTATCCGGATGAACAGAAAAATGGGACTCGTGAGAAAAAAGAACATTGCTCCATTCATTTCTCCTCCAGTTCACATGCTCTGTTGTTCACTCCCTGCGGTCGTGACGATGCCTTGATGTTAGTCTAACACATACCAGCGGTCGACGAGCATACAGACCTACACCAAGGAGCCGGTTTCGGATGGTCTGAGTTGAAACCGTGGTGCCAGTAGCCGAGCGAAGGTGTTATTGGAGAAGAGTAGCGTTCATATATTTCGGTGTCTCCGAGCCGTTAACACTAAGAAACGATCTTGATTGGGCGTTGTTGCCCGTCTACGACTTTGTCCTGGTCTTCGGCCTGCACTTTCAGTCTCCAAAAAACGGTTCCAGATCCTGGAAATCACACTTTGTGAAACTCCAATGGCTTGCGCTACTTCGGCTTGAGTTTGGCACCCTTCTAACCTACCAACAACTCTCCAAGCTTCTGAATCGGTTAAATGACTTCGCTGAGACATGGTACCCATCGAAACAAAGCCGTCACTGAATGCCGATCCTCCTTGTCTTCATTTCAGTTGAAAGTCAAATTTCATTCATTGCCGCTGAAGCGACGTTTTTGACGTCGAACTCAAAATTAGCATACTCCACAGTTTGAAAATCAGAAAAATTTGCATTTCTGATTCTCTTCTTCCATTTTCGGCAAAAAAAATTCGCTAATATCTTTATTTTATATAAAACTTACAATATCCTTGAATTGTTTTGAGCAGTATATATATATATATATATATATATATATATATATATATATATATATATATATATATATATAAATACATACTGGGTGTCCGTAATTAAACGATACTACTTCAAAATTGTGTACAGACGAAACTATTGTTCAGAAAGATGTAAAATTCTGTGTACGACATAAAGAAGAGATGTGGGAATTTGTTTCAGCGAATAAAAAAAATTAGTTCAAAATTTTGCCACTAGAGGTCGCTTTTGAATGAAGCCCACATTTATTACTGGTTTTCTATTTGTATTTTATCGCTTTTTTATCCACAGGACACGGTAACACAATAACTGATACTCATTAAAAAACACAATCTCTAAAATGAACTGCAAACTTTTTTTCGACGTCACGCAGCAACTGTTATAAAAGCAATAAACTTTCATGGGAGATTAGTTTATTTTCAGTGTGTTTGGTATTGCTAATCAGAATGTCATTACGTTTACCAGATCGAGTGTTGTTAGTAAAGTTATTCTATCAAAACGATAATTCCGCAATAGTCGCTCTAGGGAAATTTCGGACTTTAAAGGGGATGCGAAAAGGTCCATTGACAGCTATAAATCTTCAATTAATGGTAACCAAATTTGAAGAAACAGGATGTTCGTTCTGGAAGAGGAAGAAAACCTATTTCTGCGGAAGCAATAGAGAAAGTTGCACTTCAGGTGGAAGAGGACAAAGCATTCAACGTGCAGGCTAGTTCAAGTGTTCGCCTTGTAGCAGAAGCATTGGATCTCCCTCGTTTAACTGCCTAGAAGATCATGCAAAACATTCTCCGTTACTATCCATACAAGCTTCAACTTGTGCAGGAATTGCTTCCACATGATTCCGAGACTCGACATCTGTTCTCACTGCAGTTTCTTGCTCGTTTGGAAGTTGATCCAGAATGGCCTTGGAATATCCTCTGGACAGACGAAGCACACTTTCATTTGGACGGTTCGGTGAATACTCACAACTGTCGAATTTGGGAATCAGACAATCCGCATTCCACCTTACAAGTTCCGCTACACTCACCAAAAGTAACGGTGTGGGGTGGGTTTTCCGCGTCTTTTATTCTTGACCCGTATTTGTTCGAGGAATTAAGTGCTGGAGGTCCAGTAACATGTTCTATCACTGGACAGCGATATGCCTCGTTATTACGGAATAAAATTATTCCGGATCAGCAAGCACGTCCGTGGCTTTCATGCATAATTTTTATGCAAGATGGAGCCCCTCCACACATTACACGTTGTGTTAAGGACGTTCTTAAACATTACTTCACAGAAGAACGTGTGATCAGCCGCCAATTTCTTCATCTGAGACCTCTCCGATCACCTGACCTCAATCCATGTGATTTTCGGCTTTGGGGTCATTTAAGACAGCTGGTAAGTTGTGATCAACCAAGAACTTTACCTGATCTCAAAGACAGTATTTCACGACATGTTCTTAACATGTACCAGAACACACTGCGGTCAACGGTGGAACATGCTATCTTACGATTATTTCAAATAGTAGATGAAAATGATGGTCATCATGCTGAGCCTTTATGGTTGTAACAAAATTTGTAATCTGTTATAAATGTATGCTAAGTATTAATGTATGCTAAATATGATCTCCATTAAAAACGCCCTCTAGTGGCGAAATTTTGAACTAATTTTTTTTATTCGCTCAAACAAATTCCCGTCTATTCTTTATGTCGTACACAGAATTTTACAACTTTCTGAACAATGGTTTCGTCTGTACACAATTTTGAAGTAGTGTCGTTTAATTACGGACACCCGGTATATATATATATATATGTATATATATATATACATAATTTTTAATTATAAGTACTAGAAATGACTTTAATATTAAAGATAAAAAAAGTTCAACAAATATTAGAAATTTAAAAAGTTGGATGCTGCGGTATTAAAAAAATATTGACTGAGGGCAGCTTTTATTTATATAAAAGTGGTATTTAACCAGTTTTGTGGGGATTGCGAACCTTCCCCCTTTCTGTTTAAAATCCTGAGAGAGATCCTATTGAAAATAATGGATAGCAGTTCTAAATTTATTGTAAAAGGTAACTTATCTGAAGATACCTTCAAAAACAGTTAGATCACGAGGAATCAGAGAACAACAAGCTTCACTGCCAGATTCGAGATCTGAATACAGATTCAAAGCCAAAAGAACACTGGCCGAATTGTATAAAATCATTTTTACTAAAATAATAATAAATTAGTATAAAATCTGATAACATAGAAGTATCACACAGAATATTTTTATATATGTCTACACCTGTCAGCCTCAAACCATCGGATGAGGGAATATTTTCTAATCAGCTCACAGTTGCTCCGATTCACTAACCGCAATTCCTTCACTGGCTGATGCTTATAAAATATATATATATATATATAAGAGTATAATATATAAAAAAATTTAAGTCAATTCCTACTTCGATCAACAAAGAAAGATTTCATTTTAGCTACATTTTTACTAAATAGTTACAATTAATATAAATATGTATATACATAGGACAGAATCACAGCATTAAGTGGTAATTAATTTTTATTAACTATCATTAAAGTATCGTATTGTCAACTAAAACAATCGCGTATGTAAAATTTCAGTTCAACTGAATGCTTGAAAGCGTGAGAAATATTTAATTCACAATAAACTATTGCTTTCAAAATAAAATAAGAAAATCACAGTTTCAGCTTTTAAAGAATCATACGTTAATTCCTGGTTAGCATATTTAATTATATTTCTTGGATAATATACATGATGAAATGCAGTGGACGAAACATTTTTCCTAATACTCATAGACAAAGACAACACGTACACTATAGAAATTAGAATTTACTATAACATTCAATTTATATAATGTAGGTCTGAATGTAATGTAATCTTTATAAGTTTTTCATCCAATTCCCGAACTTCCGAAATATGTAAATTTTCGTACACGTGATAGAAATGATTTAAATACATACAACCAACATAAGGCAACCAGTATTAAAGCTTGCTTTTGTTAGTATACAATCAGCTACTTTTTTTTAGTCTTTATTTAGACTATATTTGGTTAATCTGCCGAAGCTCTTCCGTGCCATCTCAACGCCCCCTAATTTCCCCTGGAAATATTACTGCTCTACTGAAAGTCTCAAGCGCCCGCAAGGGGGCGTTATCACCCACGTTGAGAACCTATGTTGTAGAGAATAGAAAACTATTTAAAATTATTATTTCATCTCCTCTCTTTTTAATTATTGTTTTTAGAAAATTCTATTCATTAAAATGATTATATTCAGCGTTCGGCTTAAAGATTATCCCAATTTGATAGATTTATCTAATTTTTTCCCGCCCCAAACGTCTCACAGGGAACCAACCCCCTTTCAACAAATTCTCTAAACACACATTTAAGAACACATCTCCCCCGCTCCAGAAAACGGCCGTAGAAGACCAAATATTCCCAGTGACCATTAAAAAATCATTTGGTTGCTAAAGGAATTGTTCAGTTTCCGATTCGAATTCAAAACTTCACTAGTGCAATTAGAAGATGTATGGCATTTGCTTAAATCCGACATAAGCTATTCGAAAGCGTGTTTGGTATTGCGCATTTGTTGGAACATTAAGAACGGGGAGGAATGAGGAGTAGGGCTCTCTCTTGTAATTACGGTAATTGCCATAATAATTGCTCAAGGGGTGACCGCTTGGAGCGATGTTTCGTAATTTTAAGAGGAAATGAAGGCAAAAATGTAAACGAAAGCAGATTTAGATTTTATTCTGAAGCACGTTCGTTCGTTTATGGATGTTTTCTGGAGGGGTGTTTTGTAGGTTTTGGAGAGTATCGTTTGGGGCTAAATGGGGGTGCCGTTCTTATAAAGACAGTAATTAATTAGGGAGTTAAATGGGGTTGTGAATAATAAAGGATGTCGCATAAAAAGGAGGTTCTAAAATTTTGAATTTGTGACTGCTTAAGTAAAAAGATAAAGAAGGTTTAGAAGTGCTAATATTTCAAAATTGGGTTCGGTTATAATGTTTACTATGCGATCAGAAAGGAAGATTTTACGAAATTTATTCTTCCGCCTAAGGGATATAGGGTCATGATGAGAAGATTAAGCTAAGCAATTTTTCAGTTTATAAAAGGGATACACCTCTTTGACAGTGTATCTGATTAGAATTATTACTATTTAGACACTATGTGACGAATATGTACGGAACCTTTCTACTGATCTTCTTAGGCTTCTTTTTGGGGAATATAAATTCGCGTATATTTCCAATCAACTCCAAGAAGATAAACGGGATATGTAAAGTAGATAGGGTATTTAAGTCAAGCGTTGTAAGCTAGCATTCTTGATGAGGAAGGCTATTGAGCCAGCAACAGTAACCTCAATCTTAGAGGATTCCAAGATAGTGAATATGTCGTGTTGATATTCTATGAAGAACGAGAAAGCTTATATAACCAGCGGTAAATATAATTTATGAACGCTTAAAATAAGCGTTGGTTTAGTCAAATTAGTTAAAGTTAATAATTCGAGTACGTGTATTTCTTGGACCTCCTATCTCGGTAGACCTTACTTGATATTGAGCGTGATTATTAATTAGTTGCATAATTCGTAATTTAATTTAATATAAAAGGTAAATCCCTTTATTTGACATAACATAAAAGTATTATATGTTATTAGAGGTTTTTTGAGACTTGAAATAATAAATAATTATTATTATACAAAATGGCTCTTGGTGGTTCTTTGCCTCAAATTAATCTTGTTATCCAGGGTGAGACCCAGGGGGTGTCTCCACAACTATACACGACAAATACTAAATCATCGTGTATTCGGGATTGAATATTTAATCATCGCTATCAACTATTCCCCCCTCACATATGGAAATATTTCAGAAAACTTAAAAAAATTAATTATAATTGATAATTTCCCCCCTTAACTACTGAATAAAAGTTACGCGATTCACGATTTTTCACATAGGCTTGTGTATACGATGTGTTGGGAGAAGAGAAAAGGCATAAATAAGCAATTTTTTTTCTTTGAAATAAATAAATCCTTCGCAAACACTGTCTGAATCATTTTATTGCATTTCAAAGTCTTCAGGATAGTTTTACTGATAGCAGCGCAAAGAGAAGGATCATATTTTGGAAAAACGTATATATACGTCCAGTGTACTCCACACACCAGTTAACCGAGACGTATATATGCGTCCGGTGCACTTAGCACGCCAATTGAGAGAGATGTATATATACGACGGCGGCAGTTAAGAGGCTAACACAGAATTGAAACAACTGTTATATTTATTTTTTGGTGAAATTGAACTGAATTGGGTTTAACACACACTCACGCATGCATGCACACATACACAGATTCACACAAGCACACGTACTAGAATACTTTTCAGATTAATTCTTCATGATTTTAGATAATTACATTACATTAAACACTTAAGTGGACATTCAGTTTCAGATCCATGAACAGATTATATAAGTTAACTTTTATATAATTATTGTTATAATTACGAGAACTAAAAGTTTATAGTTATATAGATGACATTTGTTTGTGCAATCTTCATCTTTCTCTCTTTAACGCTTACTAACGATTTACACCGCTGGCCATTGAAACTGCAACACCAGCACAGAATGATCTGACGAACGAAGAAAGTGGGATATGCAAATGATTAGTTCTTCAGCCTATTTAGACGACGCAAGAGGGAGAAACGATTTCTGAAGCATCACGTAAAAGAAAAGTTGACTAGTCAATTTTTCATTCAGGTAGCGCCTTTTAAGGTCGGAGTTTGCTCAGAATATCGTGTTGTGCCTCGACAAAGAAGAAGAAATGCTTCCCAGCAAGTGTTGGAATCCAATAAAGGCAGGATTGTTGCCAATCGAGAGCGTGGATTACCGTTCCGTGATATTGCCCTTAGCACTGGTCGAAAATCAACTACTGTCATGCGAATATGGAATCAATGGGTTGCTGAGGGTCATATTGAAGAGTATGCAGGGTCTTCACGCCCTACCATGTCTAACGTGACAGGACAAATATATTGTGAAGTCGGGGTTGCAAAACCATACAATCACATCACGAACCATTTGTCAGAAAACGGGCATGTTTGCAATACTCTCAGAATCCACTCATACGATGGGAAGACGTTTTCAGAAGCTTGAACTGTTAGCACAGTAACTATATGACAGTTTATCGGCTTCCTATGATAATACAACAAAGAGAGAAACGGTGACTCGGGGCGACAAATGACAAAGATGACACAGAAGTGGTACAACATCGTCTTTTCAGGCGAGTCCTGGTTCTTTGCAATATTCTGACGGCCGTATACAGTGGGTAAGCGGTTAACGAACACTTTCACGAAAGAATTTTGTGTTCGGATAACGAATACTTCCAAGAAAGATTTTTTTTTTTGTGTTTGGACAACGAACACATATTCGGAGGTGATCAGGGATACACCCCTGAAATTATGGATGAAATTTTGATAACTGCTAGAGATCTGGAATTGGAGGTGAACGAGGATGCCATAGAAGAGCTCATAATGGGACATGAAGATGAACTGACGAGAGAAGAACTCCAAGAAATTTTGAATGAAGAACACCAAGAAACACAGCGAAATGTGTCTCCTTCTGAACAAGAGGAAGACGAAAGAGGACCAATGCCGACATTTGCCATTAAAGATCTTTTGAAAAAGTGGGCGGATGTCAGAACAATGGTCTTAGAATGGCACCCAAACCAAGCTGATGTCAGTAGTTTGGGGATCTTTACAACAACAATGCTATTAATTACTTCCGAAAAATCCTGAAAAAGAGAGAAAAGCAATCGACATTGGACATGTTCTTCAACGCCCCATAAGCAAAAAATGAAAAGGACCGATTAATATGCGACTATATGTATGTATTATTTTTTAAAAAAACTTACTAAGAAATTATACATTTTTTTAAAATTTTATTTTTAGGGTCTCCAGAACGAAATAATCGATTTCACGTAGAAGTATATGGTGAATGGATGATCGGTTAACGATCAATTCGGATAGCGAACATAGTCTTGGAACATATTATGTTCGTTAACCGATCACCCACTGTACTAGTCTGGAGGCTCCGAGGAGCCCTTTCGTCATCTGTTTGCCCTCGATAATCGGCATAAGGGCCCTGCATCTGGTGTGATGGTTTGGACAGACATTTCTTGTACCACACGCACGTCTCTAGTTCCGATGGACGGTAACTTAAACACAGATCGGTACATTTTTCACTTCTTACGTCCAGTGGCTGTGTCCTATCTTCAAGGCCTTCAAAACGCCTTCTTCCATCAAGGTAATGCAAAACGATACATTGCACTCTGTGTTGTGACCTTCCTCGATACACTGGGTTTCCAATTTTTGCCCTGTCCTACACGGTTGCCAGATCTGTGGCCCATTGAAAATATCTGGTCATGGGTTTCTGACAGCTTGGCCCTCCATCCCGCTCCAGCTATTGCTGTTATTGAAGTGTGGCATAGACTTGTAATAGCATGGAGTGAAGGGCCCTTTTTCTGTCAGTCAAACCCTGATCACCATCATGCCTAACTGGGTCAGGGCCATTTTAGCTGACAAGGGTGGCAGCTATTTCCACTAATTTCAAAAATTGCTATAAATTTAATCATTTTGCCTTCATGCTATACTCTTTATGTACAATAAATATCTTTCTTTGTGGATTTGCTTTCCTTCATAGTGTTGTAACGTTAATGTTCAACAGTGCATTTTTGTAAAAATATTTTACTTCAATTAAAACATTCCACAGCATTATTCCAAGCGAATGATCATAATTAATTAGAACCAGAGAATCAATTTAAATAACAATGATTTTCATCACCTTTAACCATTATTAGATAATTAAATGTAATCATTTCTTCGGAAAGAACAGAATCTTTTTCTAGAACATTTCCTCGAAGAAAAAGCTGCGTTTTTTGCTGTCTACGCTTTAAATAATAGCAACTTAATCGTGATAAACTGCATCGTATATCAAGAAGCTTAGTTTTTTTTCGAACTTTGATTTTTTTTCAAAACTTTTAATTACTGCCAAGTGAATAGATATTTATGGGTAATTCAGATTTAACAATGTTTTTTATTTCACGTTTTCTTTTATAGTTTTATTCTTCCATGATTTCGTTGTTTTCTTAACGAGTTTTCTTTCGAATATTTTCTTTGTTTCTTGTTTCTTTTTCTTTTGCTTGCGGATATAACTATAATTCTCATTATTCATTGTTTCGAAGGAAAAACTGATTCTTTTTTTAATGCATTTCGGTTTAATTTCGATATTGAAAAAAAGTTTTTTTTTGTTAGAAACAAAATACTCTTGCTTGCTCATTTGGTAGTATTTTACGGAAATATGTTATGCATCACGTTTGGAGGACTTTTTTTTCTTGATTGTTGAATATATAAAAACTATTTTAATTGTCATTTAAATATTGTTAAATATTTTTTTTTTTGTGTTTATGCTTTGGGAATCAAGTATTTCAACTCCCAAAAGTATTCTTTATTCCAAATGTCATACGGTCGCAGGCTTATTGATTTTATGAAAATTGGTCTGTGAACAGTAAACTTTTAATTTCACAATTAACTGTTCAATAAATACTAAAGTTGAGGATATTTTAATTAATCTTACGTAATTTAATTTGAGATAAACTTCAAACTTTTTTTAAGCTGACGAGTTTCAAATGGTGGCTCTCAAAGAAAAATTTTGTATAAATAAGGAAAAAAAATCTTGTGGCTTTTCAAAGGGGAAATAGGTTCTAATTGTTTTGAACGTGAACAGAAAAAAAATAGTTCACCGAAATGAAGTGAAGGAACTAGATAAAATTATGATTTCCACAACGAACTTCTTCGAAGTAATGGTTCGAAAATAACATTGTCCTAGAATTATACAAGCGCTACTGGCAACATATGTCATAAATATGAATCTCTGTCTGAAAACACTTGAAATGATGCTTGCTTCTCAGCATGAACTTCCACACCACGCAATGAGATGACTTTAAAATGTTTTCTAAGGGCACCAATAATTCGGTACTACAGCCTGCAGAAATTTCCAAATTTGAAACCACGAGCGTCGTTTTTCAGTAAAAAGAGGCATTGGTCTTCCAGAAACACGCCTTTCGAGTGTATCCTAAACATGCCTGATCGGATTAAAATTAGGAGAGCATGCTGGCCTCTCCATACCCTGTATTATTGTAGCTTCAATAAGGTTCTTCACAAGGAGAGCCGTATAAGATCTCTCATTACCCTGCATTAAAAAAATGAATCACCAACGGCTCCAGCATAAGTTTAGACATGGGGTTTCAGGATCTTCTTTGCATACCTTTGAGCCGTAAAATTGACCTTCTGGAGGTCAGTACGTCCATCTATGAAGATTCCAGTTCATGCCAACAAACCATATCGTCTGTAATGTGATCTTTCCAGAACACATATAGGGTTATTTCGACTGCCCCTTTCTCGCCATACCAAAGCAGGTCTGGTGTCACACTCTAAACTTGGATGCCTTACTTTTTCAGAAATTGCTACTCGGGTCAAACAAGATATCAGTTCCTCTTGAAAGCAGGCCTCCGTACATGAGCGGTATGAATGAAACCGTGCTGGTTCTGCTTTGCTTGGGACAGGTAGTAGGTGATATGAAATTACTCTTGCTAGACTTCGGAGTGGTCATACTAGAGCTATACGGTATGTGGCGGGTCTTAAAGTTTACCGACCCTGTCCAAATTGCAATTGGACCCAAGACACTCCTGCCCACATCATGGCCTGTATTGGTAGCCATAAGAGCCAGCTGCTCTCAAATCCTGCTACAGTTCTTCATTGTTTAAAAACGCACGGGTTCATGAACTTGATCTAGATGTTTCTGTCGATCAAATGGGATAAGAATTAACAATACTTTAAACTAAATTGGGACTCGTTCGTAAACAGCTCTTGACTCCAATTACTTTGCATGCAATCTCGATGATTAGCAGCGCACTTTTTTTTGAGGTCCACGTTGTCTTACAGTCAATGAAATACACACTATAGACCTATGTTCATACAGTTTTTTCTTATGCAAAGCCTTTTTTCTGATTGCTTGTCTTGAGAATCTGCTTCATGTTGCCAAAAGGAAATAACTTTAAATCCACATCTCATTGGCTGTTCTGTCTCGACGAGCTGTTAACAGGATATATCGGTCATTATTTGCTGTGGTAGTACTTGTACGATCTTGTCCTGGCCAACGTTGAACACGCCCTATTTCTAGGAATCGATTCCACAGTCTTAAATGACACTTCTTGCCTTTCCAACAGCATCTGTTACAGTTTTTTTACGTTTGCCCGGATTCCAGTCTTCCAATAATACACCAAGCCATGAATTACGGTTGATTACGGTATCGTGTCGCTTTCCAGTCATCTTTTCTTGAATCAACACCTAAAGGTTGAATCTCATCACAAAGACAACGAAAAACACTGGCTTCTGCGAAATCGCGATTTCTCCACTTATAACAATTTTTTGGTTTTTGATGTCATGAAAGTTGATTTGCACATGAAGTTTTATTTTTCTGTTTTCTGCTACACTTTAAACTAAGGAAGTTTTGTTTTATGTTAGTTATCAGAAAAAATATTTGCACAATTTCCTTAAATCCCTGTGCTTTCCTAACTTTTGGGCAGTGTATTTAACACAAATATAATGAAACACAATTATCTAGGTTATTGTATTCAACCTATGTATATTTAAAAAGATTTAACATTGTAGAATTTTCTTGTTATACTCTAATAGTTTAACACCTGTATAAAAATAGCTGTGATAAAATATTTCTCTATGCGAATATGAAGAAAGTGGACTTTTATAAATCAGTTTATATATATTTACAAGTCCAATGGATTAAGAGAAATTTGCAGACCTTTATCTTTTACCTTCTAGTCAGCTCGGTAGGAAAGTTGCAGGTTCGATCCCAGCTGGAATCGATAGACTTTCTGGGTCCGAAAATCGTTGGCACGTTTGCAATATGGTTATGTAGCATTAAAAAAATTCCTCAAGTATGAATTTGGCCCTGACACTCGCGGCAATATTTAGCATCCGATAAGAACTTGAAATGAATAAATTCAAGGGTCAAAAAATTTGTTAATGAGAGCCGCCACTAGGTGGTGCCACGAATGAAATAGCTCTCACACTTGGGGACTTGCCGTGTCCACGAAGGCTAATCTGCCCAAATGCAGAACATTTGGAAAAAAAAATTTCCCCTCTCTTATCCATACTGGTATTTAATTTTTTTCCTAATGGGGCTGCGCATTGATATTTTAACCTTTGCAGACCTATTACATTCCCCAGGAGCTGGTATCACTTTTTAGCGCGGCACCATATAGACGATATCAACTACCGCAAGTAATTTTGACGCCCAGTTTCCACCCCAGAGGGTGAAACTTGAGCTCTGACGATGCACACCAGTACTAGGATTTAATTTTGCCGAAAGCACTCAAGCCACACAGACACTTTAGGGATCTTTTACACGCTGCATAATTACAAGAGATGGCTGCCGTCGATTTTCTGTATCATGAAAATCCACCGACTTGGGCCGGGGTCGAACCCGCAACCTTGGGAGCAGAAGGCCAGCGACAAACTAACCACGTCACCCAGCCGGCTTAATTAAAAAAAATAAAATGAATTAAAAAATAAAGAATGATATTTATCTTAAAGAATGATATTTAACTATGTGCGTCTCTTTTGTTCGCTATTGAAATCTGTTTAATTTGAATTCCATTGAATATATAAATGAAACGAATAAGCGTGATCACTCATACTGTTTGTGTGTGTGTGTGTGATTTATGTTTTAGGAAAATATTTTTATTCTATTTTTTAATTTTTTAATGATACGTCTCAATTTTTTGTGGATAATCCAAAAACGCAATTCAAATGCGAAAATTACACCAACAGTCAAGCAACTAATAACCTTATTCTAAGAAATGAAAAACAAGAGATCTATCCGAGTTTATTGCTTTCCATTTTAATAATAGTAGGTAAGACCAAACTATTCTTAACTAAAGAAAATAAAATTTATAAAAAAAATTATAAAAAAATAATGTTAAATGTACAAAAACCTGTATCTACAATATATATCCATAACAATTCTATAATGAAAACTCTTAACCAGATTTATATTTCTTCTTAAAACATTATTCTTTCTTTGAAACTATAGTTATGATTAATATATTATTTTTAAGAGAGAGAAGAATAAACTAGCAAGTATGACAATGACTGATGTATTTACACAGATTTGCCGTACAAAACAGTTCAGAATATTTCGACATCAGTTTTTGAAATAGAAAACTGGAAAAAGTTCTCTGTTACATACTATTTTAAGAAAAATAACTATTAAATATACTCAATTCAAACACTGAAAACGTTTCAATTTATTACTCGCAGAGGATTTTGAATAAAAGAAGAAAAAGTGCAGCAATCTTTCCTCATCAAAATGTGATACCAGCTCTCACCTTATCCATCTTACTTTGCTGTAAAATTGTATTGTTCAACAAGAAAATTCTACGATAAGAAGAAAATAAGTAATACACCATCTGCCACATGCTCCAACCAAGTAAAAGAAAAAATTGTTTACACAAAAATAAAGATAACCAGTTTCTATTACTTGGTACATTACATAAAATTTTGCTAAATTTAACAATTTTTTTATCCTGTTAGCTTAAAAGAAGAAAATGAATTTTCAGTATTTTTTTGTTTTTATGCGGGTGATACTTGACTTTATGAGTGATATTAGACAAATAATAATAATATTGCGTAAAATATTCTATTCTCTCTGTAAAAAGAAATAGCAATGGAAAATTGCTGCTTTAAATTTTACCGACAATACTCCTGAATAAAATCAACATTTTTAATAATTCGTTCATAATTGTATTATAACGTAATTCAATTTTTTTACAATTTTTTCCTTTCAGTTGTGTTGCATTTTGGTAGTATAAACTTTGTAGACACGACAAGTCCCCAAGCTTGAGACCCATTTTATTGGGAGCACCATCTCGTGGTGGCTCCCTCTACCAAATCTCTGACGCTTGTATTTACTCAATTCATGCTCTCGTTGGATGTTAAAGGTTGCCTTGATTTAAATTTGACATGAGTGCCGGAACCAAATTGATACTCAAGGGATATTTTGCATGCCACATAATCATATGACATGAGTGCCTATCATTTTCTACAACCTATAGACTACAGCCGGTATCGAACAATCAACCTTGAGTTTACGAAGTGGGTATATATATACCCAGTGTTTCTAAAAGAATATATTTAACGTTTTATAGTATTTATTACGTATAAGTTACAGGTATAATTCATACATTGAATGAAAGAGTAACTAAAACAGTTTTACCTACAAGTTTAATATGTTCACTGTGTGCCCCATTCGTCACACAGCACACATCAAGTCGATAGGCGAGCTCATCCCAAACTTTTTTCAGTGTGTCTCAGGAAATTCTTGCAACAGCTGCTTCAATCATGTGTCTTTAGTCTGAAAGGTCAGCTGGCAGCGGAGGAACGTACATACAATCCTTTATGAACCACCTCAGATAAAAGTCACATGGCGTCAGATCGGGTGAACGTGGAGGCCATGCGATACAAGATTTATCGGGAGGCTCTTTGCGGTCAATCCATTGGTCGAGTACAGTGATGTCCAACCAATCAGGTACTGAGAGATGCCAGTGAGGCGGTGCGCCATCTTGCTGCCAAACGAAGTTATTTGCTTCACTTTCTTCAAATTGAGAAAATAGCCATAGTTGTAGAGTACCAAGATAGGCAGAACCAGTTACAGTTGGTTACCAGTTACAGTCTTGGTCGTCCCGTACTTTTCCTTTTACAAACACAGCCAGTTGTTTCGAACTGATGAAACTACCTAAGAATGTTGTTATCATTTGGAGGTAGACAACAGAGCTAAGTACGGAACGCTTGTTACACAGTAATAGCTGATTCTGTCTTTGCAAACTGGAGAATACAAAACGCTTTTTGTTTACTAGTCGCCATTTTTCTACTAGCGCGTTGATAGGCGAGAAAGGAAAAATAATTAGCATACGTTTCGCGCACACGCGTACACATGCCAGCAAACAAAACTATTTCAGTTGCTCTTTCATTCGATGTATGAAGCATACTAATCTGTTACATGTAATAAATACTATAAACCGCTAAAACTCTGATATTCTTTTATATATATATATATATATATATATATATATATATATATATATATATATATATATATATATATACACTGCTCAAAATAATTAAAGGATATTGTGGTTTTAAGTGGATCTTGTGGCTGGGAAACTTTTTAGCTGATTGATACATGGTCGACAGACGTAGTAGGTTATATGAGAATAAATTACACATGTTTGGCAGAAAAAAATGCATTTTATTGCTCATTTGTGTAAAAAAAGAAAAAAACACAATTTGTGTACATGAGAAAAAAAGAATAAGAAAAGGTGTTTTCTTCAAAGGAAATCATTTTCAGTAGGGGGTATGGTTTCTACGGACGGCCAGAAACGTTGAGCACCTTTGAGGCATAGTCAATGAGGCTATTAATCACGAGTTGGGGTATTCTGTCCCACTCTTCCAGAAGAGCTCTTTCCAGTTCTTGGAGAGTTTGTGTGGGTGGTTGGCGGCCAGCAACTCGTCTTCCTAGAGCGTCCTAAACGTGCTCTATTGGATTCATGCCTGGAGAACACGCTGGCCATTCCATTCGTACGATTCCTTCCTCGAAAAGGAAATCCTCCACCAGGTTAACACGATGTGGCCTGCAGTTATCGTCCATTAAAATGAAGTCTTTTCCGATTGCTGCAGCGTAAGGGACTACAATAGGTCTGAGGATCTCATCCCTATATCGGCGAGCAGTCAGAGGACCATCTCGAATGATGTAGAGGTCTGTGCACCCGTCAATGGAGATGCCACCATACACCAACACTCCCCCACCGCCAAATCTGACACTTTCGTGCACGAACGCAGGAATATTCCTACTGCCACGGTCCCACCAGATGAAAATACGCCTATTATCCGGATGATCAGAAAAACGGGACTCGTCAGAAAAAAGAACATTGATGCATTCATTTCTCCTCCAGTTCACATGCTCTGTTGCCCACTCCCTGCGTTCGCGACGATGCCCTGATGTTAGTCTAACACATACCATCGGTCGGCGAGCATACAGACCTACACCATGGAACCGGTTTCGGACAGTCTTGAGTTGAAACCGTGGTGCCAGTAGACTAGCGAAGGTGTTGTTGGAGAAGTGTAGCGTTCATATTTCGGTGTTTCTGAGCCTTTAACACTAAATAACGATCTTCATTGGGCGTTGTTGCCCGTCTACGATCTAGTTCTGGGCTTTGGCCTGCACTTCCAGTTTGCAAAAACGGTTCCAGATCCTGTAAATCATACTTTGTGACACTCCAATGGCTTACGCTGCTTCGGCTTGAGTTTGGCTCCCTTCTAACCAACCAACAACTCTCCAAGCTTCTGAATCGGTTAAATGATTTCGCTGAGACATCGTACTCATCGAAACAAAGCAGTCACTGAATGCCGATCCTCCTTGTCTTCATTTCAGTTGAAAGTCAAATTTCATTCACTGCCGCTGAAGCGACGTTTTTGACGTCGAACTCAAAATTAGCATACTCCACAGTTTGAAAATCAGAAAAATTTGCATTTGTGATTTTCTTCTTCCATTTTCGGCCAAAAAAAATTCACTTATATCTTTATTTTATATAAAAGTTACAATATCCTTTAATTGTTTTGAGCAGATATTTATATATATATATATATATTACTAATTTCCATTGCCAAAATAATTAATTTCTGGGGGCTGAAATGCAAGAAGGTCATTGTACAGTGCTTATACCTTTAAAACATTATTGAATGAAAAATTTCAAAGAAACTATTTGTAGGAGTTTTCAAATAATTATGGTTTCTTTTTTGCTTAGAAGGGGAGAAAATATAACACCAGAGAGTGTGAATCTAAAATTTGAAGATCATTTCTAACACGATTTCGATAGCAAAACGAAAGATTTTAGATTATATGTATTTTGTTATTTTTATACAGTTCTAATTGTTCTCTGAAAATTTTCCAGCATTTGATTCATCCCACATTTAATTCAACACAATTCAGGTGTCAGTTATATTAGTTAACGAAATTAGGTATAATATTTTCCGGATGAATTTTTAATAAATGTCCTCTCTTTTTGTTCTTTACACAAAACATATACGAATACCTAAGAAGTTTAGAAATCTATGTTATTAAGATCCCAAGACTTAACTCGAAAAACTTGTTGAAAGATATGCGTCTAAAATAAAAATCAGGTCTAAAAACAATACGTGGTATTTTAAATAATTTAAGAAAAACTAGGAAAGGGATTTCCCCCTGCTTACCTTACGGTGGACCCCCCCCTTTGTACAAATTATACAACTGTTCATATTCATTGCTCATTTTATGTATTTATTTTATTATAAAAATAGTAATATTCGCAAGCAATGCCTTCCTTTATATTATAATGGCGTTTCAATATAAACTTAACGAAATATTGGCGATACAACCAAGTTGACATCCTTTTTGGTGACCGTGTTTGCGATTATAAGGATGCTTCTGGAAATTACTGGAGAAATATATAAAATCCCGATCTACGATGTCAGAGGATTTTTCGAGAAAGTGCTTCGAGATGGGGGGGGCTTTCTAGGCAAATCATTCTGGCCACTCCTCTTCAGATAAATTCAACTTTTTACGTCTAATTTTCACTAAATTTACCTTATGTATAAATAAAATTTTTGCAGCTTCCTGAAAAACCCTTTTTTCAATGGAGAGATTTATTTTATCTATTTGTTCCTCATATGTGTACTCATAAGAGTAAATATGCTCTCATGAATTCAATTAAACATTTTCTTAATACGAAAACTATTTTTTTCTGCTATAATACAAACTTTTCCATAAATTTTAAAAGAATAAAAAAAGCACAACAAATTGCTATAACAAATTGCACAATTTTCATATGAAAAAAATCCATCTGGCTCTGGCATACTTTTTAGAAAAATGAAGTTGTAGAAAATTTTAATCAAATGCGTATGACATTTTCCTTGATTATTTTCACAACAAAAAGGAAGCAAATCCCAAAAGCGTGTTTTTGAAAAGCAAACCGGAAAATTATCTCAATATATCTCAGAAGATAAATCATAATTAGACCGAGGCCCAAGAAAAGTGTTACTTACTATTCCATAATCCTTTTCACAAAAGAGGAGACGCAAGAAAAAAAAATTCCAACAGCATTTCCTCTCATTAAAATGTTATACCAACCTTCAACAAATCCGTCTCTTGCAATGCGGCTAATATAATTTTTTTTATCCTTTTATCGCATTGATTACACAAGATGCAGGCAGACAAATACGCCTTACATCAAGTCTAGAGAAAGAAAACTTTACGTTTATACGTACGAAAAAAAAATCAATTTTTATTCCCTTCCAAGTCTAATCAGTTTTTGGGAAGTTTAATTAAGATTTTCTCACCGACTTGGCTTAGAAAACAAATACAACAAAAAATTTCTCGAAGCAAAACATAGCGCCAGACTTATATATAAGAAAAACAACATGCTGGAGACTGTAGATATATTTATATATTTAAAAAAAAAAGGTATCTCTTAGCAGAAGTTTTGGACAACCTTAGCGTTACAATGTATATTTGAAAGAGCTGTTTTAACCTGCCAAAACAAACTCAGCGGGAGGGTAAAAAGATGCAGAGAAATAAAGAAAGAAAAAAAGTGGATAAAGCCACAGAATGGTGAGACCACTTTATGAAAAAAAACTGTTTGGGGTGAATTGTTTTCACTTTTTTGTTCATTTTTCATAAGCGGGACGTGTGGTTTTTATTAAAGTTTTGCCGTGTAATTTTTCTCCCACGAAATTGAGATAGCTTTTGATTTTTTATTGTTATTATTATTATTCTTTCGTCACTGAGTATTTTACCTTTAATGAGATTGAAATATTTAAAATTTATTTTGAGGGTTAAGGCGAAATGATTTTGTTGTGTGTATATGACGTGAATGAAGTTTTAAAATATATATAAATCTTTTTTCTTTCATTATTGAAGGGCATTGAGGTTCAACAATGACTCTTTTAAGCTGGGTGTTATTAATGATGTAGGGGGAAGACTTCGTCTCTGTTTCCGTTTTCCATTTATTTCCTTTGAGAGGTTTTTTTCCCTTTCTCTTTTTTATTTTTCCCTTTTTTAAATATCTTTTCAAATATGTGTCGCGCTTTGAAATAATAAATGAGATCTACTGTTGCGTTTTGTTGCTCGGTGCCAGTAAACGGAGCTTGATAATATTAAGACTTCATGAGGCTTTTTTTTTGCATTTATATATTTCTTTTTCTTCTTTTTTTTTATAAGCTAAATGTGTTATACATTTCTTGCTTCGTCTTGAAGACAAGTTAATGTTATTGCTTTGGGAATTGTACTGACGATAAAAAAATGTTTGCTTCATAATTCTAAAATTCATAAACCGCATATTCCGGCGTATACCACGTATATATACCATTAAACTGTGATATTTAAGTCGGTTCACACATGTAATGGGTTAAAAAAAATCAAAATTTTTTTTTCATAAATTGTTTTCTTAACTTATCTAGAATACGGTGGTAAAGTGATTTTTTAAAATTCAAAGTCGTTATAAAGAAGCAGGTGTTAGAAGAGCAGCTGTTCGGAGCGCTAAGATTTTCATTGTTTTAATCGGACTTGAAATTTTTTAAACACGTTTTTTCTCAAAACTGTGCTTTTCAAACTTTCCACCATCATATCTCAAGAACGATTTGACCGAATGACTTCAAATTTATAGGGTAGACTCGGCACATATATACACACCAAAGGAAACTATGATCATTCCAAAACTCAAAATATTTCTATTTTTTATAACAAAAACATAAGAAAAAACCCCATGAAATTCGAAACTTTCTCTTCAGAGGTCTACCAAAAATCCAATTTTTGATATTTTTAGTTTAGTTCATTCGGTGCATTCAAGCTTACTGATTAAAAAGCCGTTTTTTTTTATTTCAGATAAGCCAATCAGCTAGAATCGTGGAGGAAGTGAGCGTCTATTTCTTCGAGGTGGGTGTATTCAGAGAGTTGTAACTCACGTTCTGTTGAATATTTTTGGGTACAAATTTATATACATACTCTCAAGATACATATAAATTAATGATAAAAAAGTAAAGTTCTAACATTTTACTGGTTGTCAAAAAATATTTCCCAAAAATGCTTAAAAAACAGGCCGTCATATGGGTGAACCCACTTAAGAATACCTCTTTACCAAATAACAATTTTGGTAATGCGAGTCGCATATTCACTTGAATTGGCTCATTTAACTGATAATAATATTCTTCTAAGCTGTCTACATGTTTTATAGGCCTAATTACAGACGTGGTTGTTACATATAAAGCATGTATTCAGATTTTGCTTTCATCCCCATGTTTTAAGTTGATTCTCGGTTTGGTAAGCAATGACAGAGGTATGACTACCTCTACAGACGATTATTGGAACTAAACTTTTTTCATAGAATTTTACTTTTCATGTCATTATTACTTTCTATTCCCAGTTTGGTGTTACTGTGGTTGTTAGATCGAGCTACAGGTGGCTCTGAAGATTGTCGATTTAAATGAATCACCCTGTATGTAGTATAAATGGCAAAACAGGAAACATATTTTATATTACAGATGGAAAAGTTAATTGAATCACGTAATGATGCGTGTGTAATAAAATGCAAAATTCTGAATTTGCTAATAAAGTCATAATTTGTTATTAAAATATGGGCATTTTTCTTTAATCTAAAATATATTATACGTTTAGACGTTATTTTTTAACATTAGCCGAATGCACTCTTAACAAACCGTATCGACCCACGGAAAGAGCAGAACACGAAAGTCTACAGGCTGCAGAAAATTAAGCTGGTACTTGAAATTACTACAAGGGGAGGCGATTATTTCTTGATGACGAAATCATTATCCCTCCCCCTAACTTCGAAAATTCCCCCTTCACCCCTCCTTAAGTAATCGATGCGGAACCTTGCTTGATGATTATTCCCTTGAAACCTAAGCGATTCCAGTTTTCTTAAAATGCTCCCCAGCTATTTTTTTCCCGGATAACTCCCAGGAAAGAATTTAGCGAACGGTGCATTTCGGATTTGAATTTCTAAATATTAATATATCCAGGAATATATTATTAAAATGAGGTACCTCTGAGATTGAATGTCGTTTAAATACAAACGGGGGGGGGGGTTCTGAGCAGATTTTAATTAAGAAATTTGATAGCATCCAGGAAAAAAAACCATATTTTTGATGGATGTTCCGTCAATGCCTGTTAGGGAACTGTGCCCTGTGAGATAAAAATAGAAAACCTCGGATGTCAGATGATTGCGTCGATTTTGCTGCTTGTTTTCCCGTGATTTTGATGAAGCTGTTTACGAAGTATTTACTACGTGAAAGTCAATAATTTTAAACTTTCGCTTTTTAAGTATCAAAATTGTTGATGATTGATATGGAATAAAATGTTCGTTTTTATTTACGGTGATTTTTTTTCTTACCTAGATTAATGTGCTCTCTTAATTTGATGCGACTTTTAGAAGTTGTTGCTGAACTATTTGTGTTAGGCGCAGTTGTAAGTTTACAAGAGAGAGAAAACGATTTACTTTGTTTTTAAAGCTGCCATGATTTTGTTTCATGATTTTGATGTACCGTACCTAATGATTTTGAACCGTACCTAAAAGATAGTTAATCTTCAGAGTTACCGTAAAATCCGGCGTATAACGAGCAGAAAAAGTTATGCACAAAAAGTATGATCGAAATTTATGGTTGCGCTTTATACGCCGGGTATAAAAATAAGAATTTGATAAGAGATCAGTATATAAAAGTTAGACTTCTACACATAGTGAAATACTACTTATTTAAAACAAATGACAGACAACAGGAATTTAAAGGGCTTGTAGCTATACTATTTTTCTAAATCTTGGGATAATATCTCGAATAAATGACTACGGAACCTAAAAGCATTGAGCGCGTACATTTCGTAATAAATGATATTTTTAATAAATATTTTTCAAACCTAGAAGTAAAAAATAATTCTTAATATAAGAATAAAATGATTAACGAGAAAATTAATGCCATTGTGGTAAAAGCGTGGAGTGCCTAGTATTACATTTTTACACTAACTCTGCATTTTGGAATAGAATTCGTAAGAAATTATAACAATTGATATCAAGCACTAAACAATTTTACCACAATGACATTAATTTTCTCGTTAATCATTTTATTATATTAAGAATTAATTTTTACTTTTCAGTTCGGTTAAAACTATAAAAGCGTGTTTTTAGTTTTTTTAAAAACTATAATTTATTTTCCATTTTTTAGTTCGATCTACAATAAAAACGATTTTTTTTTTTGGTTTTTTAGAATATTATTTATTTTTTTTTGTTGTATTTGTATTAACCATGAGCGTTTTCGCTTTAAGGTTGTAACAACCTTTTAGTCGCCAAATTTGGAAACGGAATCAGGAATTAGTCGCCAAATCTGGAAATAAGAAATTGTTAATCTTGATTATCCTGATCAGGACAATGGAGCAAAATTATTAAATTATTGTTTTGTCATCGGTCTTTGACGCGTGTGCAAAATTTCGCATTAACGCGACCTTTTAAAGTGGGTAAAAATCGAGTTCAAAGATTCCGTTACATACAGGTGAAGTTAATAAAAGTGTGTTAAAAAAAGTGGGCGTGCGTTATACTGCAAACATACCTAAAAATTAAATAATGTAAAATATTTATATTTTGTTAATAAATCTACCATGGTTTCTTTTAATAATATTTTCATGATTTTAACGAAACAATAGCTAAAAACAAGTAATATAAAAAAAAACTTTAGTCAATTCTCCTACTTAGATCAACAAAGAAAAATTTTATTTTAGCTACTTTTTATTAAATAGTTACAATTAATATAAATATCAGGGGCGTAGCTAACGCCCTATCAGCTGTATCGATGATGCGCGGCCTCCGAGATAAAGGGGCCCCAACATGTGTAATCTAAATATCGTAAAATAGTAAGGGGCACCTGATAAGGGGCAATTTTTGATACAGGTTCCACTCAGGACTAGCAACACCAGTGATAAATATGTATATACATATGTCAGAATAACAACATTAAGTGGTAATTAATTTTTATTAATTATCATTAAAGTATCTTATTGTAATCTAAAACAATCGTGTATGTAAAATTTCAGTTCAACCGAATGCTTTAAAACGTGAGAAAAAAATATTTTAAAATTTTGATCCAAGTCGCTAATAATGAAACCAACGTGGCTGTATCTGTAACTCTTTAAATAATTAGTTTCAGTCAATTAATTTTAATTTATTATAATTAAATTATCGTATTTTTACCCAAAACAATTGCTTATAGAAAATTGCAGCTCAAACGAGTGCTTTAAAATGTGAGAAAAAAAAAACCTTTTCAAGTTTTGACACAAGTCACCAAAATGGTCACTAAGTCTCAAAAATCTAAGTCTACTAAATGCATCCACCTACAAAATACGACGCTGTGGAGAGCTTCCGACAAACTTTTTTTGAAAAGTGGTAGAACACAGAAATATTATCGTAGTCGTTCTACTATAAAAAACTTTCACGTTATAGGCTCAGTCCGGTAACTTTTGAATACTACCTAGCACATTATAAAGTACGATAATATGTAATAAAATATAAGAAAAAATAATATAATAAACATAAGAGAATACATAAAATATGGGACAATGTGTTCTGCGCTTTAACAATTTTTTTTCCAATTCCACAGCGTTTACATAGAAATTAAAACTGCATCAAGAATTTAAAACTTTATTAATTAAAATATATTTTAAAAAATCATTACATACTTCAAATTAAATTAGAATAAATGTATTTAGAATGCGTTCTCATTTTTATAAATAATTAACAAATATGTTTTTATTTCGATAGGATTTTTATGCAGAAATAAAAGGTTAAATAAAACTATATTAAGTCTTTAAAGCATATGTATAATTACCAATTATTAATCTGTATTGAAACAAGGGGATTTACAATGCAAATATTAAATACGTCGAAAAAGCTGTATTAATATATTTTAGCAGTGTTAAAAGGTACTTTTTTAATACTGATAAAAAGCAAAAAAAAGCGCTTTTTTTGTAATTTTGATTAGGTGTAAATATTTTTTAAAGTTAATACATGTGTGAAAAAATGAAATCATATTTAAAAATCTTATTTTTCGCATAATTTATGAAATTACTTTTTTCTGAAACTAATCATAATCAGCCAATGTTGTATTGTGCTTTCAACTTTGTATATAAAGTCAGTTTGCTATTTCCCCTCCGTCTTTTAGGCAGATTTTTCAAAGTATGGGTTTGAAATCGAATTAGTAACACTATCGTTACTGTTAGAAAGATGTCGATTCAGCTGTTAAAAAAATTATGTCTTATTATTTCGGCAAAAAAATATATTTCTCAGTATTAAACATAAGTATAAAAAGTTATTAAACTGTAGCTTTTACCAGATTTTAATATTCAAACTTTACACCACATTTAAGATATAATTTTTTTCATTTCCCTTATCTTTATATTCTGATTTTTAAATTCATTCTTGCTAAGGTATCCGACTACGTTCTGAACCGGGATTTTAAAAACGCGCATAAATGGATAATTTTCATGATATTTAGTGTCACTTAGATTAGAATGCATGCATAAAATTGTTTTATGAACATTATGACAAAAAAATTATTTAAATACAATATTTTGGCAAAAAAGTAACTTAGAATAACTTTTTTTCAAAGTATTCTCTTTTTTAAAAAAAATGCTTCTATAACAATAATATTTTGCTTATATAAAGTAAAGACTTCTAGAGAGAGTCTGAACTAGGATTTTTAAAAAATTCATATTATTTTCAGAGTTACCACCAATTGAAATAATTATTGGCATCTTTTTCTTAAGATTGCTCCCTTCTGTTGTCGTAAAATGTGAATAAACCCACTTCTAAGTTATATATTTCAAATATCCTAGTTCAGCCTCTATACAGAGGTCTTAGCTATATACAGGCAAAATATTATTGTAATAGAAGCATTTTTCATAAAAGGAGAATGTTTTGAAAATGGGTCACTCCATGTTCATTTTTTGTCAAAATATTGTACTTAATAATTTTTTATTATAATAATCTTCTTAAAACAATTTTATATGCGTTTTCTAATCTAAGTGACACTAAATATCAGTAATATTATCCATTTATATGCTTTTGCAAAATCGTGTTTCCGAACGTAGAGGGATACCTTAAGTAAATCTTTTTATTAAATATCTTTTTTTTTTAAAAAAAAAAAAACGTAGTTTCTCTAAAATACCCATGGTGATTATAAATATTTCTCCTTCTCACACACACGCACACACACATACATACTCACAATCCATCAGACAAATAAACCAAGTCTTTAAATGCCGCTTCACTGCAACATTGTCTCTCCTAAGAAACCCATGGCAACTGCATGATATGCAATCTGTATCGAAGACACGATATGACTTTATGACACTTTCTAACAAGACAACCATAATTGGCCCACTTGTTGGCATAGCAACAGTCGTACTAAATGATCCGAAAAGTTTCCTCTGTGTTTGTTGCCATCTCTTTTGCTTAAATTACTACTCCTAGGAAAAGATATTCCTAATCTCATTCACTCTCGCACGTATTCGAGAAGGGCTTTTCGAACAGATCTTTAATATTCAGGACAACTTATGTGTTCTCTCTTGAGACAGAGGCAACAGAATGCGGTTTATGCGTTGTAGCATTAAAGAAGTTTAAGAGATGTGAACTTAGCTTTCGTGTAAGTGGCTTTTAAGGTTCGGATTTAGGCGTCTCTGAAGAACTTTGCGTAATTATGTTATGAGTGGATTGTTCTAAGCAAATCCTTAATCTTTACACGTAGATGTTTTACTAATCTTCATACTTAAAGTAGATTTTTTCATTATTGTGCATACAAACAATTCTTGTTATTAGTGTTGGTAAATGAGAATAGATTTCTCAAAGACATTTAAATGTAAATGGATGTTCACTTACTTTTGGTGGTAATGGTTATTTCTTTACTATGACTTTTTGACCATCATGCTTCCAATTTCGGTGAAAAGTTACTCACGGCAATGCAGGCAGTAATAAAATTTAATAAAGCCACAATCGTGGCGCATTTTATTTTATACATATCAATCTAGCTTTTTATAGTGTGGCAACCACAGTTAGAACGTACAATGCCAGTGGATGCAATGCAAGGGTGGGAGTGGGGGTTCAAGCCCCCTTCCTCTATTCCAACTGATTTTTAAATTTTGGACAATGATTAAGTCTTGATTCTTTTGTCTACCAGTTTTTTAAATGTCTGTGCGTGTACTTCTCTAAAAAAATTATGTTTACGCTATCTTAAAATGCAAAGGGCAGTATAAAAGGTCAACATATGGTGTAGTAAGATTAATTTGATCATTATTTTTTTGTTGTTTGATGTTGGAATGACTAGGCAGTCCGATGTTCATTGCTAATCCTGGTTATTACATTTAGAGACACACAAACATATATGGACATCACAACACAGAAAACACACAGCACAAAAATACATACACGCCAGCTGCAGACGATTACATGACGATGGACAAAGAATAAGAGACGGAATTTCCAGAAATCTCGGTATTTAAACTAAGGGGTAAATGAAGGTTCAAACCATATGATCTGTGTGTATGGATAAATATAGTTAAAAAGAGATCCCCGTTAGGCGGGTAGCTAGTTATTACTGAAGGATATGACCATCAATAATTAAAAATTTGTTAAAGATTAAATTGACGGGAATCATTATATATATAGTGTAATTATTCTCTACTAGAAGGACAGAAATAATTTAAGCATCAAAGATAAATGAGACTAAAAACAGATGTTGGAATTTAAAAAATATGCATATTGCCGTATTATAAACATTGCTGAATAAGGATAGTCCTTATAAATAAAAATAATTTATATAAGAGTGGGGTTTAGCCAGTTTTGTGGCTAGTTAACCTTCCCCCTTTCGGTTTACAATACAAAGCGAAATCTTATTGAAAATAATGGATATATATAGTTGTGTGCTAGGGTTCGTGTAGGCCACTAGATGGCGCTATTTAAATTATAAGATGTGTATTATTGTTTACGCGGGAGAATGAAAAAGGAACGATTGGAAGGAGGTTGTACGGGCCAATCGCTCTGTTAGCGATACTTTTTTTATATAGTGTTTTATGTGAATGTAAAAAGAAAGAATTGAAAGAGACTGTACGGGTCATTCGCTATATGTCAGCGATACTTTTTTATAAATATTGTTAAAATAAAACCATTTGAAAGACAACAATGTGTGTGTGCGTGTGTAATTGCACATTTCATTAAATCTCTCGATTGAAGAGCTAAAATATTAATATTATTATGCAAAATTTAATGAAAATTCACGATTGTAAATTAAAACTCACAAAAAAAGTTCTCCATTTTTCTATACTTTTATTTTATAAAAAAAATTATCATAATTAAAAAAAAAATGAAAATATGAAACTATAAGGAAAATAAATAAGAAAAACCAACTTAATAGCGTGTTTGTTCATTTCAAATATTTTTCATAGATGCTGAAATTAATATTTTATTCACTTGAAAGAGGGAAGATTTCTAGTCATTGGAGGAAAATGCCAATAATTTCTCTAGTAACCATTTTTGAGAATTCTGAAAATTTTTTTCAAAAGATTTGCCTTTTGATTTAATTGGCTCTAGGTGGAGCCACGATTTTAATTACTAGAGAACTTGGAAAGAAACAAAGATGAGCAACAGACTGGAAAATGAGCGTTAAGGTATCCGACTATGTTCGGAACCGTGATTTTGCAAAAGCGTATAAATGGATAATATTCATGATATTTAGTGTCACTTAGTTAAGAAAATGTATACAAAATTGTTTTAACAATATTATTACAATAAACAATTATTTAAGTACAATATTTTGACAAAAAATGAACATAGAATGGCCCATTTTCAAAATATTCTCCTTTTGTGAAAAATGCTTATATTATAATAATATTTCGCCTGTATATAGCTTAGACCTCTGTACAGAGGCTCAACTATAATTTTAGAAATATAATTTAGAAGTGGGTGTATCCATGTTTTACGACAACAGAGGGGAGAAATTTTAAGAAAAAAACGCCGATAATTATTTCAAATGGTTGTAACTCTGAAAATAATGTGAATTTTTCAAAAATCATAGTTGAACCTCTGTAGAGAGGTCCGAGCTATCTACAGGCAAAATATTATTATAATAGAAGTATTTTTCACAAAAGGATAACATTTTGAAAAAAGGTTATTCTAAGTTAATTTTTTTGCCGAAATATTGTATTTAAATAATTATATTTGTCAAAATGTCCTTAAAACAATTTTATACATGTATTCTAATCTTAGTGATACTAAATTTCATGAAAATTATCCATTTATGTGGTTTTTTAAAATCACGGTTCCGAACGTAGTCGGATACCTTAAACAAACTATGTTATATTAGTAGTAATTATATTTCTTTAATTGCATTGTTCTGATTTTTTATAAATTGATGTCTTGATATGGGTACGACCACTTAAAATACATTGATTTATTTATTTATCTTTTGACAAATAAAAAGGAGTTTGTGAATTGAACTTCATAAAAAAATGAAAAACATTGACTGAAAAAAAAATTTTCTTAAAAAATTATTCTCAATGATATACCAGTGTGAATAGTCTATAATATTTTATATAATATAAAAGCTGCGGTCTGAAAAACTGAAATCCAAAGAGATTTCGGCTTTTGTTGAGTAAAAAGACATGGAAATTCATATTTTATTGAATATCTTGTTATATTTTCGTGTTCTGAGAAGAGTCTGAAATTTTATTCTATTCAAAAAATATTATGTATTGAGCTGTACATTTACTAATAGATACATTACTGACATCTTTCGAAACATGGACTTCAAAATCGCGGTACAATAACATTGCTTCCAGCATTTTAAATTCAAGTTTTTCAAATAGAGAAAAGACATTTTAGTAGATAACGTACAAAATACGGTTTGCTTAACGTTCATGTATCATCATAAAAATATATTGAAGAATCAGAAGTATTATTTTTATTATTTCAAATGCATTGTGAATTTTATTCCATGAAAAATGTGTTCAAGTAATGAACAAAATGGTAAAAAAATGTATATCTTTCTCGGATACAGTACTGAAATTTAAGCTGCATAAAATATACCCTGTTAAGTTCATTAACGTAAAACCGGATAAAACTTTTTTTTCCGAAGATGATATTTGTAAAGAAAGAATGAACTGAAATATACGAAACATTTTTATGGATAAACTTTCGTTTACTGGATATATTTTAATCCTAGATTTAAAGGCATTTTAAAGGGGAATTTGGCAATTATCAAAAATTAAAATCGATGAAAATATCGATTTTTCAATTTTTAGTTTAAAATGTAGTTTGATATTTGGTACAATTGATATTTTGAAACCTATTATTTTAAACGCAGAAAATGCATTTTAAATATTTTGACAGCTCTGTCAGCAGTTTAAATGCCACGCCCACCTCAATGTTTACATTTTTTTACTTGAGAATAAATCCATTATTTTACATTAAAAGTTTAGAATATTTAAATCCGTTACAAAGCTGTGACTGTAATTTATCAGCAAAGTTGTTTATTTACATTAGCTTTGCCATTTTCGCTTGCTGTGTGATTTTTAGTTTCATTAGTTTTTAACTTCATAGAAACCTAAAACAGCATTTTTTAATGCTAGGCTTCAATCATAATTTTTAATGCTACTTCAACTACATTCATTCATTTTATTAGTTGTTTAGTTGTTATTATCGCAATTATGCCTCTTAGAAAACGTTCAGTACGTGCTTTGCAAATGAATGAAAAGCGATGGTGTAAAGCGAAAGTTGATTGTGAAGTGAACAAAAATCAGTTTTTTCAAATGTACGCCTTTTGGAAAAAATTTTTGAACACTGTTAAATAAAAAAGAAAGACTTTTACCTCTGCTATTGGAAATTATATATTGGTGATCGACGATTTTAACCAAAGTCTGGACAATCTTCTTCCGAAGTGCAAAGCTGCCAATTTTGAAAAACAAACTTTGAAACTGGAGCTTGGAGAGGTTTGGGACTTTTCATACAATTTAAAACTATTGTGTAGCAATTGTGATGAAAACAAAAATGTTGTAAACACATCTCTAAAGTCTGTTCAGAGGCCGGGATTGAGAAAAAAGCTTTTTCACATTTTGGGAAAGGTTTTCAGCGTGAAGAAAAAGCCGTTTGTATGGTGATGAACGCGATCCATTTTTCATCAACTACGTTGGGAACCTGTGCGAGACGGTTGAATTTTTCAATTCATATCCGCCTGTGCATCGGAACAAAAACAAAATATTTGCGTGAAATTTTTCAAGAAATCGACAAATATTCCACCTGTGTAGATGGGTTGGAAACTCAAACAGACTTAAGTGTTAGTTTTGATGGAACAATTTCAACGTGGTCACACCTGCGAAGAGGTTATCGGTGAAATAGGAAATTTTCTTATAGATATGCTCATCGTATATGTTGTTGACTTTGAAGTGAGCCAGAAAAAAAAAAAGGTGTGTCGACCTTGCTCTTTTTCAAAAAATGTATAGGCCAGCTCTTAAAAGTGATCTGAATTCAGCATTGTTGAGAATCTAGACAAGTACTGTGATATAAATCACTTGGGTTAAACTAAAGACTAAAATTGAGAACAGTGCAGTACATTTGAAAGTGATCCACATTTCGTTCCTTTAATTCAAAACTGTATAGATCCGATGGTGATTGTAAAACGTTTAACTACTTGTGCTTTAGAAAAAAGTGTATGAGCTGAAACTTCAGTTAGCAAAATAGAAGAATGTATTAATCATGTTAAAGCGGTTAAAAATAAAGATCTAAGTTTAAATCCTGCAGCTAAAGTCAAGGTAAAACAGTTGGTAAACTAACATGAAAATATGAAAAAGCCACGATTAAAAACTTTAACTCTTACTACCAAAAGGCTATTTTGAGAAACAATTTTAATGTGAATTCTTGAAATCATTAGAATGCTGCATTTTTAACCAAGAAAATAAATGATGAATATAAACCTCAACATTAATAAGTGTCCTGCAGGAGAAAACTCATGGTGTCTTCTGTATATTAAATCTGCGATTAAATGACTGGGGGAAAAACTAACAATCATAAATTAAATGTAGGAACACCAATAAATGAAAAGTTTCTTCCAAAAAGTGTTTAAACTTGCATCTAAAAATGTTGAAAATGCATTCGATGCGAGACATACATGCAAACGAAAGTTTGCTGCAAGATCGACGGCAAACTGTCCGAAATTATTGTTCGTTAACAAAAGACGTGTTAATTCGGGCAGTTTGAATGTCTGTGATACTTATAAGGGTACAGTACGCACCATTGTAAAACACAGAAAGCATTAGGTGTAGCATTGGAGGTTCAACGAAACAAGATTGCTACTATCTTAGATTGTCGAAAACAAAAATTTAGAAAACTCAAAATGCCAGTAATAAGCTGGCTTTAAATTTATTAAAAAAGCAATACATAAAGAAAGTTATTAGCTAGGATGGAAGGAATGACTTATGGCGCAGGCCAATTTTAAAACAAACCTGTTTTGAAAAAATACTTTAAACATAAAGATTTTATTTTAGATATTGATTTAAGTAGCAAATTATTTTATAAAAGCTTTTTAAAATTGTAAAATGTATTTTTATTACATTTATTTCATGTATTTCATTTATTTTTTAATATATTTCATAGATGTTTTTTAAAAATAAAGAATCTAACGACCACATGATATTTAGAATTTTCGTAATTTTGGGCTCAAGTCGAGGCAAAAAAAAATAGCGATATTTTTGTTTAATATTTTGAAATTGAATTGTATTATGTTTTTTTTAAAATATATTTATACAACATATTGAAAAATTATTACAAAATTTAGACATTGTTTTAAATTATATATTTGCTGATTGGTATTCTTAAAAATGCATTTTCTCAGTTCAGTTTTTTCATGAAATCATGGTCTTTAAAAGTACAAAATCTTTCTACAGATATTTATCAAACATTCTTGAATTTTGTGTGTATCTTTATTACAATGTGCTTAATTAAATTAGGGATCCATTTTCAATATTTTGAATAAAAAAAAAAAATAAAAGAAAATGTAGCAGAAGTCATGTTTTTTTAGTTTTTTCCATTAATGTTTACATTTTATTTATTTTTTTCCAAAACTAATTTGTTTGTTGCAAAATCGATCCCTAAAGTTATTACTCATAGTTATATTTGCCAAAAAAACTTTAATGTCAAAATAATGATAATTGTAAAAGAAGAAGAATTTGAAAATCGGCAAAACATTAAAGTACTAAGTTAAAAAGGTTTTTTAAATTTAAAAATTTTTTCATGGTGAAATTTCTTAGTTTAGTAGTAACTGTTTATCTTGTTTAAAACCCTTAAATAAAAAAAAATTAAAGACGGTTTGTGTTGCTCCAAAAATTTGAATATTTTGACTTAAAGTGGTTAGAATTTTTTATATCAGTATCTATTTAACAGATTCCAGAACTCTATATTAGAAAATATCGATGCGTTCAACCAAAGATAAGCCTAAGTCACTGTTATAAACGTTATAGTCATCATTTACACTGCAGTGAAATAAAATATGCGCATTTAGATTAAGTTTAGAATATTTAAATACTTCAAGAGATGCCTTAAACATGATGGAGAAACTGTTTAGTTCACAGAATTATGATATGTTTAATCTTTGTATATTTGTCGTATAGTCCTTGTCTGTTCCGTCTTTTTTGTATGTTTCAGATTCTCCTCTGGTCTCCATGGAAGTACCGCTGCGGACAGCGTACGGTCAGAATGGCCGTTGTAGCATGCAGCCAAAACCAAGCAGTCTTCGCGCGCAGGCGCAGCTAAAACACGAACTAAAACTTTTGAACTAGTGGAAGAGAAACAAAAACTCTTGGACATTAGAGAGAAAAGAGAGAACGCGAGAGGTGCGCGAGCAGGCGTTACCTTCTGCATATCATTGTCAAACTTATCTACCTTTTTAATTAATTTTTGTTTAATGTTAAATAAACCATAAGAAAGACTTTTGGACCCCTTGTTGTCTCCCATATATATATATATATATATATATATATAAATTTACATATATGTATACAGAGGGAGAGAAAGAGAAAAAAATAACACAGTTTCAGGATTCATAAAGGAAATTAGATTCATAGAACTATCGTCTTTATTATAGAATCTAAGCCGCACCTTAAATTCTCGTCAAATTTTGGGGGAAATTAAAAATAGTGTAAAATAGTTTATTGATAGCCAAGTTTACGAAATTAAAGTAAATTTAAAATGAGAACTAATAAGAAGGGAATAATTAGTTAATTTTGAACTTTTCAACACCTACATAAACCTGTAGTTGTTCTAATTGACCCATTTAATGAATTTTTTTTCTTCGATTATAAGCCACGCCCTATTTTCAGTAGTATTAATATTGAAAAAAAATCGTGTGGCTTAGATTCGAGTAAATACGATATTATTCTAATCATTTTCGCTTAAGAAACTGTGGAATAACATTTACTTCATATGCATAGCGAAGTTAATAGAAAAAAGACAAATGTATCTGTATAATTGTTTGCGATATGTATTAAATTACAGCTCTTCGTATTGATTTCACTGTTTAAGTCGGGGTTAGCCTAATATGTTTAAATATTATATATATATATTTTCTTTGATATATATATATCAAATATATACACTGGTGTGCAAAACTTAAGCAACAGATGGATTTATTGCCACAACTTCACGAAAAATCATCTGAGAGACATGAAATTCAGAAATGAGGGAGAGTATTATGTACGTAAAGGATGACGAAAGCATCGGTGCTGAAAAAGGAACACAATGCATACGATATGGAATCAAACAAAAACAAGCTTTATTGAACGCATAGTATCGTGACTCATGATGGTCTATCCAACAGGAAGAACAACAAGCAGATGTTCCTTAATATGGTATATGCCCTCCCCTCACTGCAATGGTTGCTTCGCACCGTCTCCGCATACTCAGAACCATCTGGTGCAACATTTCTTGCGGTAGGAGTGCCCATTCTTCAATCAGCATCTGTTTGAGTTGTTGGGTATTCTCCGGATGACGTAAGTGTGCTGCAATACGTCTCCCCAAAGCATCCCACACATGTTCGATGGGATTTAAATCTGGGGAGTATGCTGGCCAATCCATTCGAGTGATATCTTCACTTTCCAGCAGCTCCTCAACAGCAAGAGTCCGATGTGGCCGTGCATTGTCATCCATAAAAATTAAGTCTGGGCCAATGGCACCTCGGAACAGACGCACATGGAGAAGAAGTACCTCCTCACAATAGCGATCCCCAGTTACAGACCCTCTATCGAAAATGTGGAGCTCAGTTCGCCCGTTCAGCATAATGCCTCCCCAGACAAGAACTCTAGGACCACCGTAATGGTGTCTTTCCTCGATGTTACTGGTATAAAACCGTGTCTTGATCTCTCTTCAAATCAAAACGCATTGAGAATCGCTTCTGATGCTGAACCGACTCTCATCCGTAAAGAGGACACGACTCCATTGACAGTTATCCAGTTTTTGTGCTCTCTGCACCACTGTAAACGATGGCGTCGGTGGTCAACTTCAGACGGGAGGCAGCGTTGTGGACGGCGGGCGAATAGGCCCCCTTTGTGAAGGCGTCTGGCCACAGTAAACCGCGACACTTGTCGCCCCGTTGCTGTAGAGAGTTGCTGAGCAATGACGCTTGCTGACTGCCGTCGACCTCTTTTTGCCTGCAGGATGATATATCGGTCATCCCCTGCAGTTGTCGTCCTCGGGGGGCCACTATCAACCTTTCTAACAGCTGTACCTGTGGTTTGGAACGCTTTCCAAGCGCGCGAAACGACACTTTTGTTGATTCCGAACTCTGCAGCTACACTGGTGACGGTACGCCCCTCCTCCAGCTTTCCGATCATTCTTCTACGTGTAAAGTCGTCCAGGTGATTTCTTCTAGCCATATTTCACGAACTGACTCACTGGCACTTGCAGCGAATATGTTGAATTGCGTCTGCGTCCTTCATTTTATTTTACTGTTGAACAGCACGCGCCGACATCACGCGTTTTGCGTACGCTCACGTCGCTTCTGACGTTTCGTTCCTGATATTTGCATACGCATGACGTTTCAACTGACTTACGTGTTCACTTTTCCAGACCTCCTTTTCGGCAATTTCATGGTTATCTGCTTAATTTTTTCATTGTTGCTTAAGTTTTCCGAAATCCTAAAATTATTATAATCATTCAAAAGCTAAATGTAAATACCTCGATTATTGTGTGGGGACTAAGATAAGGAGTGGTAAAAGTATCGTTTTAATTTACGGTTGGACACCTAGGCCTTTCGGTATTGCTGTATAATTATTTAACTTCTGGCTAGTCAGCGTTATGAATAATAAGACACTGGATTAGCCTAATAGTTACTTTCGGGACGTTTGAAGAGAGCTAAAGTGGTCGGTATTGCAGTGCTACTCAAAGTTTTAATATTCGCGACCCAATATTAAATAATAATTTTCATCACCCCTTCCCCCCTCACACAATAATAAGGTAACCTCTTAAGTGCTATCGGCGTATATAAACATTTCGCTCAGGCAAAGTGTTAATTTCCTCGGACGTATACATACGTCTTTCCGAAGTACGATCTTTTCTGTACAATGCTATTCATAAAATTATTCCGTAGGCTTTGGAATGCAATAAACGAACTTTGACAATGTTTGCGATGGATTTACTTTTTTCCGATTATTTGCTTCTTTATTCCTTCTCCCCCCCTTCCAAAACCACACATGCACACGCCTACGTGGAACACATTTGGCATTGGAAAGCGAATCGCGTAACTTTTAAAAGGCAATTAAAGGATTTATTATAAACCGTTCAAATTGTCAAGATAAATGTTAATTTTTCTTTTTAATTTTATATATGGCAATCCCATGGGGGGTCACTGGTAATTATTAACTTTGTTCTTAACTTTGTATTGTTAAATTAATTGTAAAATACATTGTGTAGCAATGATACATTTATAAGTTTAATACATCAATGTAAATGTGCATTTTATTTTTTTATTATGTCAGAATGTATTTTATTTAATTTCAGTAAATTAATAAATTGCTTAAAATAATCTTTTGTTTTCAATTTTTCAATATGCTTGTGCCCCCCTTGTAGAGCTGTTACGTCCCCCAAGGGGGGGTCTCGCCCCACAGTTTGAGAAACACTGTAGTATTGAAATTTATTTATATGACCTGCTTTATAGTATCGTAATGTAATATTTATAAAATTTGATGATGAATATCGAACAAGTATTTTATAAATATGCTGTATATTTTTACGCAGATTCTTTTTATTTACATTTTATAAGATACTGCCTAACTCATTACTGTTACACTATTTATCTGTAACAATATATGCCTACTTGTTGCTGTGTCAAATATGTATTGAATAATTTTATATATTTAATACGCATAATCTAAAAATTCCAAAACATGAATTGTGAGTCTTGCCGGTTTTTTGTTTAAAAGATAGGATTTCATCTAAGAAATTAGTAGTTGTGAAATTTTTGACTGCTAAGGAATAAGAAAAAGATAAATAATATTATGTGTTATTTTCATAATCAACTTTTAAGCAAATCTTGATTTGGACATTTATTTGTATTTAAAAATTACACTATTCATTTTTCATTTTCATTTTATTCATTTATTGTACAAATTTCGAATTTCAAGAAAATATTTTGCATATTTTTTCCAAATTAGAAATTTATAAAAATAAATTTAGGCCATAGATTTTTTTTAACAATAATTCTCGAAAAATGAATTTGAATATAACAATACAATAAAGAAGATAATGGCTTAGTAACTAGGTTTTTAATTAACACCATGCTGAGCAAGATTACGGACTGCTGGCAACGGACTTTGTAACATCCAACCACCACCATATTATGCGCTATTAGGAAATATATCAGTTGTTACTTCATCTCTTAATGTTCACGTATTACGCATTTCGCATTACGCATATTACCTGGTAAACTGAATTACAAACATTAAGCTCAATGCTTCACAAGTACTATCATTATCGTCATTTGCTGCACGATATAACAATAACCCTACAATAAACATAATTGAACCTGAAAACCGTTACTCTTTGGGAATATTATTAGATTTACCAATTCAAGTTTCAGCCTTATTATTCGATCATAGTTCAGTATATTGAGAAATCTATATTTAAAAATATATATAACTATAAAATGTCACATAATTTTAAAAAATCTTTGAAAAAACTGAAGAAATTATAAGTTATAATAAACCAACCGTGTAGTATACTTGTTTGCGATTCAGTGAAAAAATTCAAGGAAATAAAATTTCTATAAATATCATTACAATCTAATGAATCAAATTTGAATAAATACATAAAAAGAATTTAAAATAAACATAATTATTACATGTATATGAAAAAGAAGTAGAAAAGAACTCTTATACGCATAATATTTTGAACAATATTGAAAAAATTTATAAATTTAAAAAAAAATAAGAAAGAAAAAAGATACATCATATACGTATAAATATTCCTCACTAATTTTTAGTAAATAGCAAACATAGATTTTAAAATACATTCTAATCTTCTAAGCAATAGTAGATAATAATACAAATCTGGTTCTATTTGTTAACATTTTTGTAGAATAAAAATGACTTAACCTATAATTATATTGTTTTTCTGCCATCAGCATCATACATATCATATGAGAAAAAAATCTTTTCATGTAAAACAGGTTGCTAAAAATACTATTCAGCACAACTCTGAAATAATTTTTAAAAATTGTTTTAGTAGATTTATCTAGGATGTTCAACTTTTTTCTACCTTTACTTTTCTATTATTATACTAAAGTTCCTTGTTTTTAAATCTTTTTTGGTACTTACGCATTATATCATCGTCCAATTTCATCAAATCAATAAACATCGCCAAATGACGCGATATACAGCCAACAACGGAAAACTATTCCTCCGTATTTTCAAAAACAAAAATAATGATGAGAGGATTCGGCGACATTTTTTAAAACGGTGCTATGAAATTTATCAAAGGTATATTGCGCAAGTACACATAACTTTTTAATTAAATTTAAAAGCTAAGAAATTAAAATATTAATCTGCATAATTGATAAATGCAAAAATAATCATATATAATTGCTATAAAGAGAAAGATTAACATATAATACAAAATAAATAAATGTAATTATATAAACCATAGAGCAAAGTACATATCCTTTGTAAATCATATTTCTGAAAAGTATTTAATTAAATAATGTATTATAAATTGCATTTATTACGAATGATTCGAAATATTCTTGCAGAAAGAAATATTGCCAGAAACTTTCAGAATGATAAAAAGTCGTTATTTATTTTTATAATTCTTACAGTGTATTTGTGTTACAATGCTTTAATATAAATATTTGGTTATCATTAAAACATTTGAAGAGATAAAATGAACTAATTTGTTCGCGAATGTGCTTATAAAACAAACAATGATGCAGATGTGTCGTTCAAGCAGTATTTATTATTCCACTTCTTATTATGAGTCAAATCGTTTGCTTTAAATCATTGTTTAACTGTTTAGCGAGCTGGTTTAATGATGTTTGTTATTTTTAAAAAAAGGAAAATAAAGACTAAATAAAATATATATGAAACAAAATAGAAGAAAGGATTAAATTAACAAAATGAAACAAGTTTTATTTATTATTATGTTATACAAATTATTATACATTGTATTTTTTTTTTGTCAGAGATGCATGTAGAGGTGTTGAATCGATGAGGCTGGAGCACCTGATCTCGTGCTGAGATCTTTATCTCCTATCTTTCAAAAATTGGTTTGTCACTTTCAAACTTGATTAATTTTTTTAAAATTTTAAAGTATACAAGAAATTAATAGAAACAGTGATTGCCATTGCATGTAGAGTATTCGAATGCGTTTGAAAGAGAGAGAAGTATCTTTTTCAAACTAAAATAAATAAAAATTAGTCATGGAAGCCACTTGGTAGGTATTTTTCAATTTAATTTCAGTCTGAATTAACTATTGCATTTTTAAAAAAATCTCTCTCTCTCTCTCTCATAACAAATATTTTATTAAAAAAATATACTTATTGATATTTTCTAGATTTTTGAAAAAGTTTAATAAATAATAGATAAACAAGTAATATATATATATATATATATATATATATATATATATATATATATATATATATATATATATAAATTTAAATCAACGTCTAGTTAGGTCAACAAAGAAAATTTTTATTTTAGTTACTTTTTATTAAATAATTACAATTAATATAAATAAGTACATACATGTGACAGAATCAAAATATTAAGTGGTACGAAAAAAAACCCTTTTAAATTATTACTAAAAACTTTTTAACCACATTAAATCTGTAATTGCATTTTTTAATAAAAGTTGAATATAATAGGAAAGAATTTATCTTAAAAACCATTGTAAAAGGAATGCTGACGTCTAACTAGCATATTATTATTCAGGTTAAATTAAATCTTCACAAATTCAACAAAAGTTGTTTCGTCCAATGGTGCTGCCATATAGAGGAGCAAAATCAACTGAAATATCTCTCTCTAAGTATAATTACTAGTTAATTAAATAGAAGTAATTATTTAATATTCGAAAAAACTATTAACATCAAGTGTCATCCACTATAAGTTTAGAAAAGGCATTTAAACTTGAGTGGATGAATAAAAAGTATTTTATTTACGGTTGAAAATTTAAGCAAGATATATAAATATGTAGAAGGAGAGTGTGAACTATATATAATAGTAAGAATTGAAAAAGTAATTTACTCATAAAGAATGTTTCTCTTTTCAAAATTAATAACACGATTTTATAGTGTACTTCTGCAACAAATTATAAGATACAAAAATAAAAATAAAATGATAGCTTCAAAAACATAACGTCTGACTTTTAACATTTTAAAGAACGTTGATTTAGAGAGATTTGGCTTAGATTAGAAAATCTGTCTTTTAGAACAGGTTCTAAAATAAAATACATACCACGAATAGACAAAGTTTAAAAGGGATCTGGCGATAACTATTTGAGTAATCATTTATCAAATTTGAAACCTTTCATAAAACCACATTATACAGATAGAAACATTTAAAGTGTTTTAATTAATGTATACATTTGAGAAATGGTCCAACAGAGAGAGATGATGAATTATTCGCACCATTTATTAGTCATTTCTCTGTTTAATCATTTATGGGAAAATTGTTAATATTATGTAAAAGGAAAATATTATTTTGTGGGGATCTTGTAATACACTTGAAAAAACATTTAAATGCAAATTTCAAGTAAATGTCCCCTTGTAAATTAAGATCTGTACTTTGTTTTTTTTTAAATATTGTTGACCTTCAAAATATTTAAAATCTCTCTCAGATCTTTGTACTCTTTATCTCTCCCTCTCTATTTTTTTCCTAATGGGCTGCGGATTGGTGTTTTTTTTACCATTTTAGACCTAGTACATTCCCCGTAAGCTGGTATATCTTTCTTTAGTGCGGCACCAAATAGGCGGGTAGCAATCACCGCAGGTAATTTTGACGCCTAGTTTCCTCCCCAGAGGGAGGCACCTGAGTCTCTGACAATACGAACCTGTTCTAGGATTTAATTTTGCCCAGAGCACACAAGCCACACAGACACTCTAGTTATTTTACATGCCGATTCATACGACATGGCAGCTGTCAATTTTCTGCATCATGGAAATTCACTGACTTGGGCCGGGGTCGAACCCACAATCTTGGGTGCAGAAGGCCAGCAACAAACCTCTCGGCAATTGACTCTCAAGTGGAGTTACTAGGATGTTATAGACAAAAAATAAATTCTCGGTTAGGAACTAGAAGACCTATATCTTTTACTTGAAATTTGACAAATAAATTTCTTTTGTTGAGAAGAAATCCACGATTGGCTTTTGAGGAAATCTACTTTAAAAAAGGTGGGGGGTGAAGAACGCTAAAGATAAATGTATTTCTGTTCTGGAAAAATTCAAGTCCTTCCTTTTTTAAATCCAGGACCAGAGCTATAAAAAAGTTTTCTAATACAGTTGAAATCCTAATGCTAGGAATTCGATATCTCTCAATAACTAAAAAACAAGTAATATAAAAAAAATTGCTTTAAGTCAAATCCTACTTAGATCAACAAAGAAACATTTTATTTTAGCTACTTTTTATTAAATAGTTACAAATAATATAAATATGTATATATACATATGACAGAATCACAACATTAAGTGGTAATTAGTTTTTATTCATTATCTTTAAAGTATCGTATTGTCATCCTAAATAATCGTTTATATAAAATTTCAGTTCAACTGAATGCTTTAAAACGTGAGAAAAAAATATTTTAAAATTTTGACCCAAGTCACTAATAATGAAACCAACGTAGCTGTATCTGTAACTCTTTAAATAATTAGTTTCAGTCAATTAATTTTAATTTATTATAGTTAAATTATCTTATTTTTACCAAAAACAATAGTGTATAGAAAATTGCGGCTCAAACGAGTGCTTTATAATGTGAGAAAAAAAAAAAAAACCTTTTCAAGTTTTGACACAAGTCGCCAAAAGGGTCGCTAAGTCTCAAAAATGATGCCAACGGGGCTGTATTTGTAATTTTTTGAATAATTAGTTTTAATCAATTAATTTTTATTAATTATAGTCATTAAATTGCTGTATTGTCATCCAAAATAATCATGTATACAAATTTTCAGCTCAATTGAGCGCTTTATAATGTATTTTATTAACCGTTGAAAATTCCACGAAGATAAATAAATAAATAAATATATAGAGAGTGTGAGCTAATAGTAGCAATTGAACAACATCACGAAATAATCAGCGAAGCAATCAGGTAATGGTTTAAAAATATATATACATCCTTTCATTTAGCTACAGCAGCGTTACTCAAACTGTGGGGCACGCCCCTCTAGGGGAGGGGGCGTGATAACTCTACGAGGGGGACTCGAGCATATGTAAAAGTCGAAAACAAAAGATTTAAAAAAAATATTAGTTTACTGTAAATTTACAAACGAAATACATTCTGACAAAATAAAATACACATTTACACCGTTATAATACACTTATAAATGTATCAGTACTACGCAATATATTTTATAATTAATTTAACAATGCTAAATTAAGAACAAGTTTAATAATTATCAGTGACTCCATGGGCTTGTCATATATAAAATTATACACGAGAATTAACACTTGACAAACTGTACGGTTTATAAATACTCCCTCAACTGCCGATCAAAAGTTACGCGATTCGCTCCCTAATCACCACCGTTTTCCTCGTAGGAGTGCGAATCTGATTTATTGGGGAGAGGGGAAGAAGAGGAGTAAATGAGCAAGTCCTTTGATATAAGTTAATTCTTCACAAACACTGGAATTCAATAAAAGAACCTTGTCAAAGACTTTAAAATAAGTTTATGGATAGCAGTGCACAAAGAGATCGTATTTCAGAAAGTCCAAGGCAAATACCGCTTTGGCTGAGAGAGACGTTAATGTACGGCGGAGGCACTTAAGAGGTTATATTGTAGTTGTAGCGACAAAGCATAGTATTATTTAATTCAATGCATTGTTATTGAATGGTGGGTAGGGGGATCGCGATGAAAATTATGATTGAATATTGGGTCGCAAACATTGAAAGTTTGAGAAACACTGAGCTACAGTAAAGAATCAAAGGAGTATTTGAAAATCAACCATTTAATTTGCGGAATCGTAAAACACTCTCCGTCTATATGTAAAAGTTTATTTTAGATATTGCAGCAAGTTTTGCTTAGCAGTTAGTTAAGATAATTAGTAAAGTACTTTGCTTATGTATAAATGCCAAATTCATAATTATTTATACAATAAATTCTTCAAAGAAGGCAAATTTTATTAAAGACAATAGGTGCTCTTAAATTTATTTTTTTTATAAATTGAAATAATGCGTGTAAAAATAATGTTTCTAAGCGAAATAAAAAAAACCAAAGAAATTTTTAGGTGAATAACTCGAGTGAAAACATAGTTTGCGAAGTTTTTAAATTTAAAGATAGTTTCTTGAGTATTTCTGCTTTAAGTACTACTGCTAACTTACTATGTATTCTTTTGGATGTATTTTTAGAATAGAATTTTGAAGACTATATTACCATATACTACTGAAGAAATTGTTCACACTTAAAGTCGTCGGAAATTACTACTTATAAATATACAAAACAGCACAAAATTCACATTTTTAATTTCTTTCTTATTATTTACTCTAATATTTGCTTTAAGATATTTAATTTTGTGTAGAGTTTTTATCTATTGCAACGACAAATAATTTCTGATTTTTAAAAAAATGTTAAATAATAAATTAACATTGTGCAGGTTTTTGTGTAGTATTTTGACACTATCTAATCTGCTTACACAATTTAAGAATTTATCATTGTTCGAGCACAAAAATATACTCCCTTTCTAAAATCTATTTGTATATATCAATTCAGTGTAACACTCTGAGTGCTAGAACATGGTGCGGTTGAATTCTCAAAGGCACTGCAAAACGAAAATGTCACAAACAAAACGCCTTTTGCAGCTGTTGGGTAGTGATTTCGCTGTTGAAAAAGAAAGTAACGATATGGAAAATGGAAGAAGTGAGTGAAAAAAATTAAATTCGGAAAAGATAACAAAAAGGACTTATAGAAGCTTATATTTGGAAAGTTCCTGCAAGGGGTTTGTTAGTATTTGTGAAAAGATTTTGAAATTTTTCAACCCCTTAAGGTATCCGACTACCTTCGGAACCGTGATTTAAAAAAAAGCACATAAATGGACAATTTTCATGATATTTAGTATCACTTAGATTAAAATAGATGCATAAAATTGTTTTAAGGACATTTTCACAAAAAAAATTATTTAAATATAATATTTTGGCAAAAAATTAACTTAGAATAATCTTTTTTTCCAAACGTTCTCCTTTTGTAAAAAATGGTTCCATTATAATAATATTTTGCCTGTATATAGCTCAGATCTCTCTACAGAGGCTCAACTATAATTTTTGAAAAATTCACATTATTTTCAGAGTTACCACCAATTGAAATAATTATTCGCGTTTTTTTCTTAAAATTGCTCCCTTCTATTGTCCTAAAATATGAAAATAAACCCACTTCTAAGTTATATACTTCAAAAATTCTAGTTGAGCCTCTGAACAGAGGTCTGAGCTATATACAGGCAAAATATTATTCTAATAGAAACATTTTTCACAAAAAGAGAGCATTTGGAAAAAAGATTATTCTAAGATAATTTTTTGCCAAAATATTGTATTTAAATAAATTTCATTGACAAAATGTCCTTAAAACAATTTTATGCATATATTCTAATCTAAGGATCATGAAAATTATCCATTTATGCGCTTTTGAAAATCACGGTTCCGAACGTAGTCCGAACGGTTACCTTACATGGTTTTCCCGTACAAGGTATGGGTTACCGAAACCGGTTTGCCCATGCGCTGTACGGGCACTGATACATTTTTTTTTATTTCTGTCTTTGATTTACACATATTTTTAATTCTTATAGTGATATTATTAGTGCTACCTTTTTTAAGAGATGCAGTTTGTCCATGGTACTGAAATACTTCTCATCCGGGACTTTTTTCTTTGTGGCGAAGGCGGGAACTTTTCATTGAAGGCAGGAATTTAGATTCTTGAAAATATTCGATAAATAACAGAGACTGATAATGGTAATGTGCACTTTGTTCCTTGAGAAGAAATAAAAATAGAAAAATTATCCAAAAAACACCCCAATTTTATCTTTGTCCCTACTGCAATGTAAAACTCAGCATTGCACCATGCTTCAAATTGTGTGGGCATATAAATATGCACACGCATACAAAACCTCAACCATTTGAGAAAGAGGTACGAATGGGAAATTTTTATTTATAAGTATGAGATAAATTCTTTTAAGATATCTGAAACATTCTTCATAGTATGTAGAGTGTTGTGATGTTAATTGTGATGTTCGATTACTTTCTCTAAACTATTTCTCAACGCTTCTTTCTATCGATTATGGCACAGTCATTCGTCTTAAAAATTCTCCCAAGAAACTATATCTCTTCTTATTACACCAGACCACGCTCTGTGTGCGTTGATATCACTTACTTCCGAAAACTTCTCAAATCAAACACAGTCCATCTCTCTTGTTAAAACCTCTATTCTTCATACAGAAAACCACAAGCTATGTGTCGGCTTATTACCGAAGGAATTCAATTTTCTTAACCCCAAACAGTCCGGCGCTTCCAAAACCAAGGGCCCGTCTCTCCTCCCCTAACCTTCCTGCTCGAGGGTCAGTCACCTTCTCCACCCAGAACAGCAACCCTACCCCCGCAGATGTGGGAACGTCGCCAACTCTTAAAGAATCTACCGCCAAACAGTAGTCAGGCACTACAGTGTACTTTTAAAAAGCAAACATTAAGGAATTTTTGAGTTCTACATTTATAAAATAAAAAAAAATGGTGTGAAAACTTTAAAATTGAAAATTAAAATAAATTCTTCAGTTTTTGCATTCTGTTAATGCAATAAAAAATTTGCCTTTTTTGTAACATTTTGGGCAAAAAAATTTACCGCTTAGGGCTCTAAGAATAGATTACATTGCTATTAAAAAGATGAAATTGGTTTAATATTCGAAAGACTAATATTAAAAATTTGAAATATGTAAATTCTACGTTTTCTAATTATTTATTAGATGAAAACTAAGACATATTTGAATGTTATTAATTTTTAAAATTAAAACAAAATAAGTTCAAATGTATCGAATGAATAGTGTTACCTGTTTTAAAAGCATCCTCATGTAAGACATTTTGTTTGAGTTCTTTTTAGTTTTAATTATAGGGGGTGCTAAAATCTCATTTTTTTGACATTTTGAGATTTTTACATTTTCATCCTAAAAATACCTTACTTAAACCTCTAGGGTAACTAGAGGCCCTTAAAAGCTATTTTTAAATAATCGTTGAAACTGGGACTCACCCATTTGAATGGCGAAACATGTAAACAAAGTACTTCGTTTTTGCTTAAAAGTTGAACGTCTGACATAAGCTAAAACATACATCTTTTATTTTTAATTGAGCCTTTTATTATTTTTTTTATTTCCTAGCCGACTAGAAGTCTCACTGTATTATACATTAAAATCAATTCATGTCTAAATATAAATTTTGATGTTCGATGTACCTTTTCTGAGAAACTACTGTTCACAAGTATGTAAATTTTTTATGATATATTTATAATAATAGCTAATATATACTGAAATGAGCTTTTTGTAAAAAACTCACATTTATTTTTTACAAATTTTTTTATGTGAAAAATGGGTCAAATTTCACTACGTTTGATAAAATATTTTATAAATTATGAAAAAATTCAAAATGAGCTGGAAGCTCATTTCAGTATAATGAGAAATATTTGCTTCAATTGAATGAAAAATTTCGAGCAAGTACATATAACAGATATTGAGAAAAGGTACATCGAAACCAGCCAATTTAACATTGCCAATATACATAGAGAGAGAGGTTTCCAACTCCTTTTAATATAACGTATTACTCTATTAGGTTACACAATACTATTTTAGTACATATATACTATTGATTCCACAATATATCAATTGCATATTAAAATTTTGTTCCTTTTCTTCAGATAAATTTCTTAGCCATCTGTGATCTTCCCTGCTGCAAAGACAGCAGGGAAGGTCACGATTTTCTTCACATATGAACCCAGTTTCTCATGAATTTCTTCTCTTTTGGCATAAGCATCAAGGAAATTTCAAGAAAATTTCTTTATGAAATCTATTTTTATTTTTAACTAATTTTTAAACTTCCAAAATTTGTCATAAGTTAAACATTTACATGCTATGATAAAGAACTAAATGGTTATTTCATTTAACTTGTTAAATTAAAGAAAACTTTCGACAGAGAACTTTTTTTTTACAAACTTTCAATATTAAGTTTAGAATAACAACAAATCTTGACTAATAAAAATGGAGAATTATAATTAACTTAACAAAAGTGGAAAGAAAATTCAAGCAATGACAATATAATCACGTAATACAAAATTGTCTTAGGTCTTATTTTTATAGTGATCCTAATTAAATCCGCGTCAATTGTAATGTTACAAGGAATATTTTTTCATCATAAGGGTGGATTGACTGATTGTTAATCAACATCGCATTTTGAAGCTACTCGAGAGCTGTTGGTGATGAATCTCTCATATCTGAATGTAAATCGAATGATTGGAGTAACCTAGTGGCCATGGTGGCCAACTTATGGCCGGCAATATTTTTCGTTCAAAGTAATGCCCCCCACACAAACACTGCCTAACCCAGCGTTTCTCAAACTGTGAAGCGCTCTCCCCTTAGAGGCATTACAACTGTACTAGGGGGCGCGAGAAGTCAAAACCAAAAGGTTATTTAAAAAAATTATTAATGGACTGAAAGTAAATAAACAAAATACATTCTGACCATAATAAAAAACGAAATAAACATTTACACTGATATATTACACTTATGAATGTGTCAGTGCTACACAATGTATTTTATAATCAATTTAACAGTACAAAGTCAAGAACAAGCTTAATAATTAGCAGTGACCCCATGGGATTGTCATATATAAACTTAAATACAAACACTAACACTTATCTTGATAATTTGTACGGTTTATAATTAATTCCTTAACTGCCGATTAAAACTTACGCGAGTCACTTCCCAATGCCAACCGTCTTCCACGTGGATCGCACGTATGTGATGTATTGCGGGGGATAAAGGAGCAAATAATCTTATATAAGCAAATCCTTCGCAAACATTGTCAATGTCCTTTTATTACATTCCAAAGCTTTCGGAATAATTTTATGGATAGTTGTGCACAGAAAAGATCGTTCTTTAGAAAGACGTATATATACGTCCGGTTAAATTAATGCTTTGGCTGAACGAGTCATTTATATACGCCGTTGGCACTTAAGAGGTTAAAGTCATATCGTAGTCTTTTAGCGTCAAAATTATTAAATTCAAAACATTGTTACGAGGGGTTGCGATGAAAATTGTGATGGAGTATTGGGTCGCGAATATTGAAACTTTGAGAAGCAGTGCCCTAACCATTCCAATGGTTTTCTCTCCTGATATTAGTAGGATTAAACAGTATCCCCAGAACCTTTCATACCTACTGGAGTTGACAATCATTGCTCAGATTGAAACGACTCTCATCAGGATGCAGAATGGGACTCCATTAACGAGGAGTCCAGTTTTTTCGTTTTTGACACTACTTTATACGAACCTACCGATGGACTGCTGTTAAGGTTATGCAGTGTTTAGTACCCTGAATAAATAGGCCACCTTCATGCAAATGTCTGATCACAGTAAACCAGGTTACCTGCTATCCCATTTCCGTACGCAGCTGCTGAACAATGCTGCCCGATATTTGGTTCCAGGCTGTTTTTACCTACAAAACGATTTATCTCTCATCACTTGTCATTGGTTTCTTTGGCTGACTACCCGCGACCTTTCTCGCATATTTTCATGTCATTTAGAAGGCTTTCCAATCCCTCGAAACCACACTTTTTTCAATTCTGAATTCTTTTGAACACTCGCCAAACTACGCCACTATTCAAGCTTAGCGATTCTGCCACATGTAAGGGCATCCTGATGGTTTCTTGTAGCTATTATGGAAGTACGATTTTATTTTCACTTGCAGGAAATGCATCCTTCCTGCTTCTATTTAAAATGCTTCAGCACTGAGCACGCGCATTTCACTCGTTAACGTCCCATGACGTCTCTTCTGACGTCATAGTGCTGACATTTATTTATGCGTTACTTTTCTTTTGAGTTGTATTTTCACTTTACTGGTGGAAACAAGTCCCTTTCAGCAATTTCATGGTTGTGTGTTAAAAACACATCTGTTACTTAAATTGTGCATGCTAGTGTACAACATATTCGAAGAGAAACTTTAATTTTTAAATACTTGTCAGTAGCGAAACTCTAGTATAAAATCCATATAAAATTACATTAAATTTTAATATATTCATCCTATACAACTAACATTTCTTAATTCAGGGGGAAAATATATAAAATATAGCGCAAGATCTAATTAGTTATAAGAAAAATCAACGGAATTATTTTTTTCTGTCTGAGCATAAAAGCCTCAAAAGGGTCCATAGAACCTTTGCTAAGAGACTTTGTTCCATGAAATTATCGTTCATATGTCCATCTCTTTTCTTTTTTTAAGTTTAATGATCTGCTATTCAGGAAAATTTCTACAGTTTATTCTTTTTTCTTTTTTTCTAATTATTGGAGTTCGTCTGGAATTTTTTCTTGACTGGTTCACATAAAAAATATCTAGCTGGCAGAATCAAATATTTTAACTACACTAAGCGAATAATTTCTTTTTGTTTGATGGCACTGTTTGCACGAAATGTTTTGACTAGGGATGCTGCAGATATTTACCTTATTGCTTGTGCTCGTAATAAGTCTTTTGAAACTAAGCTGAGCTTAAAAATCTTCGGTATAAATTCTTTTGAATTCTAAATTAGTACTGTCTATTTCAATTTTTTTGATTACACGGCAAGAACTTTTAAATTCAATCAGGTTTCGAAAGAATTTAAATTGCTTCTGTCTGGAATGCCAAGAATCTGATCAGGGGGAAAAAACTTTAGCGTGAAAAAAAGTTACTCGCGAAATAAATTCAGTGACAGCAGTATTTGAATGAAGAAAATTGAAACCTACGGATACTTTAATTCTGTACTGAATTTTTAATAATTGTACTAATGGAAGTCTTGATTTTTTATACGCAGAGCAACTTTGAAATAGTATATTGTTTATTTTAAGGATTTATAACATATATTTGTTAAATCTTAGGCTGCTTAGTTAAAGAAATTTGCATACGAGGGCATTTCGAAAAGTAAGGATACACCGTACGCCAGAGGAAAATAAAAGTTTTGGCGAGCAAGTTGGCAACACAGATGTTAATCTTGAACCGTTAGCTTTCTCCTCGCGGTCGTTTGGCATTTCAACGGTGATTCTGGTCGGAGTAGGTCGCGTTTAAAATGGCCGCGCCGATTCAGAATCCCGCCAAATGCGAAGTGAGCTCCATCATACGTTTTCTCCATGCAAAAGGTCAGCGACCAGCGGCTATTTGCAAAGAAATGGTTTCTGCTTATGGGAACATTATGAATCGACAAAATGTTACGAAATGGTGTCGTCATTTTTCTGAAGGTAGGACCGATGTTCATGACGAACGAAGAACATGTCGGCCATCTGTGATCTCTGTTGCCCTTCTTCAGAGAACGGAGGACGAAATTCGTGCGAATAGACGTCTCAAATTAAAAGAATTGCATCAGTTCATACTGGAAGTGTCAATGACAACTCTATGAAATTGTGACTGTCAAGTAAGGGTACAGGAAATTGTGTGAGTGCTGGTTTCCAAAAATGTTAACGGAAGAACACAAAAAGAAAAGGATGGGCTTTGCACTCGACTTCATCACACGCTTTGCAGAAGCAGGTGATGAGTTCCTTGATCACATTGTGACAGGTGACGAGACGTGAGTTTATCACCATACACCTGAATCCAAGCAACAATCAATGCAATGGCGCCATTTGAATTCACCAAAAGCCAAGAATTGAAAAACTTCGATTTCAGCGAAAAAAAGCATGGCTTCTGTTTTTTGGGACAGACAATGTATTCTTCTGTTGGAATTTATGCCTCCCGGAACGACAATTCTGCTGCATATTGCCAGACTTTCAAACGTCTTCGAAGGGCAATTCAAAACAAACGCAGGGGAATGTTGACAAATGGAGTCCGCTTGCTTCATGACAACGCTCGGCCTTACACAGCGCTCGTAACCAAAGCACTTCTCAAACAATTCAAATGGGAAGTATTGGACCATCCGCCATACAGCCCGGACCTTGCACCCATCGACTTCCATTTATTCCGTTACCTGAAGTCACATCTTAGTGGAAAATCATTCCGCGACGATGATGAGATCAAAGATGAAGTTGAAATGTGGTTAAGACAACAGGCGGCAACCTTCTATGTCTGTGGGATACAAAAGCTTGTGCACCGACTTAACAAATGTTTGGATAACGGGGGTGATTATGTCGAAAAATAATAAATAATCCAGTTAATAAGATCTAACTAACGTTTTCTAAATAAATGTTTTCTTTAAGGAATGCGAGCCATTGTATCTTTACTTTTCGAAATGCCCTCTATTTAATCGAATTTCTAAAAAAAAAAAAAAAAAAATTCTAGAGTTTGGAATAAAAGGTAAAACTAGTGCTTCAGAATAAAGATTCTGTTTTTTTGTGTCAGTTTTGAAAGAGTGTGCATTATACATTTGAAGGAAAATATTTGGTAAACGCACAGTCTAATTTTCATACTTCGTTCTTACACACAACTTGGAGATTTTCTTCTTGTTTTCTTACATCATTAATTGAAATTCAAAAGCAAAGAGTCAAAAATAATACCCACAAACATTTAGTTAGTAGAATGAAGTGACAAATTATCAGAATACTTGATACAGGCAATTCCAAGTAAGGACTGCTAAAACCTTTGATCATAACTTATGGAGAAAGTTTAATAAGACCGTATCCGCTCAGAAAAATCAAAATTGTCCTGTGAAAAATGAACAGTTCAACCCTTGTTTGTCCGTTACTGAGAGATGTTGCATAAGTGCAGGAATTTCTCAACTGTTCCTTGAATTTGTTCAGCAGGAACCTAAGATTCTTTAGCTACTGTTTCCTGATTGGCAGCATGAGAAAGGTTTGTTTACAGAAAGGCTTTCTGTTTGCATCCCGATCCTTTTTGAGAATAGAAGAGTGTGTTTAGCATGGTAAACAAAACATCATGGATGGGGGGTATCTAGAGCGACTAGCTCTAGAGAGAATAGGAGATATACCAAATGACGCCGTTCAGGTTTATACAGATGACAGTAGAGACGATTTTTATCGATCTGGCAGAGGAATTTACATCAAATAGCAAGACCATAGCTTAAGAATCCAGAGAAGAAATCCAGATTGTTGCTCAGTTTATCGCAGTGAGCGAATAGCCATTGGTGAGGCTCTTGGTACTCTTGCATCTCTTCCAAGTGGAAAAGAGATTTGGATACTGTCTGATAGCAGAAGTGCAATATAGCACTTGTCCAATTGGCAAAGTGTGAGAGATAATGGTGGAGTGTCAATACTCAGCAAGTTAAAACTACTTTCCACATCACATCAGATTCATCTGCAGTGGATTCCGTCCAACGTAGACCTAGAGGGAAATGAGATTGCGGAAACTTTGGCCAAAGCTGGCGCTTGCGTGGTCAAAGAGCCGTCAGCACCCATAACCTTTTTGGAGATTTTCTCTAGAACTAAACACCCGAATAAAACCGCCTGGATTGTCCCCCAGATCACCATTAGTATCAGTGTTCTCGTCCTGGAGGCTCTCTGACTCAAGGTTTTAAAAGACAGGAGCGAACTCTTCTAGTCCACTTTGGAAGTGGTCATCTTAAAACGATAAAATTTTCCGAAGGATTCAAGAGCTTTGAAATGTGCGCGAATTGCTCTTCTGAGCCGGCCTCGCCTGCTCACATCCTCGAATGCCTAGGGCTCACCAAGCAGGATTTAGCAGACGACCCCTTGCTGGTGTTGGATTTTTTGAAAGTGTACGAAGTCATGGATCTGGTCTAGCACTGCTGGCCAATGGGGGGCGTGCAACAACAACAACAACGACAACAAAAAGCATCAACATTACAAATGGGATGAAGAGTACAATGAGTTCAAAATCAACCTATAAGTACTAGTTCTCGACAAACCATTACCTGGAGGTAACCAGTGACTCACCCCAACACCTGGGAAAGAAAACAGTATACCTATAGACTTTTGATGAGGTTGATAGATATCATGCTAGAAGACTGATCATATTTCTTTGGCAGATATTTTTGTCTGCTGTTAAGTATGTAGAATGAAATCTTGTCATGTGTTTACTTTTTCCGGTTCACAATTACCATTGATTTCTTTTTTATGAATAATGATGCTCATCCGCCGGAGATTATTTCTGAAGAGGATATTCGTGGGATGAGAATCAGCTAATCAGATCACCAGATCTTAACCTGACAAAACATAGTTTGGATGTTTTTGAAAGGGCTATTGAGAGAAATTAGCCTCCCTGAACTAACCAGAAACTTAAAAAAAAGCATTGCTGGTAGAGTGAAAATGACTAACACGGCAACTCACAAGTCTGAAATTTCCAACCACGAACTCACGTCGGAAAAGTTATGTAACTGTAATGAGGGAATACTCGGTATTACTTTATTTATTTATTTTGTTATTCCTTGTAAGCTCTCCTTTAGACTTTCCTGCGTTAATCAGCTGTACACACGATGATGCGTGCCTACCATAACTATTCTATATTTTTTTGTATTGCATCAATCTAAGCACACAACTGATTAATTATTAACTATGAAACGAATATACCATGCACGTCTATATGTGTTTCTATTTACTTAAATACTAAATATATAAAAGTTTATCCAATGTTCTGGAGGTAATCAGTCAAAAGTGGAAATTCTCTTAATTTTCAGCAGCAGTTTATTAATTAGTTTAATTAAAAATACTTTTGCAACAACCTCCTGAAAAAATTTCAAATTTTTTGCATAAGTGATACATTTTTAATCTACATTTAGCAAAAATATTCATTAATGCCTTTAGCATTTTTAATACAGTATAACTAATTATTTTTGACACATTTCACACATATTATCATAATAAATTAATAAGTCCATAAAAAATGTAATTTTGTGATTTTTTTCTACTAATACAATACAACTGAAATTAATAACTTTAGGTCTCAGGACATTTATGTGCATTAATTATAATTTTGATACATAATTTAGTGCTATTTTTGTCTTATCTTTGGTTGTAAAAATATGTAGTCTGAGAAATATAATATATTAGCTTATCGAATATGAAATGGAGCAAAAAATGCACATAATTGAATTCGATTTTTTCCAATAAAAACTAAGATTTTAACATGATTTGTAAATTTTTTTTCAAACTGAAATACGCGTTAAAAAGAGGAAAAGATGTACCTTTCACACGGAAAATAAATTATGCCAAAATACGGCGTCTAAATTAGGTTTTGTACAATTTAAATAAACAACGCAAGAACTTTGCTATATTTCATACTTGACATTCTAATACATAAACTAAAAAAGAGAAAAAGAAAAAACTGAATTTTTATTCAACACAATATTAACTACTTCATTAATGATTCAGAAAACAGAAATAATGGTATTTTTTTTAAATTAGAGAGTATAAATATAAAAATTCATACAAAGAATTCATATTTATAGAAAGAGTATTATATATAGTTCATATTATACTAATAAAGTTTTAGCAATTAATACATAACTTACAATACATACAAAAAAGTTACGGAAAGCACACTCAAGTACAACTAAAATTTTTTGGAATCAGTTTATATTTTACTGATTATGATATAATGGTTACAAAATGTAATATTTTTGAAAAATAATCCCAACTAGTATTGCGTTAAGTGAGATGTTCATTCTGTATGCAATCTAATTAAAATTTTCTAAGTGCTTATGCAATGTATACTATCAAAATTTTCCTTATTATAAATGAAGAATTCCAAATTCTCTAATAGTTCCTCTCAGTCTGATTTTGAAATCCCATAGTAATTACATTGTTTACATTAGTCAACACTCCCATCATTATGACTTCACAAATTTTTACATAATTGACTGAGTTGCCTTCTTCCATTTAACTTCGAGCAACAGAATTAAATTTTAAGGCTAATGCGAACATTTAAAGGGAGTTACCGTTAATTATGCGAAGAGCTACTAATTAGTTGATGAACTGGAGCGATTGAAAGTAATTAACTCTCAGTTTTAGACCTCACAAATTACGTTTTATTTTTCGTAAGCGATAACTAAACTAACTTTGATGTTTTCTTATACTTTTTTTTATGAAATGTTTAACAGTACTGTGATGCCCCGAACTATAACAATAGATGGGACTAAGTTATAACCGCGTAAGTCGAGGTATAATTTTGCATATAAATATACATAAATCAATTTTAGTTTGAACCTGAGACGAAAATAAATAGTAGTTTAGGGAAAAAATTGTTTAATAAACTCTCTATAAGATAATACAAATACAAAACTTGAAGTTTATTGATGTAGAAGAGGGGCACTCAACCATTTTTTTGTGCTGGGCTACTTACATATGTTAGTTAATTCACGCGGGCAGCATACATACGTTAGTTATTTCACGAGGTCCGCAGCATGAGGATAAATGGGAGAGGGGGAGTGAGAAATGCTTTAAGACCAAGATAAAATTGAACATTTAAAATGTGGAAAATTGATCAAAATATTATATAACTCTGGTTTTCTTCTTTAAAAATATTATGTTTTTTATTTATTTACTTATTTTGTCAATAACACTAAATTAGGAGCATTTAAGAAACACTCCTTCACAATTTCTGCATCAGTAAACCGTTTCATATGATTACCAATAATATAAAAAACTTCAGAGAATGTCTTTGTTACCGCTGTGATATTACCACAGGCAAAACACTTTGTTGCTGGTCCAAAGATTTTCAAGAAAGCCTATTTATCCCCTCTTGCAAGAGATCTTTGAAGAAAAGTGTCATTGAATGATTCTGGTTTATTGGTATTTTTTAAATACAGCACTTTCTTGACAAATGAAACAATTACTGATCATTGTTTGTGTTTCACTACAAAATAGTCAACCTCCCTTGAAACGATATATTTTCTTCGAATATTTTTCACTTGCAAGATATGAAAGATTGTTAAAAATAAGTTCCGCCCATAAAATTGCAGCTACTCCACTGTTGTCTGTTATCGCTAACCGTAACCATTCCTATCAAAAAAGAATATCAATTCGTACCCGTACGATACCGACAGCAAAACGCAAAATGGATATATTTGATATCTTGACAAAGAATTGCCCCCCAAATTTTTAATACAATGTTCTTAAAGAAGTGAATTTCTCAGAGCACTCGGCCATGACCGGGCCACTTAAAACGGCTCGGCGGGCAGCAGGTTGAGTAACGCTAATGTAGAAGGTCTCATAAAATCTAACAAAAGAAATCTGCCGGTTCAAACATATTTTCCCCCTTAAAATTTCCTCGTAGCATACTAGTATATTTTTGTATTCCTTGTTTTGTTGAAAAAATACTCTTTTCGTTAGAATTTGTATTTTCTACAATTTGTAACCTTTTTTTCGAATTTCTACTATAGTTACTCTCTGTTCCTATATATACTATATCTTGTCAAATTTTCATATCGTTAATAAAATACTTTCTATTCATCCACATTCAAGTTCAAGTACATTTTTAAATCTTTTAGAGGAGGAAGCTTGATGTTAATGCAGTTTTTTTAAATATTAATTCATTAATTAAATTAAAAATGAATAAATAGTAGTAAGCAAGAATAACAGTCCGATAGCATATAGAAAGGAAAATCGTTCGTTGTGTACCTGTAGAGCAATGTATAGTGCGTTGGACTTCTAATCCAAACGTCGTTGGTTCGAATCCCTTCTGGGATGGCCAAATTTCTCTGAGAATGGGTTTCTTTTTTTATACTATTTTATTAGAATAATTAAATTTAATCAATGAATAAACAATATCAATAAAAAAAATCCTACACCTTATACAGAAAGGAAAATGGAAAATTTCGAGGAAAAATCGCTTTCTCTCATTTGTCACTTAATAGGTGTGATTCTGTCATACGTGGTGGTGTGATATCGATATAAACCAGTAATAGCCTCCACGCGATGACGATCGTTTTGGTGTGGTGACTAAGATACTCGTTTTCGGAACAGAAGGTGCTTAGATCAAATCCTCTTTAACTTTTCTTCCAATTTTCATCAAAATTTCGAGTGAAGGTAGAATTTCTTAAGATGAAAAGTCGAGTTATATTGATTTCAAAAACAATTTTGCAAAAGAATTACAACAATTAATTTTTTACTTAGGGACAGAAGGGCTTATTACATTTTGAATCGAAAATTCGATTCATACATCGCTTCTAATTCTAAATTTTTCCCGCGGTATCCTAGTGGCAAGTTATAGTTATAGATTCAGGTCATGCGTTCGTAACCTAGTGCCACTGAAGATTCTTCGCGAAGAGGGGTTGATGCTCGTTAAATCTGTCGTGGCTCAAAGTCCTCACGATGACATGGTGTGGAAGTTAGGAGAAAGAGTTGTCAGCTCAGGCGTTCTCCTCACTACTTGACCAAGGCTCAAAATTGCGAGGTCCATCGTGAATAACCTCTCGTGTTGTCACGTACGGCAAAGTTAATAAGCACTCACACTCATTCTAATTATCTGTATTGCAATCACATAATTTTCATAGATATATTTGTTCTCAATTTCTACTATTAGATCACACTCTCTATTTATTTATCTTGGTAGAATTTTCAATCTTGAATAAAATACATTTTAAAGCGCTCAATTGAGCTGAAATTTTATACACACGATTATTTTGGATGACAATACAGTAATTTAATAATTAATAAAAATTAATTGATTAAAACTAATTATTTAAAAAATTACAAATACAGTCACATTGGTATCATTTTTGGCGACTTAGCGACCCTTTTAGCGACTTTTGTCAAAACTTGAAAAGGTTTTTTTTTTTCTCACGTCTTAAAGCATTCAGTTGAACTGAAATTTTATATTCACGATTGTTTTGAATGACAATACGATACTTTAATGATAATTAATAAAAATTAATTACCACTTAATGTTGTGATTCTGTCACATGTAGATAAATATTTATATTAATTGTAACTATTTAATAAAAAAAAAGTAGCTAAAATAAATTTTTTTCTTGGTTGATCTAAGTAGGAATTGAATTAAATTTTTTTTATATTGCTTGTTTTTCAATTATTTTGACAATTTTTTAATATTCTCATATGTCTGAAGACAAAATTATTTAAGTAAGGGCTGGAGAGTGCTACTCAAAGTTTTTCATATATTGTTTTAAAAATTAATGAGATATTAGATCTATATATATATCTTTATATATGTAGGCATAATGAATACTTGGAATAAGTTGTATATTTAAAGAGGGATTAATCAATTATATAAACGCAATTTTTGTTGTAGTTTTATCTGTTGTTCCTTTGAAAACTTCTGAGTAAAATAGTTAAGTCTTTAAAATGTCATTTGATCACATATCATAAATTTTATTAAAAGTACTTTACAGAAAAATCGGTATTTAACGAGATTATTGTAATCCTTGTGTTGTGTGTGTGTGAGGAAGGGTGCATATTAAATCATTTTGAAAAAAAGTTATTCTAGATTTTTCAAGAGAAACATGAGGAATAGCAACTAAGGACTTCTGAATATGCCCTAGTGACGATGAAATTAATCAAGAAATTGTAGAATTATTTTTCCTTTCTGAAATTAAAATTTTGTAATGCAATTATCATTACTGACGCTTTGTTTCATTTGACTTTATTTATGAAATATTTGTCATTTTTACGCGTGTAATGATTATTTTTCAATTTCTACTTAATTTACTACTATTTCTGTTTTCCCTCTATTTAATTTTTTTAATTATTCATACATATGCGTTTGCAATTTAAATAGATATGCACAAAGAATTCTGTTATAAAAAAGTACACAGATATTCGAAAATTGTCTCAAACTGGATTCATCCAAATACATAAATAAAGATTATTTTTAAAAACTCAAGGCTTAAATATAAATACAAGTAATCTCAGAAAAAAATCTAGCGACGAAAAAGCTAAGTAAGTGTCAAAAAGTAATGCGAAAAGCTCCTGGAATAAACGATATATCCATATCTCGTTGAAAATCTTATCTGAATCTCCAAAGTTTGGTACATATCAGCTGACAAATGATGTGCTAAAAGATTGCTTAGGACATGGAATGATGTGTAAATGAACTCTTCTCACTTCATTCGGTGATGATACGATAGAGAAGCACCTTCGCTCAGAATCGTTGGCAGAACTCCAATCTCGTTGGATGAAGAGGGTGAAATGCTTAAGTTTTCAGCGGATTTTTTAAAAAGAAAAAGAAAATGGGTTTCTATAAAGAATTTATGTGTGCAATTAGAAGTATTTTGAATATTCTTTAGTGACATTGACTTGCAGTTATTTAAATAAATGAGTATAGTATGTTAGAGTAGAGAGAGGTAATATTTAATCAAATGAATAAATTAAAAACTAGTAAACAAAACATATATTTAGCCTTACAAGTAATGCATTAAACTTAACCCTAGTGATTTATTATCTTTAGAGAAACCAAATAAATTTTAACACGGAATCAATTTCTAAAGAATTTTTTCGTGCTCAGAAGAATTTAAAAAAATTTTTAGTTACATTAATTTGTCGTTATTTTAATAGATGCTGTGATGTTTGAGAAAAATAATGGTAGCGTGATATTTATTAATTTAAATGTTTGTTTTTTTATCACAAATATTAATTACACTGCATACATTGAAGTTATTAAAAAGATTGGTTAGTTCATTAGATTTCAGATTTTAATGATTGTGAGGGAGGAGATTATACATCCGTCCGATTCTATGTTTTCTTACAGACTTCTCTCTCCTGTCTAAGGTCTCGGGATAGTAGCGGTCTGCCTCGTAATCCTCCAGTTACATCCGGCTCATGGGTGGAGTGGGTGATTTCTCACGGTGTCAAAGGTTTCAGGAGTGATGATCAACGACAAGACCTCAGTATATTTTAAGGGTGCACGTGTGCATAGTAAAGCGTTTATCCTATCCACAAAAAGAAGTCGACTTTTCAGCTGCGTGACGGGAAAACATCACATTGCATATAGAAAGTAAGATATTGTTTAATGTCGCCCAACCGGTATAGTTATTAGCGACGCTGATTACTGTGACGTAGGGACTGGGTTCGAATCCCGGGGAAGACATGGATGTTTGTAAATGTATAGTGACTTCGCGGCATTTGGGTACTCTAAATAGCCGTCGAGCCGCAAGTCCTCTCATTAGGTTGGTGGAAGGGAAAGAGAGGTGGGAGGCCTCTGACCACCCCCAGAGTTATCAGAGTCCCCCCAGAGTCCCTCTAAATCGGGGTGGAACAGAGCCAAATTCGTACTGTCACCTGTATGGTGCTCAAAGCTACGGCTAACGACAGGCGTCACTTAGTCCTTTGTCATGATGAATTTCGGGGGCCTCGATCTGGCCTTTACCGATCTGGTGTGGTATTAGTAACAACAACATAACATAACAGGTATTGTTTATTAAAATGTATAAATTGAAAACACATGTTTCGCTATATATAAAATTCATTAAATTTAAACCTATTTTATTTGTTATCTATAGGTATACCAAATAAATTTTAACAGAGGTTTAATTGAACCTCTTATTTAAACTATTTTTTTTAAATTTAAGGTAAAGTGATTAGTTATTAAATACTTATAACATTAAAGATAATCAATCGTCGAGTTAGGCATTATATAAAACCAACTAAAGAAATAAAAATAATTTTACAACAAACAGTATATATGAGAACATTTTATCTGACAATAATATTTGCTGTGTGTTTTTTTCCACTAAAGTAAATTCTTTGATTCTTATGAAGTCATATAAATTCAAAAATTTCTTGAAGGTTTCGGATTCCTCGTAAAATAATTTTCACAAGCACGTATATCTTTTTCACAAGGGTATATCATTTAGTTTTTTTACCACATAAAGCAGGGGTGTCAAACTCGTGGCCCACCACGAGCATTTTTGCGGCCCGATCAGTATATCTCTGTACACCATAATATATAATAAAATATAAAATATTTTCCCGAAATAGGAAAGATATCGCGGAGAAGAAATTTCAAGTATCAGGAAGTAAACATCAAATTTTCTTGTTCTTTTATGTATGTTTATTATAATGCATTATTCGAAAGCAAACCTACGTTTCTATGGATATTGATTTTTTTTTTGCGGCTCACTTAAAGTTAAGCCTTATTTATTTGCTCCAAGTTAGCCTTTGAGTTAAAGGGTTTAATTTTATTTAGTCAAATTAGTTTTTGAAATTCCATGATTATTGATGAAATTTCACCAAAATACAAGCACTAAATACGTATTAGAAAAATAAAAAGTATTTCATAACCCTCTTCCCCCTACACAAAATCTATAATAAAAAGATTAGGCAAATAAAATTTTAATCAGTTCTGTAAATTAATGATAATATTTATTAATTAGATGCACGTGTATTTTAAAACAATTTAAGTAATACTATCAACATTTTTTAAAAACCTCATGTCTACAATTTTTTTGATGAGTTGCATAAAAATATTGCTTTTTTCGCTTTTATTTTAAGATTTCTTATTTCCCAAACTTTTTTTTGTCTCCTGTTTAGATGATTTTAAAGTTCCACTTACATGATTACTGAAGTATGAACTTTTACATTGTAATGGATTGTTTTACGATTACTTTGGGAATTTTTAGAAGGACTTTGTGTATTTACAAAATTTAAATATACATATATTTAAAGTAAAGTCATATTTTTCAAATCAAAGGGGAGATCATCAATGTAATTTTTTTGGTATATTTCTAATACCAAATTATTTCTTAACAATTTTTGTTTAATTTTAATTGGTTGTGATAAAAGGTTTCTTTTTTTCTAGAACATCAAGCTGTATAATTTTCAACATCTTCATTGTTAATTTTTTAATATTGTATGATATTTATACTAAACGAAGGTATTCCATATTGATATATATATTACCGTCGAAGTGTGAAATCCGTTATTTCATAGAATTATTGGATTTCATGAAATAACTAGACAAGTGTGTGTGTGTGTGTGTGTCAGTTTAAAGATATAAAATTATTGAATTCTACGATTTAACTAGGCATTCCATACAATAACGATAATTTGGTCGTTAAAGTATGAAATACGGCACTCGAAAGTTCTTTGAACTGGTTCTAGCTGCTTTTAGTCAATTTTAAACCCCAATTTTAAGTCTCGTCATCACAGCAATCTTTTAATAAATAATGAAAAGTAAAATAAAGGTATTTCATAAAATTTAAATTAGTATTCTCTTATAATTTTGTTTGAAAAGGTTTCCACAATGTTTTTATGAAGCAACAGTGTTTTTTCCCAGCATATATTGTTTTTTATACTTTGTTTTCCCCTTCATTTCTGTTCAACTAATGTTAGCAATATGAGCAATAATACATTATATCATGTGGTTTTAATTATTATTTATCAATTAATCATCCGCAATGGGGATAAAATGTATTTTTCGAGAGATTTCAGCTATTTATGATCAATTAATTTATAAAATAACCTTGAAATTGTTTATTTTTCACTTTAACGGCCTATCACTACTTATTTCATAGAATAACTAGGTAAAGTATGAAGTTTTTCATCTATTATATACTTTAACTGACTTGCCTAGTCATTTTATGAAATACCTAGTTATTCTATGAAATAACTGAATTATTCACTTTAACGGTAACATATACATACGACCATTACAACCTATATTTGCAATATCTATGAAATAAAAAAAGTGAATTTTTCCAATATTTAATTTATAATTTAAAAAAAGCCTAGATTTTATCCATTTTTTTGAAATATTTCTATTAATTGAAGAAAAAGAAAAATATTGTCCAAATGGAGAAAGTGGGAGAAAATAAATCTGTTTGCATTGGGCATGATATAAAAATGCTATTTTGTTTTCGAGTGGGTTTTGTCGAGTGTTATTGCAACATTGGGATAAGTTATTGCTTGCACATCTTATAAATTACAGCAACATCAAGAGGACGCGTTCGACATAACTACTCAACATGCAACTTAAATATTTTGAAGCATTAAAAAAAAGCCAATGTGAAATTTCCTTATTTCTTCTATATGTTCATGCTCATTGTCTGCTCATACAAAATTTTTAGAATCGTAAAATCATTTTGAAGGAAATCTGAATAAACAGAAAATTTATCTCTTGGAAGGCACTATTCTTCTAAGATTGGTATACCATAAATTTAAAAGAAACATAGACGTATTTAAAAAAATGCAAGGTATTTCTTGGTTACTATTATAACTAAAGTTCTCTGAATATGATCTTAAGGGATATGAAAAAAACGTGTAGCTGTAATTAAGTTACAAATAATTCTTGCACGAGAAAGTTCCTCAATCCTATTATAAAACATTAAACAAAAATCTTCTTTGACTTAAGATTACATATTAATAACGGAAGGTAGTATTGGAAGGCTCTTTCTTTTCGAATGGGAGGATTGCGTGATGGGTTGTCATGTCGTTTCCCAACAATAACTTTTTGATGTCTCGCAATCAATTGATGAAATAAAAACAAACAATGGAAAACTTTTCTCTGACGCTTCTTGCACTAGATTTCCTTCATAGTTTGTAAAATAATAGTACTAAATGCAATAAAATCTTTGTTATTCTTGTTATGAAAAGTTTTTGTAAGTTATATAATAAACAAATGATATATAAATCTTTTTAAGTCAATTCCTACTTCGATAGAAACACGTACTGGCGCCATCTGTTTCAGCCAGTTGTAACTTCGATAGAAATAACGCAGAATAAATTTAAAATTAAGAAATAATATTTAATTAATGAATTAATATTTGGAAAAAACTGTATTAACATTAAGTGTCATCCACTACAAGTTTTAAAAAAATGTGTTTGAACTTGAATGGATGAATAGAAAGTATTTTATTAACGATTGAAAATTTGAACAAGATTATATATATATATATATATATATATATATATATATATATATATATATATATATATATTGTCACGGAGTTCGAAAGAAGTACACAGTTCAATTAAACAAACAATTAGATTTATTCTAACGCTGGGAGCTCGATACAACACTGGACTGAGAACATCCCCAACTGGCGATGAACTCTGCTTTTATACACTTCGGAATATTCGAGAAATACCCAGTATGCACTCTAAAGAATGATCTGGATTCATCTAGAACCTAGAGAAACAATACATTAAAAACGGAAACAAAAATTCCAGTCTTTGGATAAATCTGCCGGGGCCGGGATTCGAACCCGAGACCTGAGGAAGTTCAGTCCAACGCTCTGCCAACTCGGCTATCGGGACTTGTAGCAAATTATGCGTGTGGCAATATATATGCAGAGAGACACAATTTATATAATACCGAACTAACCTCACTCGGACCACTATCAATAACTGGCTCGCCTACACACGATTCCAATACTATTACAGATCCTACCTTGCCGTAGCTTAAGTAACGGTCACAATTATCCTAGATGAGGCATTGCAATAACTCGAGTGCAATGGTATGCACCTTGACTCAATGGATCTTTATCACGTATAACTTCTATTCGTAGCCACGTCGCGTTATCTAAAACTTCTTCACGCTTGAACCACAGATTATGTTTTCATTCCTCAAATTGCCATCGCGCTTACTCTAACTTCTGATATTAAAAAGCTTCGTAATTTGCATCTTTTTTCACACTTCACTTCTTGTATTTGGTTGGAAAAGAGTTGCCATTAATTCTGGCCCCAAAGAACCCAAAGGACATGTTAAAGAAAAGACGCGTGATCCCGTCACAATTTGGCACATAGACATATTACAATGTCAGAAAGAACATAACAACAAGGAAAATTTTTTGATGGTGGTGAAGAAGGTGAGTTAAGATACAAGTCATATGAAAAAGTGTGAAATCGTGAATCAGAGATAAAGCTTTTTCCACGAGAAATTTGTGTATAATATGGAATGTGATCTCTGTGAACTGCTATACAAGCCTCACAACCAGCTACCATACTGTTTATGAGGGTGTCAATTAGTATTTGTGGCAACAACACCTATTTTCAAAAGTGGGGATTTTAGCTTCTGGAATGTCGCACGAAGGGGGCTACGCAAAGAAGTAGCTCTTCCTAGACCAACCCAAACATATTCAATAGGATTCAGATCCGGAGATCTCGAGGGCCAATAGTACTTGGAAAAACCTCACAAAGGCTTTCAGGATCTCATCCTTATAGCGCTTTGAGTTCATAGTACCCTTATCAAAAACGTACAGTGGTGTACGGCGTCCCAACATTATGCCACCATACTCAAGGATTCCCTTGCTACAAAATCTGTCGATTTTTGTTGCATAGAATGGGTGAAAACATGTGAATTCTCTCCATGTGAAGACTCGATAAAAATCTCTTTGTCTGGTACATTTCGACTCATCACTGATAAAAACACGGCCGCAATTTTGTGGTGTCCCCGACTGATGTTTTCAGCTCTGAAATATCCGGTTTTTTCCTGCTGGATTCAGTTAAAGGGACACACCAGACTGGATGCCAGGCGTAAAGGCCAGTCTCAGCAAGAAGGCTGTAGAATGTTTGCCTGGAAATTCTGTAAGGGTACTCCCCTCGAGTGCCCTTCTCCTTGATTATCAGCGTAAGCTAGAGGTGTAGGAATAAATAAGGAAATACAGACCCGAATATTAAATAGTCACTCCTACCTTAATGTCGAATGAAGTAGCGATCAATCTGAATTGGAATACGTTTGTACAGAGGCTCAACTAGAATTTTTGAAATATATAACTTAGAAGTGGCTTTATTCATATTTTACGACAACAGAGGGCCAAAGCAATCTTAAGAAAAAAATGCCAATAATTATTTCAATGGGTGGAAACTGAAAATAATGAGAAATTTTCAAAAATTCTAGTTGAGCCTCTGTAGAGAGGTCTGAGCTATATACAGGCAAATTATTATTATAATAGAACGATTTTTCACAAAAGGAGAACATTTGAAAAAAAGATTATTCTAAGTTAATGTTTTGCCAAAATATTATATTTAAATAAATCTTTTTGCAAAATGTCCTTAAAACAATTTTATGCATTTATTCTAATCTGAGTGACACTAAATATCATGAAAACTATCCATTAATGCGCTTTTTTAAAATCACAGTTCCGAACGTAGTCGGATACCTTAATAAGAATATTAAATAAATATTTATTTTAATTATTTCATCTTAAAATATCCACACTTATCAATTGCAAGAAGTATTAAACGCGTAATCATAATTTTTGATATTTATCTAGGAAAAATATTTTTATAAAACCAGTTAGTTAATTTCTACAAGAAGGGAATTATATAAAAATGTAAGCAAAAAACTGGGCACGTACAATGAAAATTAACAATTATTTTCTTGAACATAAAGTAAACAAAATAGTTCTTGTATAGATTATACCTCACATATCGCATATTTTAAAAATGTATTTTTTCGGTGATGTATAATCTTATTTGCATCAGATTCTAATTAAGATGAATTTTAGAGAATATAGTTAGCTAGTTTTTAATTTTTTTTATAGTTTCACTGTCTCTGCATTGAAGAAAAGATAAAGAATTTCTAATATGTTACGCAAAAACTTATGTAACTTATTAGAAAATTTAATTAGTTATTAAAAATTCTAGTTTTTCTTTGCGCAATATCATATTCTTTTATCAGATACGAAACATTTACATTGGCTTTGTATTTTGTTCAATAAATTGATAAATTTTGATTTAAAAAATTAAAAGGAAGATTGTATTAGAAATTTAGTTTGTATGTAATAGAAAAACAAATTTATATAAAAATTAGAAATTAAGAAAATTCAATAACAAAAAAGTATTACTTACCATATTTGAAGAGGGAAGCTAAGAAAAGGAATATTAATTTACATTTTACATATTATTATCAAAACTAAAACTAAAAATATTTTTACTAATTTTTGATTCCTTCATCTATGCTTTGAAATTAATTATTGATCTGGTTTGTGCTTTGAAACAAAGGTAAATTCTGTAAAATAACTTTTTTTATCATTGTTATGATTTAATTTCTACAAGTATCTAATTTCATAGCAAAAACAATCTCAGACTTTAAAATATAAAAAAGGATCACCATCCTAAACTAATATGAATATGAAAAAAAATATGTTCTAACATATACATAATTAAAAAAATATTTCCTCCTTTAACTTAATGTATTTGTTATGTTTTGTATTTTAAAGAATTAATTCATTCATTTATCAAGTAATTTAAAAACTGTTTAAAGAAATATTTCATTATTAGCAAATCATCAATGCTTGATTTCGTTAAGAACCTGGAGTACCTTTTCAGAACCTGTCAAGCATAAATTTAAATAGATAAAAAATCTTGATCAAAAATTTGCTTTACATTAGATAGTAAAAATTTTTGGTATTATTTTTATCCTATATTTTCAGAAATCACCCTCTTAAATCGCCATCTGGTAGAGCACTTCCTTTTAGCTTTGTCTGAAAGTTTTGAAATTGAATATAGTTTCCTTTCTAATTCAAAATCATAAAATGAGTTGGGCTAATTATGAAAGTTTCTGAGCGTAATAAAGCGAGAAAAAATATAAAGATATTATTACAAAGCGAATTGATCATTAACATAGTCTGGTTTTAATTTGCTTAATATTGGGTTTAGCTGAAATATTTATCAATGAAGAATTTTATACTAAACACATTTTTTATTGTAATATAAAATTAATATTTCAATAGGCCAAAATTTAATTTAAAAAATTGCATAAGGAGTAGAATAAGAGTTGAGATTTCCACGAAACCCATTTTTAGCTTATCTCTACAACAAGGGAAAAATGCTTGCAAAATTTCAAGTCTTTGTGTCTAACAAAGTTGTAAAATGCAATCTTTTATACCTAAATAGTTTCCGCAACGTGCTTTGGGAATCGATTTCCACAAAACCCATTCTTAGCTGATCTCTACTCATTGATGGTAAAATGTTTGTCAAATTTCAAATTTTTAGCCCAATAATTAAAAAACGGATTTTTTTAAATCTATAATCTCCCCTTATCCCCCCTTTAAAGTTGTTTTCCTCAAAACCCGTTTTTAGCGGATTTCTAATCATCAAAGGAAACATGTTTGCCAGATCTCAAGTCTGCAAGTCTAATAGTTTTAAAGGAATTTTTTATATCAATAACAGCCCATCTAACCCCATGAGAGCCGCTTTCCACAAAGCCTGTTTTTAGGAAATATCTGTTCAACAACGTAAGCATACTTGCCAATTTTCAAGTCTATGTTTGATAGTTCAAAAACGGAATTTTCCTTAGCTATAATACCCCGTAATCGTTAAGTAATACTAAATTTAACAAAAAAGACCAATACGGAAAGCGTTGACATTTCCACTGGAGTTCTAAATATTTTGGCTCTTTGTTTGTATATAATATTTCATAAGTTACAGATTTAAAAATTTGAGCCAGTGTCTACCATAAATGGATTTTAGAATTCACTTTTGAATAAGAAACAAGTAATGCAAAAAAAATTAAATCAATTCCTACTTAGGTCAACAAAGAAAATTTTTATTTTAGCTAATTGAATTTAATTAATGAACTAAAATTTGAAAAAAACTGTTTTCACATGAAGTGTTATGCCCAACAAATTTTAAAAAATGTATTTGAACTTAGTGGATAAAAAAAACCCAACAAAAAATTCGTTAGAAAAACCCACTGGCGCCATCTGTTGCAGCTAGTTCGAACTTCGACAGGAATAACGTAGTCCAAACTTAAAATTAAAAAATAAAATTTAATTAATGAATTAATATTTGAAAACACTGCGTTAAAATCAAGTGCCGTCCACTACAAGTTTAAAAAATGTATTTGAACTCTGAATTGATGAATAAAAATTATTTTATTAACGTTTGAAAATTTGAACAAGATATATATATATATATATATATATATATATATATATATATATATATATATATATATATATATATATATATATATATAAAAGAGAGAGAGAGAGTGAACTAATAGTAGAAATTGAATGACTAGAAGGTTTATTTACGTTCAATTTGGCAGGATTTCTTTTGCACGACATTTAAGAAAAATTCAAAATTTGAATTTATTAGTAACTATTGTGGGAGTATATCAAAAAGAAATATTATACCTATACATCCCAATGCGAATTCTGTTTATAGAAAATTCATCTTTACTTATGTTTATTTAAAGCGAATCTAAATCTACAAAATAAACATTCGAGTGTGCCGTTCTATTTTCACTACTTTAGGATTGAAGTTTCAGAGGAAATTCTGAGGCGATCTTATTTCTCTCGCTGTCTTCTTAATCTAAACTTCTTGGAAAATATATATTCTAGGAATTGAAAACAAATCTCTTTCGAGTTGTATGTTTTTTTTCGAATTAGTTTTGCTTTTAACTTATTGAATTCTGAACCAAATTAGTTTTTTTTCGTGAAGTTATTCTAAAAATGTGTAGATTTAGTTATTAAAATCTTTCAGCAAATTGATTTCTTAAAATGGAAACATATTAGACTGTAAAACCTGTCTTAGGTATCTTAAAGGAAGTTTTATTTGTAAGTGTGGTTTGTTTTAAATTAACACTGGTGTATAGTATGCAACGTATAATTGGTGTCATATGTAGTAGGATTCAAAAGTTCCCGGACTGAGTCTATATCTTAAAAAATAGCGAATTAAACTGCTGAAACACATCCTCCTTCGAAATAAGACCCTAGAATATCAGCACACTTTTGCCATGGTTTGTAAAGGTCATTGAAATATTTTTGGAATCCCTTTTTAGCCATTTCCTTTCATTCAGTTTGCGATGCACTTTTAACTTCATCTGCAGATTTGTCTACCTTTAACATGCGGGTAACAAGCTGACACACCCTATGCATTTTAGGATCCTTAGTCAGTATCCATTGTCATGTGGACGAGGATATCTCAACTGATTCTGCTATTGTTTAAAGGCTGTTCTTACGTACCGCCACAGAAACCTTTTCGATGCTTTCAGCGGTGCGAGAAGTCTGCAGACGTCCAGAGTGTTTGTCGTCTTCTACACTTTCCTTGCCTTCTCTGAAACGTCGATGCCACTCAAAAACTTGCGTTCGCGGTAATGTATCACAGCCTTACACCTACATCAAAATTTCTGAAGTCTCTGTAGCACTTTTTCCCAAACGAACAAAAAAATTCATATCATCATTATCCGCTCAACAAACGTAATTTCTTTCAATCGACGACGACTAAATACATCCGCCTACAAAATAAGACGTCGTGGCGGCCCACCAACCACGGGCTTTTGAACAAACCGTTTTTAGAAAAGGGGAAGTATGCATTAACATAAAAATGCTACTGTGAGTGAGTGAATATTAACGTCGCACTTTTCAGCTGCCCGGGGCTTTTGGCGACGGACCACGTAATTTTGAACCATGGTAGAAATGTTACTGCAGTCGTGCAAAAATTGCCCCCACGTTATAGGCTCTGTCCGGGAACTTTTGAGTCCTACTAGTATTTCGTAGTTTGGAATCTCAATCAGTTATAAGAGTGATGCCTGAGTTCATTCCTCGAACTTCTCCCCAAAAATATTTCCAGAGAACTTTGAAACTCAATATACAATCTCCGTTCTCCATTATTCTGCACATTTTTAGTGAAAGTGTGAGCCGTTATCAACCCTCTAATTATTCGCTTAGAAGAAAAGAATATATATTTATATTGGCAAACATATATATTTGTAGGATTAATTTGTACTAGTTTATTAAGACTGATATTATCAAAACATATCATTAGAATAATATGTAAAGTAGAATTGTTCTACAACCTCATTGGAATAATATGTGAAATAGAATTATTCTACAATCTTATTAAATAATATTAAAAAGTAGAATTATATCCTACAATCTCATAAGAATAATATGTAAAGTAAAATTATTCTGCAATAGGATTACAATAATATGTCAAGCAGATTTATTCTACTAGTTCATCAGAATAATATATAAAGTAGAATTATCCGACAATCTCATGAGAATAGTATGTGAAGTAAAATTATTCTACAATATCATTACAATAAAATGCAAAGCAGAATTATTCTACAATTTCATCCAAATAATATATAAAGTAGAATTATCCTACAATCTCTTGAGAATAATATGTGAAGTAAAATTATTCTACAATATGTGATTACAATAATATGTAAAGCAGGATTATTCTACAATTTCTCTCTCTCTCTCATTACAATAATACGTTAAAAGTAGAATTATCTTACAATCTCATGAGAATAATATGTAAAGTAAAATTATTGTACAATATGATTACAATAAAATGTAAAGCAGAATTATTCTACAATTTCATCCAAATAATATATAAAGTAGAATTATCATACAATCTCATGAGAATAATATGTGAAGTAAAATTATTCTACAATATGATTACAATAATATGTAAAGCAGGATTATTCTACAATCTCATTACAATAATATGTAAAAAGTAGAATTATCCTACAATCTCATGAGAATAATATGTAAAGTAAAATTATTGTACAATATGATTACAATGATATGTAAAGCAGGATTATTCTACAATCTCATTACAATAATATGTAAAGCAGGATTATTCTACAATCTCATTACAATAATATGTAAAAAGTAGAATTATCCTACAATCTCATGAGAATAATATGTAAAGTAAAATTATTCTACAATATGATTACAATAATATGTAAAGCAGGATTATTCTACAATCTCATTACAATAATATGTAAAGCAGGATTATTCTACAATCTCATTACAATAATATGTAAAGCAGGATTATTCTACAATCTCATTGCAATAATATGTAAAAAGTAGAATTATCGTACAGTCTCATGAGAATAATATGTAAAGTAAATTTATTGTACAATATGATTACAATGATATGTAAAGCAGGATTATTCTACTATTTCATCAGAATAATATATAAAGTAGAATTTTTCTACAATTTCATTATAATATACATTATTATTTGTATAGACTAATCACATAAGAAGCAGCATTTTAATATGCTAATCTACAATCTCTCATAAGACCATACTAATAATAACATACAGTCCCACAAGTATATTTTAATACTACTCAACAATGCATCTTGAGTATGTACTAATACGTCTAAAACTATTCTCTCAAGGCCATATTTATATCATTCTACAATTTTACAAGGTCAATTACAATCAATCTACAATTTAATTAAACCATACCAATAATACTCAACAATTTCAGAAATCTAAACTTAAATTCTGCGATCTTCTAAGGGCATTCTAATAGTAAGATGAAAATTAATAAGGCGAAATATTTATAAGTTTTCGAATCTCTAGATATACTTAAACTTACATGCTCTGTTGGTAAATAAGTACTTAAAAAGCGTTCATTTTGTTCATAATTCTTCAAATGCTAATAATTAAATTTCATTCTAAGAGAGCTTTATCACACTTTTTTTAATTTGTTTATTTCAGTATTCATTTTAGAAAATATTTAGAGTTTCTACTTGAGATTTCGGTTTCATATGTCACTGAAAACTATAAAATATTTTTACAAACCATGGCTCTTGGTGACATTTTCAGTTATTCACGAGTATTTTATTTTACTTCAAAGTGTAGCTTCTAAACGAATTTTAAAATAGCAATTTTTATAAGCAAAAAAAAAATAATATAAGAATATTTTATGGAAATATCTAATTATATATACTAAAATAGAAAAGATTATAAAATAAAGATGGAGATTAGGCCTAAAGTAAAATAGCTTTCGTCATTTGAAATTTTGTATGATGAAAATACTTCATAAATTCAAAAGATACAAAAAAAATGACCATGTTGGTAACTATGAATTGTGGTTATATGTTAAGTAATAATTTTATAAGTAATAAGAGGAGAATGTGTGTGTGTGGCAACTTTACATTGGAAAAGATAAATGCACAAAATAGAAAAAGATTCGAAAATTCAAATCAAATGAAAATTTTGAGTAAAAATTTATTACAACAAAATTTCGAGATTTAAAGTTATGTATATACCAGGTATTTTCTACGAAGTCAAATCTTACCTAAAACTAATATTGGTACGACTAATGAAATTTTAAAAAATTCATACTACTATATAGAAGGAAACAGATTTGAATATTTTTGCACCTTTAGAACTTTTAGAATCTCTTAACTAAAAGAAAACCCCATAATTATCAGGACATGATAGAATAAGTCTTTTCAAAGATATTTTATAAAGAGATAAAGAGTGTTTTTTTTTTCAGGTATAGAAGTTTAAGTTGGCATTACTTTCCAAGATGGCGACCGATTTAACAGCTGTCAAGTGATTTATTCTCAGTTTGGTTTGGCAATTCATCATGAATAGACTCACGCCTGAACAACGCTTTCAAATTGTGCAATTTTATTTCGAAAATAATGGTTCTGTGCGGAATACGTATTCCCTATTTTCATAAGCGAATTTTGTTTAGCGATGAAGCGCACTTCTGGTTGAATGGCTGCGTCAACAAACAAAACTGCCGCATTTGGAGTGAAGCTAATCCACAAGTGTACGTCGAAACACCGTTACATCCAGAAAAACTGACTGTTTGGTGCGCTTTATAGGCTGGTGGAATCATTGGTCCGTACTTCTTCAAAAACGATGAAGGCCAGATTGACTGCATCCGAGCCAGCCGTGACAGTCATATGCCAGAAATCATATTTAAAATGTAATGCCACAAGATGATCTTTCGAATAAAAAAATTCATGTCAATCGAATAATACATCGTTGTTTTATTGCATTTTAAAGTTCTATACTTCTAAAAAACACCATTTACTATGATCCACTTTTTTTTAAAATACATCTCTCTTAGATCTAAATGGTGTGATGGAATTTCAGAAAATATTTGGGGTGTTGTAAATATTATAACGAATATTTACATTTATAATCTTCTCAGAAGATTATTAAATGAAAGTTATTTTCAAAATATATCGATACGACATCTTCGGATTTAAAAATGTTTCTTTTTTAACCATTAACAGACGGCATAAATGCTTAGTAAGATGCCACCAAACATGTTTGTGTAGGTAAGAAAACATTGAAGCAAATGTTTAGGATTTAATAGAATTTAAAATAAAGCTTAGGTAAAATTATTTGTTGGTAAATAAAACTGAGCCCAAATATTGTACCGGTAATTAAAAGATTTTATCTGTATAATTGGTGAATCCATGATGCAATTGCCATTACACTAGTCATTGTTGTGCCAACAAACCCAGTCAACGAGTTTCCATAGTGTATAGAGGGAAAAAACACTGATTCATGAAATATAATTAGTATTGTGAAAGAATTATGATGGTTCTCAGCATATTTACTACATTTCGAGTTTCGTCTCACTATTAGGGCAATAGTTACTTATTTTGTGGTTTATTGGATCCTATGGTTACCTATTTTAAGGTTTTATTCTATTTTATAGTTTTATTCCAATACGCAATTTTTGTTCTAAGATGTTTACGCAAATGTACAAAGAATTGAATTTTCTATTTAGTACATAACGACGCGCTTGGACAATGTCGAAAAAAAAGAGTGATGCAATAATTCGAACTTCTTGCAAAAAAGGAATAAGCTCAAGTCGCTATGCTGACTATCGTGTGGATTTTACGACTAGCGCAGACATATGGATATCAAGTTTAATGAATTTAATTACAGTTTTTGCATGTATTACCTTTTTCTGCTAAATTTCCCTACTTAATTCTAAGCTTACTTTTATCGTATTATTCTATCTCATTTGATAAGAGACGGTTAAAATAATTCAGTTAAATAAATTAATTATTCTATTTCTTAATTAATTTGTTTAACCCCCCGGTTTCTTGATTTTGAGAATTATTTGAATTAGCTGTCATTAAGAAAAGCTTGCTTACCACGCTGAAATCGCTTTACAGTACTATATAAAGAGTGTTTTTTTTTTTCCAGGTATAGAAGTTTAAGTTGGCATTATTTTCCAAAATGGCGACCGATTTAACAGCTGTCAAGTGATTTATTCTCAGTTTGGTTTGGCAATTCATCAAAACGATCATCAAGCAAGGCGTAGATTCGTCGAATGGGCCCAAAACGAGATTGCCGTTCCCGATTTTCATAAGCGAATTTTATTTAGCGATGAAGCGCACTTCTGATTGAATGGCTACGTCAACAAACAAAACTGCCACATTTGGAGTGAAGCTAATCCACAAGTGTATGTCAAAACACCGTTACATCCAGAAAAACTGACTGTTTGGTGCGCTTTATGGGTTGGTGGAATCCTTCTTCAAAAACGATGAAGGCCACAACGTTACAGTCAATGGTGATCGGTATAGAGCCATGATTACGAACTTTTTCATTCCTGAATTGAACAATCATGATGTCCAGGAGCTGTGGTTCCAACAAGACGGCGCAACATGTCACACAGCTCGTGCCACAATCGATTTATTGAAAGACACGTTTGGTGACCGCCTAATTTTACGTTTTGGATCTGTGAATTGGCCTCCAAGATCTTGTGATTTAACACCTCTAGACTATTTTCTGTGGGTCTATGTAAAGTCATTGGTCTATGCGGATAAGCCACAAACGCTTGACCATTTGGAAGACAACATTCGCCGTGTTATTGTCGATATACGGCCACAAATGTTGGAAAAAGTCATCGAAAATTGGACGTCCAGATTGGACTACATCCGAGCCAGCCGTGGCAGTCATATGCCAGAAATCATATTTAAAATGTAATGCCACAAAATTATCTTTCGAATAAAAAAAAATTCATGTCAATCGAATAATACATCGTTGTTTTATTGCAATTTAAAGTTCTATACCTCTAAAAAACACCCTTTACGATTAAAATTATACAAATGGTAGGGTTTTTTTTTATTTCAACATGTTGCGTTAAAAATCTATTAAGCTCTAAAGTATGGAAACGAAATATGAAACGAATATAAAAATTATTCAAAGTAGATTTTAGTTTAAAAAATATAAAAAACCCACACCCTTTTATAGTTAATCGAACTAAGTTGTAACTTAATCTTTTAGTCGCCAAATCTGGAATTAGTCACCAGATGCGGGATGGGATCTGAAAAAGGGAAATCGTTAATTCTGATGATCCTGATCGGGACAATGGAATAAAATAATGAAATTATTATATTTTTATCGGCCTTGGACAAGTGAGCAAAATTTCGAATTAATCTGACCTTTTAAAGTGGGTAAAAATTGATTCCGTTACAGACAACTGAAGCTTATAAAAGGGTGTTAAAAATCAAATATAATGAAATGTATACTTTTCTATATGATAATCTCGATTTATAATTGTAACATTTATATCGGGACATTTTTCTATTGAAATATTCTTCAACCTTGGGTCTTATTTTTTTAACATTAGATGAGAATGGTGGAGGGCAAAGAGAGGTAGGAGGGTCCTGACCACTCATAGGATATTCTCCCTCAAAATTTGGGTGGAACCGAGTGAAATCGTACTGTCACCTGCATGGTGCTGAAAGCTAAGGCTAACGACAGGCGTAAAAATCCAGTTCTTCGCCACGGTGAATTTCGTGGACTTTGATCTGATGTTATTGTCGATCTGGTGGCATAAGTAACAACAACATTTCCTGCCATATAAAAGAAAATGTACCTAGGCATTTATCGTAAATGTGGAAAAAGGTATTTTACTTTTCACAGCACTTATGTGTTTTGGTATTTAAGTTTCACCATAATAAATGTCATACGTAAAAAAAAGCTCTAGTGTACGTAGAAAAACCGTTCTGGAAACAAAAAGAGAAAATTCTACTGCTCTATAAGAACGTCTTTAGAGAGACAGATAAAAAAGGCAAAAAGATTTAAGCAATAAATTGAGATGTAGCTCTGCAATAACCACAAGTAGGTAAATATATGGAAAGAGCTTTGTCTTGGATTTGGTCAACGGAATCGAAATTTCACAAAAGCTGGGTTTTCAGTGCCATGTCTTAAAATAAAGTAGATTATGACTACCTGATATAAATAGTCTTGAAAAACGAGGAAAATTAGAAGCTTTAGATTTTAGAATAAAAAAAGAACTTCTTTCCATGATAAACATATATTCTTTTTTAAAAAGATCTGTGACTTAAACCCCATATTTAACAAGACATTTTGTAAATAAATTCTAAATAAAATCTGTGCGATTAATTTTCCTACCCAGAATGGGGGTCTAATCGAGCCATTTCTATAATTTATTTCTTGACTGTTCCCATTACTTTTAATTATGAGATTTCATTTTTAAATACTTCTCAAACAAATAAATTTCTTTAGATCGTAAATTTTTTAGACATGCAGAACGTTTTTTCCCTACAAAAAAAAACTGACATATCACCTATGTCTAAAAAGAAGACTTATATCATTTATAAAACTAGAAATATATAATTCATTCACAGCCTGTTACCTTGTTGAAGAATTGTTGAATAAAAAATTAACAATCCCTGTAGCGTTGGGACTCTGTGGTCACGGTAGCCTAATGGTTATGGTCATGAACTCGTGGTCGGAGTGTCGAGGGCTCGAAGTCTGACGCCACTGAAGACCAGGCCGCGGTAGCCTAGTAGTCAAGGTATCGGATCGTGGCAGGCGTGTCATGAGTTCGAGCCCAGTACCACTAAAGACCCACCGTATAGGGTAGAGATGCATGTTAAATCTGTCGAGAGCTCAAACGTCCTCCCATTGGTGTGGTGTGGTAATTGGGAAAGTGGGATGGCAGCTCAGGTGTCGTTCTCTTCACTTGACCATGGTTCAAAATTACGAGGTCCGTCGCCAAAATCTCTCGTGTAGCTGAACAGAGTGACGTTAATATTCACTCTTGCCAATGAAAACCTGCCGCTGATGCACATCAATTACGTTGAGCTCAAAAAAGTCTTCCCGTTGGCTAGTTTGGAGAGGAAGATGTCAGCTCAGGTGTCGTCCTCGTCACTTGACCAAGGTTCAAAATAATGACAATTCGTCGTCAAGAGCCTTCATGTTGCTTTACAGTAAGACCTTAATGGACACTCATTCTCATTGATAGACTAAGAAAACAAATCTGCTTATTTCTTCTGAATTACAATCATACAGTGATAGAGAAACATTTTTCTCTATTCTTTACTTTTCGATTTGTTCATTGAAAGTTACGTCACACTATGGAACAACATGAAAATTATTGGTGACAGACCTCGTTAATTTAAACTGCGGTCAAATGACGAAGACAACATTTGGGCTTTCATCTCCCTTTCCAAATTTCGACACCACACCAACAGGAAGGCCCAGAACCTCGACAGATTTAAAGAGTAGCATCCCCTATGCACGGAGGAAATTCAGTGGTAATAGGGCTCGAACTCATGACACGCTACCCATGAGTTCATGACCATGACCACTTGGGTACCATAGCCATGACTGATGGGAAGAAAGTTTGTTGAGTTATAAAAATATGAAATGTCTTCTCTCTAACAATAAGCGCAAAAATAAATGATATAAAATTATATAAAAATATTTGTTGTGAATTAAAATACAAACATACATATGTATAAATCAAGTTGGAACTATTAGATTTATATAGTGTTCCGAATATAAAAAAGGTCTAAATAATGATATCAATTATTAACTTCTGTATTATGAGAAAGAGCAATTATATTTTAATATACTATTCAATTTTCTTTGAATCAATTTGTTTCACCTTTGTGAAAAGATTCCGTATTTCGTCTTCAATATTTTAAATATAAAAACGTTTGAAACATATTTTTCAGATGTAAAACTGAATACTGAAACAATTTTTACTTAGTTCTAAAGAAACAAAATGATAAATGGTATTTATGTCAAATTCCCACCAACTTATAATCAAAGAGAGATATTTTTCTATTTTATACAAAAAAAGTGCTTGAAATTTAGAAGTTCTTTTAAATGCAAAGACTGAATGTTTATTAAAATCAAAACAGGATTGAAAATTCACCAAAATATGTTTTAAGAGTATTTCTTTTTGTGGACTAATTTTTTTCCATACACATTAGGTAAATTAAAAAGTTAGAAAAGTCTTTTTTTCTTACCAAAAAATGCTTAACTTCTCTAAAATGCTTTTTTTCTCTTTTCATTTCTTTTGAATAAACAAATAAAAACAAATTAGTAGATCCGTTAGAGAAATAACACAGATGATTTTCATAAAACCAAACAACTAATACCTTTTAACATAACATTTAAGTGCGGTGAAGTTGGTGGATTAGCTGTTTTAAATTTGCATCATTGTATAGCTATACAAAACGCGGTTGGCAACAGGCTACGTAATTTTCAGCCACAAATAATGCACCAACAATGCCTGAGCTTATTCTTGTATATAACCCTTCACTTCACATTACATTAAGACTTTGAGAACATATTGAATTTAACGTTTGGCCACGTATACCATTATTTCTACGATGAATGTCGCGTACAAAATGTACCAACTATATAACCGACATATTTCTATTAAGATATATTAAAAAACAATCTAAAATGATCTTCTCATTTTAAATACTTCACGTAATTGTGAATAGAAGACACATAAAAAGACATCACATTTTTATAAATCCTCAACTGGCCATTCTGTTAACTAGAAGAAATAAACTACGTGTTGTTCTTTTTATAGTATCTGATGATAAATAGTTTAAATCACAGTTGTGCAATTGTTAAATATTCAAACGTAACTCTATCTAGTAGGGTTTTAGTATGAAGATTGTTTTCAAATGAAATTTAATTCAATTCAAACCAAAGTTATCACTGGGAAGTAGCACATCCTGTCAAAGATAAGTTAGAATAAAGAAAAGATCGCGTGGAAAACGCCCCCAAGAGTTTTCTAGTTTCATAAAAAAAAAATTCCCCGCTTTCTATTATTTCAGTAGTTTTTTTAAAGTGAGAATACTGACGGATAAGGCATTTTTCCAATTAAATTTAGAGTGATTTGATGTTTTCAGAAGTGCAATAAGAAAAAGTTTACAGGACTCAAAACTGAAGGTGCTTTATGTTAAGAATACAGTATTTTATTACGCATGAACGCACACGCACGCCCACACATCTATATATACATTAATACATAATATTGTTAAAATACGAGTATGCGTCATGTATTAAAACTAATATTTTAATTTTTTATTACAGATAATTATTACTGTTTCACACATATTATCTTATATATATATATATATATAGAATAAGAAATTTTATATATATATATATATATATATATAAATATATATAGAATAAGAAATTTAATATATATATATAGAATAAGAGAAATTTAGTATATATATATATAGAATAAGAAATTTAATATATATATATATATAAATATATATATAGAATAAGAAATTTAATATATATATATATAGAATAAGAAATTTAAATATATATATATATATATATATATAAAACTTCTTATATATATATATATATATATATAACTTAACTTTCAACTTCGGTTTTTTTCTATTATGTCGAAAATTTCTGCTATACGGGGAAGGTGGATCCATAAAGCATTGCTAACCCAAATTCTCTGGCCTAATTCAGCGACAGCTTTAGAAATCATAATAGGTCTCCAGTTTAGTCCGATGACTTTTGTATCTACTTTTGTTGTGTTTGCTGAATCAATTTCTTACTTACTTTAGTACTGTGGGTTCTAGTTATTCTTCACTTTTATTTTTTATACTATATATATTATTTTATATATATATATATATATATATATATATATATTATTATTATTATTATTATTATTATTATTATTATTATTATTATTATTATTATTATTAAATTTCTTATTCTATATAGCTAAAAGCTAGATTGAATTATATTGAATTAGTATTTTATGATAGTCATATATCTATTTAGACTGTAAATTTTACAGTAATTAGTCTTAGTAAAAATACCCCCTTAGTACATGAATGTGTTCGCCAGTAAGCATTTTCCTTTCTTAAAAGTATAATATAATTATATTAGAAAATTGAAGGAAAAGTAAATTTGAATACTGGTTCGATAAAACGGTGCATTAAAAATTGATGTTTATCAAAATTAATATCAATATGTTTTTTTTTTGCAACCTTTTCTGCAAGATATATAAAACCCCAAAGGATGAATAAGATAATTAACTTTAACATATTAAATAGTTTTATTGTAAGAGGAATTAGGATAATAATCATATATACTATTGATAAAAAAAGTAAGAATAATATTGCAATGAATGCAACTAACTATTTTTCCTTTTTTTTTTTTACCAAAAAACGGTATACTGCTTATTATTAATAAATTGACTATCCTGAAGCAACATTTTTTGTTTTAACTATTCTTTTATAAATAATGATATTCTGGTACAACTTAATGAGTAGTTTAGTAGAAATTCATACATGGATTCGATTTCTAAAGTACAATTTTTTTTTAAAAAAAATTAATGATGCACTGTGGCAGAAGTTTTTATAATATAATTTGTGGTGTAAGTTCATGAAATAATAAATTCTGTTATCATTCTTTGTATTTATTCAGTTTTTAGATGATTTCTTTTTTGTTCACCATTTACAATTGTAACTATCATATGTTTAAATGTCTCTTAAACTAAGATGATAGATTGATTGGACCCATATACTGTATATTTATTTAATTTTAGATTTTCTTCAGTAATTATTCTGTTGAAAAATGAGTTGTGTAGTTATTGAACAAACTATCTAAATACAAGGGGATTCATACAGAAGTATACATTTTCTAGATGCTGTAAAACACTAACAATCAAAGACAAGCACCACCTCAGCTAACTGTGAGGTAGATATACTCTTGAAGTTTGTGGCTCACCCCTGACAGAAGTGACGTTGGCAATAGCATGCGTGTCATGCGACTATTCAGTAAAAATGGCTGCGTTTACAGTGGAAAAGGCGTTTGGTATTGTTGAATTTACAAAAATGTCATGGAAGTCATCTTTTGGAATATGTTCACCCTTTGGTCGATGCTAAAGTTGCAGGATGACACTGTCAACTTCTTTCTCCAATTGGATGATGCACTTCCACACTGACTGATCAACGGGTGAGATTACCGCGATGAATATCTTCATCACCAATGTATTGGACGAGTCGTTGACTACAACATGTCAGTTACCAGTGACGTAACGGAGAACATTTAGCCTCCCCCCCCTGCAAAGTCAGGTTTTTGGCACCCAAGTTAGGTTTTGCAAAGGGTAAGTACCTGGTGGCAGTCAGGCTTCGGGCCCCCTAGAACCTTGGGCCTCCCGTGATTCGGGAGAGTAGGTTACGCCACTGTCAGTTACTCAATGGTTACCCAGAAGTCCTGCCCAACAATTAGTGATTTATTCCAGTGAGGTTACGTAAAGGTCAAGGTATTCGTTTTTCTCCTTCCTGTTGATCTAGCGGAGCTGAAAAAGCATACCACAATCAATATCGATAGGCTTGATTCAGATACCTTAATACGTTTTTGTGAGGAAATGGATTACTTCCCCAATGAGTGTCGTGTGACGAAGGGTTCACATATAGAACCTCTGTGATTGCCTCTAACAAAACTTTAAATAATCCCAACTATTATGTTACAAGTAACATATAATATCTTAAATTTCTTTTTGATTTTTAGAGCATTGAAACCGTATACCTCTTTATGAATCACCCTGTATAGTTTATTTTATAATGCATGATACATCAATAAAAAACAGATAATACAACCCTTTTCCATTGGAAATGCATTAGATCCAAAGCTGTCATGGTCGTCTCTTAGAACACAGCGTGTTTCAACTTTAAATATAAACTTCGCAATTGTAAAACTGCAAGGCTAGGCTTCTAAGAAACTATCAGCTCTTTCTGTTGCTTATTACATTCCTGTTGTTGTTGAAGAAATTTACAGTTTAAAATAAATCAATCCCTAACATGACATAATTTTGTTATTTTAATTGTATGCATTATTTTAAATAAGTGAAATACGTTTAACGTGTGTGAAAACGCTAAAGACGAAATATAGGTTAACACGAAACAATACAACGGATCCTACAAACCACTATGTATTTTCATGCATTTTTTCTCTTGACATTAAACGAAAATCGCTTAACATGAAAATATTTCGCTTCTGGGAATGAACACTTGGTGAATTATTTAAAAAGGTTTCTGCACTATTGGACTGTTTTACTGTACCATCGGAAGAATTCGTTGCAATAAATGATGATAGTGTGTGTACAACACCAATTATGACAGACAAATAAATTTAGAAGTTTGTTCACAGCTTAAAAAATATCATTTATGCAGATTCCGACGCTGAAAAGTACGCGCAGTTATTTAGATGCTCATTCCAATCGTGAAATGAATAAATCGATGATATAGAAGTTTGTTGACAATTTGATGCTAAAAAGTAGAATGCAAAGAAACATATCAAATTATTTTTCAGAAACTCAATATAAATGTTTTGTTTTTAAAAAAATTTTAAAATTTATAATAAATTTCTTTAAGCTCCTGTGAACGTTTTTGTTTCATTAATTTTTATTAAATGCATTCATAACAACATACATATCTATATAAAAATAAACCCTAGTAAACATACTTTTGTTGATACATGTTTTTTTTCTAATATCTTTTAACACGAAAAAATATTTCAGTCCCTTCAGTTTCATGTTAAGCAATTTTCACTGTTTATAAAAAATTTTAACTTGATTAAAGTATTTTCAAATATATATTAATAATTAATATAATTTTAATATACTTTTGAATAATTTAATTTTCTTTTTAATAATTTACATTTAAAAAATATTTTTACCTTCATAAAGTAAAATTAAATATTATATTTATGTAAAATATTCGAAACACAACAATAAAAAAGTACCTTTTGAAGTTGAAACTCCTCACTCTATTAAAAATTCTTTTATAAGGTATCCAACTACGCTCAGAACTGGGATTTCGAAAAAGCGTCCAAATGAATAATAGTTTTAATGTTTAGAACATACATATAAACTATTTCAAGAATACTTTATAACAGTAAAAAACTATTTAAGGTATCCGACTATGTTCGGAACCATGATTTTAAAAAAAGCGCATAAATGGATAATTTTCATGATATTTAGTGTCACTCAGATTAGAATACATGCATAAAATTGTTTTAAGGGCATTTTGACAAAAACAAATTATTTAAATACAATATTTTCGCAAAAAATTAACTTAGAATAACCGTTTTTCCAAATGTTCTCCTTTTGTTAAAATTGCTTCTATTAGAATAATATTTTGCCTGTATATAGCTCAGACCTCTGTTTAGAGGCTTAACTAGAATTTTTGAAACATATAACTTAGAAGTGGGTTTATTCATATTTTACGACAACAGAGGGGAGCAATTTTAAGAAAAAACGCCAATAATTATTTCAATGGGTGGTAACTCTGAAAATAATGTGAATTTTTCAAAAATTCTAGTTGAGCCTCTGTAGAGAGGTCTGAGCTATATACAGGCAAAATATTATTTTAATTGAACTATTTTTCACAAAAGAAGAACATTTGGAAATAAGATTATTCTAAGTAAATTTCTTGCCAAAATATTATATTTAAATAAATTTTTTTTTAAAAGTCCTTAAAACAATTTTATGCGTGCATTCTAATCTGAGTGACACTAAATATCATGAAATTTATCCATTGATGCGCTTTTTTAAACTCACGGTTCCGAACGTAGTCGAATACCTTAAATGTGTAATATTTTGGCAAAAATTGAAGAAAGAATGACCAATTTTCAAAATATTCTCCTTTTGTGAAAAATGCTTCTTTATAATTATATTTTGCCTGTATATAGCTCAGACCTCTGTACAGAAACTCAACTAGGATTTTGAAATATTCACATTAGTTTCAGAACTACAATCAACTGAAACAATAACGAGTGGTGTTTTTTGTTTAAATTCCTCTACTTAGTATTAAAAAATGGAAAACTCCACTTCTAAAATATAAATAAACTCTAAGCACAAGGCTCTGTATAGAGAAATCTTAGCTATATATAGCAAATTATTCTTATTATAGAAACCTTTTTCACGAAAGGAGAAGGCTTTGAAAAAATATCCGTTTTTTTCTTGAACTTTAGCCAAAAAACTGCATTATTTTTTTTATTGTAATAATATTTTTAAAACAATTTTATATGTACATCTAATCCAGGTGACACTAAATATCATAAATTATGTTTTTAAAAACACGCTTTAATGGTGTGAATCGAACTAAAAAGTAAAAAAAAATCATTCTTAATATAAGAATAAAATGATTAACGAGAACATTAATGTCATAATGGTAAAAGCATGGGGTGCTCTATATTAATTGTTATAATTTCTTACTAGTTCTATTTCGAAATGCTGAAAAATGTAGTACAAAGCACCCCACGCTTTTACCACAATGACATTAATATTCTCGTTAGTTATTTTATTCTTATATTAAGATTTTTTTTAACTTTTTAGTTCGATTCACTTTAAAAGCGTGTTTTTTAGTTTTTTTAAAACTATTATTTATTTTTCATTTTTTAGTTCGATCTACAATAAAAGCCTGTATTTTAGTTTTTAAAACTATCATTTACTCTTTGTTGAATTTATCCTTGAGTTTGTGATATTTGGAGCCAGAATTATGTGGCTGCTGGAATTAGTCTTGCCCTTCAATGGATATTTATTAATGGGTCTGAAGGGTATTTATTGTCTCCGTTTACGGAGCCTCGGATGAATCCCATATCGTTATGTTTCAAAGATTCCGTCTCCATTGATATAGGTCCAACTAAAAAAAGTGTGTGAAGAAGAAACTTTAATTATCAATCGTATTATCACCTTTTAAACGTATTGCTGTAATGTTAATTCGTACCATCACTTCTAAATATGTTGCTTTATCAAAATAAAAAAATAATTTAGCAGTTAGAACAAAAATTTATCCCCTTTTAAACGTATTGCTATAATGTTAATTCATATAAACACTTCTAAATGTATTTCTTTATAAAAATAAAAAAAATATTTAGCAGTTAGAACATAAATTATTTTTATTCATTTGCACGAGTCTTTTTTTCCTTTCTCACATAAAGAACACTTCTTTTCTAGTTTGTTTTATTTGTTAATAACAAGCGTTTTCATTTTTAGGGTTGCACCTTTTAAAAGGGTAGGGTCTTTTAGTCGCCTTATCTGGAGTTAGTTGCTAAATTTGTAAATGGAGTATTGAATTAGTCACCAAATTTGGAAATGGTATATGCAATTAGTCGCCAACCTGGAAACGATATAATGAATTATTCGCCAAATCTAGAAATCCTTAAAATCGTTAATTTAGACGATCCTAATCAAGACAATGGAACAAAATTTTGAAATTGTTGTATTGTCATCTGTCCTTGACAAGTGTGCAAAATTTGGAATTAATCTAACCTTTTAAAGTGAGTAAAAATCGAGTCGAAAGATTTCATTACATACTAGGGAAACTTATAAAAGCGTGTTAAAAAAAGCATTATTTATTTATATTCTTTTTCAAAATCACAGTTCCTCACGTAGTTACCGGAAACATTAATAAGCATCTGTATGTGCGGGAGGAAGATAAAATTAAAAAAAATTGTAGAAGCGTCTCATATAGACTTCTATTGTGAAATGCTGATTTAATTTATACCAAGATTGTTCTTTCATTATAATATAAAGTATCTTGGTAAAATTATTACATAATTTAAATTTAATGTGAATAACAAACATCGTAACATTAAGCTGATAACTCAAAAACTTTAAATACTTTTAAAAATTTCAAAGGGTATTCTTGTAAAATATTTCTCTATCGTATCTTTCCCGTTTCACTTTTTCACTGTCAAAATAAGCTCAATATATTTTTAGCGCATGAAAACATTTTTCACATTCACAATCGTTTTCAATTTAAAACTTCGCAGAAATTTGGTCTTTGACTATTTGTTCTTAACTGCAGTCAATTGAAAAATAAATGGTTTCCATTTTCACTTGATAAAATATTTGCACATTCAATTCTTCCCTCAAAATTCTTACTTTTTTATCTTTAAAAAAAGTCGAGTTGATCTGGTTTTCATAATTCTTTCAAAAGTAATGGGGATCAGATAGTATAATTTAAATAGGCATTTCGTTTCCACATAATATAGGTTTGGAATTAAAAAAAAAATACAATACAAATGACTGATGTTTCCGAGCTATACTAAATCTTTTTAAACGATACATCTTTTTTGAATAAAAGATCTAAAAAAATTAAAAAGCTATTTTTAATTAATGCTTTGATAAAGTAGACTCAATTATTAAAAGAAAAAAAGAATTATTTTTTTTATCTTTGAATAGGATTAAATCCTCATAAAGACTTAAATCAGGAATTTTAATATATTTTGAGGATTTGTACGGATATATTAAAAATCGGATCAATAGCTTAAAGTTTTCATTAAAATTTCTTGCTTACTACAACTCTAAAATTACATAATATCTTCTTACAACATACATTTTTTAGAAAACAATAATTTAAAACTACCGAAGAGAGTAAAAAATTATACCAAATTTGGCAGAACATCAAAAGTAAGTTTCTGAGATAGAACGTCTTCTTTCTATATATAACTGAACTTTTGACTGAAGAATATTTTTCCAAAAAAAAAATTAATTCGGGATTTAAAATATTAAAAAATTAAATTAAAAACACTAATATTTAAGGTATTTTAATCAAATCATTATGCAAACTTTGGTTTTCAGCTGAAATTACAGTCAGTTTTTGATGCAGTCGGATACTTTAGTCGAATACAAATAAAAATACCTGATTTAAACTAATAAGAACCAAAAGTTGAGACCAAATATGTTCTTAATATCTGTTTTATAATAAAATTTTTAAAAAATGCACGAATAAACTAAAGAAATATTTAGCAAGGAGCTTAGTAATTATTTTTTAAATTAATTTTGGACAAAACTAACTAACCCTTTCTCGAAATAATACTTACTATATTCTATAAACATTTTCGTTTCTATTTTTGACAAAAAAAGGGGTTTTTTTGTTGTTATAAAACAATTAAACTCACTTTTTAACTCACAAAGAAAAACACATTCTCAGCCAGAAACTGTAGAATATTGTCAGAAATCAATGTTATTATTTCTAACATATAATTATGTTTTCTTAAACTTTTTGTATACTTCCCAGTTTTGAAGTTTTCAGTACTTTTTTGTATTTTTTGGTTTGCTTTCTCAAAAATCTTCCATATTATAGATCTTTCATAAACATTCATGGTTAATTCAAGATTTTTTGGAGATATTAACAGATATATATATATTAAAGACTATTTATACACAAATTCCGTTTTTATTAAACAATATAATATTTTATAACAAGAACACAAAGGTTAAAGCAACTTTAAGCAATGATTATTGAAACAAATACCTTTAAATATTTTCTCTACTGAGCTTAAATTTACCATTCTAAATAGCGAATTAAAATAAAACGAATTTATTTTATTTTCTCCAATACATTTTATGATTTAAAATACGTTTAAAATAATTTCAATAAAACTATCAAATACAATTTTTAAAAAGCGCTCTTTAAACGACATAAAATAAATACTTTCATTATCTAGGAAACCTTTGTTTTCCTTTATATCTTTTACTTTCATATCGAAGGATAAATGGTTCAGTCTACAGGTGGACGATATCAACAGGAGGGATTTAAACAAGTGGTCCGTTCTTCTTGGATGACCATTCCTTCTTGAAGGTTTGCTTACAGTCGAAAGGTTTCATATTAATGTAACTAGGTTCCACTTTTAAAATGAAATTGTTCACTACGAATCAAGTTTAAACAAGAATAAGGGTCGGACTACATTTTCGAATGAAAAATGTTTCTATATTAATATGTTCTATTTCCAATAGTAAACATATTAATATGTAACATAAAGCGCAATATTGTGATGTAACATAAAGCACATTCTATTCGAATAAATCTAATTTTTAATGTGTAATATATTTCATGTTTCGTTTCACGTTTCAATGTTAAATTGGTTTTTAACTTCGTATGTCAAAGCGAAAAATAATGAATTTATTCAATGTAATCGTGACATTGTACGTTAATATTTAAGTGCAAGATCTGATAAACCTTTATTTTTGCTTTAATCAGACAATTTCGTTTAAATACTTGTGCATTTTTCGACCAAAAATTTTTCTTCGAATCGAGAAACGTTACTGATATGAAACTCGAAAGTTTTAATAGTAACAAAGTTTATTTGTAGGTTTTTGGGGTATTATATATATATATGTATATATATATATATAACTATCAACAAATATGAAAATTAATCTATAATTAAATTTTTTTCATTAATACGTAGTAGTTTTTTAAAATTAATTAATTACATTTCTAGAATCGTATGAAAATTGTATGCATTATATCATAAAATTAATAAGTATTTTTTCTACGCATATTAATCATTTAGCTTTATATTAACAAGAGACTTCTGCTTAAGAATATTTTTACGTCATTTAACTGACATTAAAAATAATTTTAATTTGCTATGTGTTTATTAAAATATAGCTCTGTAATATATATATTTCATAAGCAACAACTGAGTTCATATTAAGTTGGAATATTTTTTTAAAAGAAATAGTTAATAGTGATTGAAACAATTACTCAGTCTAAGAAATATAACTAAATACTAAGTCTGAATCAAAATGTGTAATTTTTATTTTGAAGTGACTTGTTTTGTTTTCGTATGTACCATTTCGCTCTGATAGTATAATATTAAAAAGTTCCGTATTTTAAAAGTTCATATAGTTCAGAATGCATATGATTGTAACTGAAAGTTAATTTTAATAGTAATCAGTAAAAATAAATTGGAAGTCATACTCGGAGAAAAAAAAATTGTATCTTCATATTTCCGTTGTTAAAAATTAATTCATTTCGGCCATCGAATGAATTTCTTCTCACATAAAAAAAGTTACTTTCATGATTTTGATAAAAGAAAACAACACAATTTTTGGTGTTGATTTTGATGAATACGAAATAATTTAAAGTTCTCTTAAACTTCTCTTCTCTATTATATCTCTTTTAAGTAGAAAACATTTCGATAATCATCAATATTCTTATTTAAGAAAAAAAATTACTTTCTGCATTAAAATAACTAATTTAAAAATAAATATTTGATGCGATCGCGTTTCTAATAAATTTAATATAATATATATTAAAAATGAAATGCAGAGTTACAATATCAAAAAGTATAATTTTATTTAATTAATAAATATAAATACTTTCTTAAGGAAAATTAAGAACAATATGGTATCTACGCTTCGCACTTTTTAATTAAAAAAACGTTTATGATAACTTAACACAGTTAGTTACATAAGTTCAGTAAAAATATTTTATCTATATTATAATATTATTTTTATTTACCATTACTTATTAATTTCATTTTTTTAAAAAATGTCTTATGTTTAACATAAACAATGCAGGCTTTAACTTCAAAAAATTGCAAATGATATTTTTAAAAAATATTTTATTTATGTTTTAAGCGAGAAGCGATATTTAAAATACATTTTTAAGATTCTTAAAGATTAAAAATTTCTGTAATAAATTTTGAAAAACTTTTGAAAGTATATTGAAACAAGGCAAAAATTTTAAAATGTTAATTTAAATTGTTTCGAAAAAGTTCAAAATGTATATCAAAATTTTAATTAAAAGTATTAAATAAAACTATAGAGTTATAATGACCGTTATTTAAAAATATACTATCATACACTTTTAATAATTAAATACTATAATGAGTTGCCATTTGTTTTATTTAATTCATTTCTTCTAAGTGACATCAATCTAGTTAATAAAAAATTTTAATTAAAAAAGAGTCTAAGTAACTCCACGTTGTTTTTACTTTAATTCATATTTAGTTATAAATATTGAATTTATTTCTATATTTTCTGAAAATAAATATTTTTTCTTTAATTTTATTACAAAAAATTTTAAGTAATTAAAAATAATATTTTCTGCTAGCTCCAGTGCTCGTGAAATATTTATTTTTATTACGAAATCTTAACTTTTTGATCTGAAAACACATTAATACACATTTTTTCCTGTAAGTGACGGGATGGAGGGAAAAAAACTAAAAAAGGGAAAATAAAAAAATCACGGGGAAAAAAATCTGAAGAGCCTACTTACCCCTTTCATTAACTTTCAGCGAACAAACAAGAAGGGGACGAAATAAAAGTTTCGCATCTGACCGCCGGTCAGTGCTTGCTCGTCTGTTCCGTGGCGATTCTTTCTACCTTTTTCTACCTCAAATAAAAAATAAATTAATTTAAATTTCAAATAATTAAAAAAACCGAACTGGCTCCCGAATTGAATTTCCAAACAGGTCTACATCTTAACTTTTATTCGCAGCGGACGAAAGCGGGGGGTTGAAACAGAACAATTTCACGTCGTCCCGCCATCAGCAAACGATCGTTACAGAGTGTGCGTTCGCTCAGAGGGGTGGGAGGCGTGGTTCTGGAATTTCGTAACCATGACAACCCGCTGAAAAGGAATTTTCTTGGGTATCACTTTCTCTTCACGGCCGTTTCCCTCCTCACTCTGGAAATGCCACCAGGGGGCGTAAGCGATAGGGTCCCTGTTGTGGAGTTGAGAGAACCGTGATTTTTAGTTTATGTTTTTATCGTCTGCTTTTCTGTTTCGGGGATCGAAAAAGGAGGGAGGGGAATGTAGAGAGAGAGAGAGTTTTCAACGCATCACGGATGAATTGGTGTGTGAAGAAAATTTTTACATCCGAAACTAGAGATGTGGAAACAAATAGTAAAAGAAGGGGAGGGGGGTTAGAGGGGTAAGAGTAATTTGGAAGAAGTTCTAATTAAATGAATGGGTTGAAGTTTTTAAAACGGCATTTGGGGAGTTTACTGTTATTTTCCCCTTTCCTGACACGAGTGACGCTAATTTATGCATATTTTTCGCAGGAGGGGGGATGCTCTTAGGGGGTGTGCCATTGACTGCTCCACCAGTTGCGTAAATGACGCTGATATGATTCCTCTCGCGTCTGTTGCAGACTGTGAGGAAGCGTGAAATTAAATTACTTTAAGAAGTAGGGGGTGAGGGGGTCTCCTCATCGGAGACTGAAATTAGATTGAAACTTTGTCTTTTGAAGAGGATCTTTGCTTTGATAATATTTTGAATGCGTTTCTGGAGAAAGACATGGGATGTTTAAGAAAACGAATGAAGTAATTTGGGGAATATAATCATAGACTCCAAGTAACCTGAGAAAAATTTACATATAAAGAGCTCATAAGTCTAAATTGGATTGTAGTAATTGTATTGGATGTCAAATCACAGAGATTTTTTTTAAGAAAGGGAATTTCTCTCAATACTCATTCTATTTTAATCGCAATACTTAATGAAAGACAATTCTAAAGATATATTGATTTGTCTTTGTTTATTGTTCGTATACGATGAAAAACTTTTCTTGCGATGACTTGATTCCCATTTTTATTTACTTACATTCATTACTGTGTACATTTGCACAATACTTGAAATGAATCTAATGTTATTATATTCTGTATTCATGGCAATATTCGTATTATTACCTAGGGAATTACATATTAGGAATAACATTAGTCGGTGAGAAAAATATTAATTAAAAGGGAGATATATTTTATTACCTTACAAATAGTTTCTTGAATATATATTCCTTTAAAAACATCAAATTGAATTTATTTAAGGGGACATGGTACGATTTACACAAAAAATTTTAATTTAAGGATTTTTAAAATTTTGGGGGCTGCCTCCTATGTGTGCATACTATGTTGAACAGATTTTGTGCTCAAAATTTCATAAAAAAGGCTAGCCATGTAATTTTTTAAGGAAAAAAACTTAAAATTTGTCAAGTGATTTTAAAATGCTACTCCTCCTACAAACATTTACGTACATGCATGAAATTTGATTTACAAGTACGTCAAACTATGTGTAGTAAAAGTTGGTATGGGTTTTGCGTTAACGTGATTGTGGTATTCATACAATACTTCTTTTTATAAATGTTTACTGAAAATTCCTTAAAAAATGTATAAAAATTCTGAGTTCAATTATTTAAAAAAAATAAATATTGCTGTGATTCAAAAATGCATACCAATTTTTGTTACATGTACTATTAACAATAGGTAAAAAAAATCAAAAAAGCATTAGGCGCACTAGAAAAAAAGCCTTAGCATTTTAAATGAAGAGAAACTACTTATTTTATCTTTCTGAGATAAGTCAGTTTAAAGTTTTGATTTGCCGTACAGATGTGAATAAAAACGAAAGTAAAAGTTATCATAATTCTGCGTTTTTTAAGTTTAGAGCTTTCAAATTTTGTGAGGTTATAGAAATGTAAATAAAGAATAATTTAGGCTAAAAAATTAAATTTCAATTTTTGACCGATTTTGTTTTATTGAATCGTACTGTGTCCCTTTAAAGAACAAAAATAAAACAGTCCATTTAACTGATAATTCATTTTTGTGAATAACACTGCAGTTAATTTTTTTCCAGTTTTCTTTCCATGAGTGAGAAGGAACAATTAATTTTTCTTCATCTTATAAAGTATATTATTTGCATTGTGTATGAAATAATATACTAGAAACATCATTTATCATATATATCGAGCTTTTCTTAAGAAAAAATAAATATGCCTTGCCAATGCAAAGGTTATATATATATAGCTAAATGTTATTTATACTAATTTTATCAGTGTATAATAATTGACATGATTAACCCCTTAACTGCGGATTAAAAGTTACGCTATTCACTCCCCAGTGCCACAATTTTTCACATAGACAGGAGCGTATGCGATGTATTAGGGGGGAAAGAAAAGATACAATAAAGTGAATTTTTTTCTGTATTAAGTAAACTCTTAGAAAACATTGATACAGTCAATTTATTGCATTTTAAAACTATCGGTATAGTTTTACTGATAGCAGAGCAAAGAAAAGGATGGCATTTAAGGTATCAGACTACATTCGTAACCGTGATTTTAAAAAAAAACACATAAATGGATAATTTTCATGATATTTAGTGTCACTCAGATTATAATACATGCATAAAATTGTTTTAAAAGAGCATTGACAAAAATTTTTTATTTAAATATAATATTTTGGCAAAAAATTAACTTAGAATAATCTTTATTCTAAATGTTCTCCTTTTGTGAAAAATGGTTCTATTATAATATTATTTTGCTTGTATATAGCTCAGACCTCTCTACAGAGGCTCAGCTAGATTTTTTGAAAAATCACATTATTTTCAGAGTTGCCACCCATTGAAATAATTATTGGCGTTTTTTTTCTTAAAATTGCTCCCCTCTGTTGTCGTAAAATATTAATAAACCCACTTCTAAGTTATATATTTCAAAAATTCTAGTTGAGCCTCTGTATAGAGGTCTGAGCTATATACAGGCAAAATATTATTATAATAGAAGCAACTTTCACAAAAGGAGAACATTTGGGAAAATAATTATTCTAAGTTAAATTTTTGCCGAAATATTATATTTAAATAAATGTTTTTTGTCAAAATGTCCTTAAAACAATTTTATGCATGTATTCTAATCTAAGTGACACTAAATATCATGAAAATTATCCATTTATGCGCTTTTGCAAAATCACGATTCCGAAAAAGTGTCGGATACTTTAAGAAAGACGCCTGTACACGTTCGGGACATTTAAAGCACCGGTTGAGTTAAATGTACGAGGGCTGTTCAATAAGTAATAAGACTAAAATTACAAAAAAAGAATACCTTTAATCGTCATTATTTACATGGTCTTTTTCAAAATAACTTCCGTGGCACGTAATGCGATTATCCCAACATTCTGTCCACTTCTTAAAAACATGCAAAAGTCCGTTTTGTGAGAACTTTATCAAACTCACCTCCACAGCCGTAACACATGCTTTGTTCCTTGCAAAACGTTTGCCTCGTAATGGTTTCTTAAGTTGAGGAAACAGCCAGAAATCGCATGGAGTTTGATCAGGACTGTATGGAGGGTGCGATAAAACCTCTACGTTCTGTTGCGAAACATCCAAATCGCAACGAACAATATGTGGTCGGGCATTGTCATGGTGCAATAGCAATGGACGTTTCCTTTTAACGTGCTGTATCATTGTTTGCAGGACATTCGCGTAGTACGAGCCGTTTACGGTAGTACCGGGTTCTACAGTGTGTTGTTACATAATTCCATCATAATCAAAAAAAATTATGGTCATAACTTTACTAGCCCATTTCACAGTTTTTGCTTTCTTTGGAGTAGGTGAAGATGGATGTTTCCATGCACTGCTTTGTTGTTTTTAATGGTTGGATCATAGTAATACAACCAAGCTTTGTCTGCTGTGATGAAGCTTTTAAGATATCGTCGCCTTTTGTTTCGGTCTTTAATCATATCGTATTATATCAAAGGTCTCCGATGCTGATTTTTGCTTCCAATTGGACAACTGGCCGCGGGTCGTAGGCGCCCGCAAACACGCTTCTGTTTGAGCACGTGATACTCAAGAACATGAGTCTGTACACGCCATCCATTGGTAGCTTTTGTTAATTTGGACAACAAAATTTTCTTATGCCACAAAAATTATCATTCCGATGAGGGGTTTCGTGGCAGTAAAATTAGTCTTATTACTTACTGAGCAGCCTAAGTATATATACGCTGATGGAAATTAAGGTGTTAGTAAAATTCATTCTTCGTATTTTCATTCATAGTATAAAGGACGATGCATAAATTAATAATTGGTGAATCTTTTTTCCGTAATTATTTTAAGAAAAGTTAAGTGTAGAATGTATTTTAATGAGAGAGTTCAGTTATAATTTCATAACATTTTATTTTTAAAAAAACACATTTTTTTAAACTTTTTTTTTCAAAATGTTCAAGCAATGAATTTTCATAAATTAAGATTTATTTAAACCTTTTTTTTTAAAAAAAATCTATTATACATTTATAAACGTTTTAAACTTATTTCTCTTTAAAAATTTTCGTTCCAAAACATTTTATATCACTTGAAGGAAAAGGCTCATGCTGTCAAAACTCTATAAGAACTCAAATTCATTTCGCAACCATTTCACTGAGCAAATTCAAAATATTCTGTTTCAATAAAACTTAAACAACGTACAAATTAAATTTCCATTTCCCTCAACATTGTTTAAATCCTGCTTATCAATCAGTGAAAAATACTATTTTAAGGGAGTTGACTTGTGCGTAACAGATTATTTAGGGAGCTATATGAACCATTATTTTTTAGAAATATTGCAATGCATGCGGAAGAATTTAATTTAAATAATAAAATCTATAAGAAACTAGAAGAAATCTCAGAATCAAAAACAAGAGATTTGAATATATTTGTAAGATAAAAACAATTGAGAGAGCTTGATTATTATCTTTTGGTATGGAATTTTACTTTGATGCATTCACATCATTACATTCGGAGCTAGCAGTTGATTCCTAACACAAGCTACAAGCGTAGAACGACAAGTATAAACTTCGTATCAAACGAATAGAATATTCTTTGCGTTCATAGTTTAAAATAATACGTAGTTTCTAAAATGTTTTATGTACTTACTGTGGTTTCATATTTCAGATAGTTTAGTTTATTTATGAAAGCCATGCTTCGCAAATCCGCCTTCGTTATTTGTTAAGGTATACGACTACGTTCGGAACCCTGATTTTAAAAAAGCGCATAAATGGATAATTTTCATGATATTTAGTGTCACGTAGATTAGAATACACGTATAAAATTGTTATGACATGTTGACAAAAATATTTAAATATAATATTTCAGCAAAAAATTAACTTAGAATAACCTTTTTCAAAATGTTTGCCTTTTGTAAAAAATGCTTCTATTATAGTAATGTTTTGCCTGTATATAGCTCAGACCTCTGTACAGAGGTTCAACTATGATTTCGGAAAAATTCACATTATTTTCAGAGTTACAACCCATTGAAATAATTATCGGTGTTTTATTTCTTAAAATTTCCCCCCTTTGTTGTCGTAAAACGTGGGGATATACCCTCTTCTAAGTTATATATTTCAAAAATTCTAGTTTAACCTCTGTAAAGGGTTCTGAGCTATATACAGGCAAAATATTACTATAATAGAAGCATTTCCCATAAAAGGAGAATGTTTTGAAAATAGTTTATTCTATGTTCATTTTTTGTCAAAATATTGTATCTAAATAATCTTTTACTGTAATATTATTCTTAAAACATTTTCTATACGTTTTTTAATCTGAGGGACACTAAATATCCTATATATTATCCATTTGTACGCTTTTGCAAAATCTCGTTTCCAAACGTAGTCGGATACCTTAAACGAGAAAATTAATGAATATAAGAAATCGTATTATTTAATTGTGTTTATATATGAACGCTATTGACATAAAGTAATAAAATCGAAAATATGGTAACAAATCATATAGTTGAATAAAACGTAACTGTTTTAGTTTTCATTTTGGTTTGTTATGTTTGATCTATTAAGAACACTCTTGAACCTCGCGATTAAAAGCATCAGTTTAGATAATGTATTTATCACAATGCTTCTTTAATAGCAAGAAATTGACACTGAATGATTAAAATTAAAGCTAAGCTATTTGGCGTAAAATAACTATATGAATAATAATATAAGATTTATAATTATTAATAATATTTCATAACTTTTTGTGTTATAAAATTTTTCGCCTTTTTTTCATATAAGGTAAATTGGCGGAAGATGCCACAGTTAATGATTTTTCGATGAGTACATTGAAAATTGAAATAACAAAAACATGAAAAAAATACACTTTATTTTTCAATATTTAATCATTTATTTATATGCAAGTTAATTTTCTTCTTAGCATGAGAATAAATAAGAAATTTTAAGTTAAAGAAATTCATTTAATTGTGGCATCTTCCCTATATGTATGGGGAAGATACCACCAGTCATAGATTAAGATGCTAAAAGGGTACACAGGGGGTGCACAGTAAATAAAACAAGTAAGGCAAACATTGCCAAATTAGATGTGAAGTAATTATAACTATAGAAAAACAAAAAAAATTAAATTCTTTCATAATTAGGTTGCTAAAAACGAATTTTTCTGTAGAACGGTCTACGGCAGGCTGAAGTAGTAGTCGACTTCAACTCTGCACTTCCTCGTCCTATAGAGATCCCCTATGCCATCCATTAATTGTAGCTATATTTTATACAATAATATAGTGTTACAAAATGAAAAAAAATTGAGTTCATTTCATTTATTTCTGAACCATGTGGCGTCTTCCCCCAAGTAAAGGGGGCAGATTCCAGACACGCTTATTTCCTTATAGCTGCAGTGTTATGGCCGTTTCTACATGCATCGTATATGTAACATTATGCGTAACTCACATTGCTGATACCTTACTTAAAATAACAAGCCCGCTCAGTAGCGCACAAAAATTTTTTCCAAGGGTGGGGGGTCCAGGGTCGAAAGTTCATCATTCTTGTATCATGCTCCTTTTGATTTTGTCGATTGGGGGGAACAAAAAACAGTAAAAAACTAATTATTGAATAAATAATTAGTATTAATTAACAAAATTAATCATTAAAAACAAATATTTAATTAAATTTTACGTATTATATACTTAAAATTATAACCAATCGGAAAAAAATTAAAGACTTAGGGGGGGCCGGACTCCTAGGACACCCCCCTTGTGTGCGCTACTGAGCCCGCTTATAAACTTTAAATATGAGGAACGGAATATTATAAAAGTTGTACTCATTCACTTTCAATGCACACAAGATCGAAAAATAAGGCCATTAAAGACGATTAATTCATATAAATTCACAAGCCACACTCACTGTTGGACCAGACTCTTCACACAAGTGGCTCAAAATTGCCATCTATCGATGTATAAAAATACTATTAACAAACTGGTGTATTCCCTCGAACCACCTTATATTCAAATTATTCCCTGGGCTTTGAACGTTAGAATGTTCAAAATGTTCTGCTTATATTCAAACATATTTGAATTAATCAATAGAGTGAGTGAGTGAGTGTTTATTACATCGCTGCATACCACGCCAATGGGTAGACTTTGAGTCTCGACAGATTTGACGTTCTAGAGCTCCTTCACATGGCGGGGCTTCAGTGACACTAGACTCGAACTCATGACGTGTCAGCTACGAGTCTGTGATCATCATTAATAGAAAAGAAACAAAAGTATTAAACTTCTTCAGAATTTCTTTTACAGAAAAGCAATATCCCCCCTCGAAATTTTATTTCAGTATAGTTTTTAATAATTTTTGAAATTATATTTCGAAAATCCATAGTTGATTACGTACTACTAACGGTTTATTGTATTTTTTTTACACTCAAATTTTGTCCGTAAAACTATTTATGCGAAAAATAAAATATATTTTATTGTTTGGAAGTTAGGAGAAAATAATTTTAAAACAAAATATTGCCAAAAAGAGGTTGAATTTTCGAAAACATGAAAAAAGATCTAATTATTGTTAGATGATTATAGACTCAAAATAAATTTTTTTTCCTACAACATAAATAACTAAAAGCTAATAATAATTAATAAGTGAGTACCGTGTCATATGAATAGTATAATGCACATTGCAACATTTTATAACATCAGCTCTTTCTCCCCGCACCTCTCAAATAAGTCCCATTTGAGATTTTCCCCGTCTTCCGCTTTCTCCTGCACTGTCATTTCGACAATGGGAAATTTTTTAAAAAAAATTAAGACCTAAAGAAGTTGTTAAAGGTACGTGATGTGTTTGAAATGATAACTTCTTTAGGTGCCTTTTTTTGGCTGAAGAGTGAACTTAAATGAAGCGTCAGTTTCGGGTGCGTTACGGTCATTCGGCTCCAGCCAGAAATCGTGCCAGGGTCGACAACGAGTGTTTAGTTTTGAATTGAAAACTTTTTAGGAACGTTTTTTCTTTTAATAAAAAATTTCATGCACCCTTTATCCAGTTAAATCTTATTTTATTTACTTAAATATTACTTTCATGCAGCTCACTTCCACTCAAATTCAGATAGGGCACGAGAAAAGAGCAAGCGATAAGAAAAAATAGATTATTCTTACGATGGATATTGAATATAAGAAGTAACGCAACGGGATTTATATTGTTATTTAGTAAAAAAAAAGTATTTAAGCACAAAAATGTGCACACACAAAAAAATAAATAAATAAAATTGAAAAAAAATAAAATCTGAAATTTTGATGAAGTTAATCGGCAAGAAAGTGGCCAATATTTTGGTTTATATTAATGGTGACAACAAAGAGATAACGAAAAAATCAAAGCATTAATTGTGAAAAATACGAACCCTCTCCTTTTGTTTGCTTAGAGATTTTAAGGTATCCGACTTCGTTTGAAACCGTGATTTTAAAAAAAGTGCATAAAAGGATAATTTTCATGTTATTTAGTGTCACTTAGATTAGAATACATGTATACAATTGTTTTAAGGACATTTGACAAAAAAAAAATTAAATACAGTAGTTTGGCAAAAAATTAACTTAGAGTAATCTTTTTTCAAAATGTTCTCCTTTTGTGAAAAATTCTTCGATTATAATAATATTTTGTCTGTATATAGCTCAGACCTCTGTACGGATGCTCAACTAAAATGTTTGAAAAAATCACATTTTCTTTAGAGTTACATACCATTGAAATAATTATTGGCGTTTTTTTCTTAAAATTTCTCCCCTCTGTTGTCGTAAAACATGGATAAACCCATTTCTAAGTTATATATTTCAAAAATTCTACATGAGCCTCTGTGCAGAGGTCTGAGCTATATACAGACAAAATATTATTATAATAGACGTCTTTTACACAAAAGGAGAATATTTTGAAAACGGGTCATTCTATGTTCATTTTTTGTCAAAATATTGTACTTACATAATTTTTTTATTGTAATACTATTCTTAAAACAATTTTTATATACATTTTCTAATCTAAGTGACACTAAATATAATAAATATTATCCATTAATACACTTTTGCAAAATCACGGTTCTGAACGTAGTCGGATACCTTAAGAAAAGTAAATGACTTCCAAGGTATAAGCTTTCCTAGCCTTACCTAGTTTCCGGCTTTATAAAATTTATATCAATGGTACTTATATATTATCAGAACGGTATTAGCGACATTATATGAAAGGAAACACATGGTTGCCAAATCGGAGCGTGCGACACATGGGGAATCAGGGTGGTGGATTATCTTGAACGTTGGCATTGTTGCGATAGTACGTAATTACCATATAACATATATATTATATAAATGTAATGTATAGAAGTAATTCACCAATGAATGGACACGAAAAAGAGCTACTTGACGCTTGTATGCGAAAATGTCGTAAATGAAAACGTAGTGCAATTGCATTCTCTTGCCCAGAATAAATTAAAAGTTTTTACTTTTACATAGGGGCTATAAGCACACACGCAATTTTTTTGTTACTATTTAGTAATTGTCCTTTAATTGCAATAAATGCTGAAAGGTACTAAAAATGCCTCTTTTTCTTCAACATAAATATTTCGAGTATTTACTTTAAAAAAGCTCAAATGCTTACTCTTCATTCCCCTTGTGGTAGTACTTAACAGAAAAATTAATATTTTTCATTTTATTTTTTTTTCTTTCACCTATATACCAGAGAATATCTTTTAAGCAAAAGAAGGTTTTTAATTCGGAAAAAACATGTTTCGGTTTGTCTTAGAACACACGACTGTTTTTGAATAATAAGGAATTCGACTTCAAAATATTCTTATTATAAAACTCAAACTCAGTGGCGCAACAGCCCATGAAGGCCAGGGCCTACTGTCCCCATCCCAGTATACGTGACCACTGGGCGCTGAGGTGCATGAGCAGATGTCTCGATCAGGTGGTTAGTCTGAAGCGAAACCCCTAGTGTTTAAGTCCCCAAGCAAGCTTGATACTCATTTATCGACCCACTGCAATAGGGAGGAAAGGCTGAGTCGACCTTGCCCAGCCCGAGAATAGAACCTGGACCTGTAGTGAGAAAGCACGATGCGCTACCACTCGACCACTGGGCCTGTATTCTTATTATTAAATAAAAAATTTAATATATATCTATAGACATCAAAGAACCTGATTTCATTGCATTTCTAATATAGGTTTCCTTCGACACGCATGCTGCAGGTACCACATAATTTATGTCTCATCCCCTGTATTTGAAATGCTTACTATTTGATTCCTTAATCGATCAAACACACAGACAGCATGATGGCATATATTAACAAACTCTGTTAAGTTAAAGCATGCTGAGTGATTCCACGATCTCTTGGTTAATGCGGCATTTCACTTGGAGTGATTGGGTCACTAATGTTGAAGCTGCTGAGAGCTCTTAGCAATTCGACGACATGTGTGTTGTCAATATAATTAATTTCTCTAAGCATCTTCCTGTAGTTTAATCTGATGTTATGTAACTAGTTTTATTTGATTGGGACCTGTTTAACCTATTAATAAATTCATGATTTGGCGATAAATGTTTAGTAAAAGTAATCAGAGTTCAAATAATTGATAAATGGATCGTAATAGCTTTATCATAGTTAATAATTTTAGTTCAAGTTATTTTTTTAATGTTTTTAATAAAAAAATTAACACTATTTATTGAACGGCTTTATGTATAAAAATAACTTTTTATTTAATACATTAATTGCAATAAATATTCTTTAAAAAATATTTGACTTATTCTTTTTAGTATCTCCGAAATCCGAGATTTCTATCAATACTGGTCTTGACATTAGGAAGCACATTTCATTTTTCCTTTTGATACTGACTTAGGTGCACATTGGCTCGTGTAGTCTCGTTTTCTATAGTTTGTTTTACGGTTTTTGTTTATTTTATACTTTTTCTTGCCGATATGGCATCGTCGTTAGGTTTCAATGTGAAAGTGATACTGAATTAGAATATATTTGCCGGAAACCGATGAATACTATAGTGAATCTGTTACGAATTTATCTATTTGAGATGAAAAAGACGAAGAAATGAAATAAAAAGGACAACACTTTTATGTAACGCCCGTGGAAAAATCTTTTGTTCCAAAGAACATTTCGAGCATTTTCACAAAGATTTGCAATTTTATTTTTAATTTTCCTCTTTTTTTTCAAATATTTGTAACCCAGACTTTTTGTAACAACTTTTGTAATTTTTTGCAATCCTAAGTAAGGAAAAGCTACCTTCATGTTTAACATTTGCCTAATGTTAGTGCAGCGTTTCTCAAACTGTGGGGCGCACCCCCCTTGGAGGGCGTGATGACTCTACGAGGGGGGGGGGCGCGAGTATATTGAAAAGTCGAAAACAAAGAACTACTTAAGAGAATTATTAATTTACTAAAAGTAAATAAACAAAGATTACATTCTGACATAATAAAAAACACATTTACACTGATGTAATACACTTATAAATTTACCAGTATAATTAATCTAATACTACTAAGTAAAGAACGTTTAGTAATTACCAATGACCCCATGGTCTAGTCACATATAAAATTATACACAAAAATTAATACTTATCTTGATAATTTGTACGGTTTAGAATTAATCTCCTAACTACCGATTAAAAGTCACGTGATTCGCTCCCCAATGCCATGGGGGAGGGGGAGAAAATGAATAAGTAAGGAAATCCTCTGAAATAAGTAAATATTTAGAAAACATTGTCAAGGTCCTTTTATTGCATTCCAAAGCCTTCGGAATAATTTTATGGATAGCAGTGCACAGAAAAGATCGTACTTCGGAAAGACGTATATATACATCCGGGGAAAGTTGCGCTTTGACTAAGACGTATATATACATCTGGGGAAAGATACGCTTTGACTAAGACGTATATATACATCCGGGTAAACTCCTAGGAGAGCCCCCACCCTTGGTGCCAAACCGGAAAAAGCGCCAAGCGAAAACGAAATGGCGCCAAGCAAACCCGACAACGGTGACAAGTAAATATAGCACTATAAGATGGATGCGCAATGAAAATATATGTAAAAATACAGAAATTTAACATTTAAGATAAAAAATATAACAGCACTTACTTTCTTATTGTTGATCCTTCCCAAGTGGAGGGTAAAGTGTAACAACTGCTTTTAAAAAATTCTGGAAAGTCTCGTCGCTGAGTGAGTGATCGCGAGAGCGCCGCCATAAATACTCAGCGAGGTAATGGGCGAACATGCCTTCTGCGTGGCTGGTGTGATTACGGAGAAAACGTTTTATTGCCGATTAACTTACTATTGGAAAACCACGAATTCTTTCTTATACTTCTGCAAACATGCGTATTCACACCTTTTTTTCGACATCTCCATTCAAATCCATCCAAAACAACACTCTTTCGTTCATTTAATCCCATTTGCTGATTACATTTAGTACATTCATAACTTGAAGCAATTAATCCTTCTTTCATACACCATTCAATCAATTCTTTCTTGCCTCTAGCATTGAATAATGTAAAAAATTCTAACGTGTATTCACTTACAAGCACAGCCATACTTTCAACCCGGTGCCCAACAACAAAATGAAATTTGAAATGCTCGCCCACAAATGACGAAAATTCTAGTAAAAGTTAGGGTTGCCATATGTTGTATTTAAAAGCAAGGTTACCATGATGGCGCAATTATCGCAAACCAAAGTAATTCACGCCAAGGGTGGGGGCTCTCCTAGGAGTGAACCTACATCCGGGGAAAGATACGCTTTGACTAAGACGTATATATACATCCGGGGAAAGTTACGCTTTGACTGAGTGAGACGTTTTTATACGCAGGAGACATTAAAGAGGTTTAAGTCGTATTGCATCAAACTATAGTATTTAATTCAATACATTGTTATTGTATGAGGGGGCGCGATGAAAATTGTGATTGAGTATTGGCCCGCAAACATTGAAAGTTTGAGAAGCACTTGTGAGAACCCCCCTGGGTTCCGCCTTGGCCACTAAGATTAATTTGAGGCAAGGAATGACCAGACGCCATTTGTATAATAATAAACTATATTTATTCACTTAGAGTTCAAATATCAAAATTCTAATGACAAATAGTAAACTATATGTCTACGTCAAAAAGGAATTTACCTTTAATATTAAATTAAATTACGAAATATGAAATTAATCAATAGCGACGTTCAATATCAAAAGGGTTTACCGGAATAGGAGGTCTGAGAAATACACGCAACTTGAATTATAAGCTTTCATTAAACTTGAACTAATTTTTATTAAACTAACGCTTGTGGTAAGAGGTACGAAGCTAGAATATATCACCTGGTTGTACTTATGATCTCTTCAGGTAGATTAATCCTCCTAGAGCTTCTTCGCTGAATGCTAACAGCAATACTCCAATATCTTAATCCAATTGAATCCTGCAAATCTCGTCACTACTTCTGCTGGCTCGATCGCCTTCTTCTACGCTAACCTACCACGCTCTTCTTAAATACCTTATCTACTTTACATATCCCATTTTCTTCTTTTAGAGGTGATTGGAAATATACGCGAATTTACAATCCCCAAAGACGCCTGAGAGTATTAGTGGAAATGTGCCGTACAGATTCATCACACTATGTTAATGTCATCTATCTAATGTTCCATGTGTTGGTTACACTGATTGTTCACCTAAATGAGCCATGTATCCACTTGAGGCTACATTGAGATTTTGCCCAATATATAGAATATATCCACTACTGGTTGCATGGCACGCAAGGGGTTTTAAAAAGTCACAATTACTAATGTCCAATGTTTTTTTATGTTTTATTTTCTGATTGGTTCACATTTGTTTCAATACGCCTTATTGAAGCTCGTGAATTGTAATTTATCGTAGACTTAACCCAATACTACTCCTTCAAATATGTGGCTATTTTTCTTTCTAATTGATTTTTCTCTTATCCATTAAATTATAGACAAGTAGTTTTAGTTTAGAGTTTCTACAAATACTTTATTTTTACTCAGAACTCACGGCATAGATCTTATGATGTAGTATATATAGAACACTGCTACAAATATTCTTTTCTGTGAAAAATGTTTCGACTCAAGTGACGCGTTGAATCATAAATACAAAAATAAAAATGAAAGTTAACACGAATTGCTTAGTAACAATGTTATTTATCAGTATTTCTCTTCGATACTGTTTACAATAACTATACGCGAAGGACTCAATTCATGAAGTCACATGATAAAAATAAACACGTGTTTTCCATTGAATTCAAAACAAACTTTAAACTAATTGTACTTGTTGTTCTATTTGTAAAACTCGGATAAAATTTCAAATTTCATATTTGAGTAAAAATGTTTAAATGTTAAGGGGAGGGGGGAATTATTCCAAAGAAATTTTTTTAAATTAAGAAAAAATCATATTTTATGTTTATATTTTAAATAAAATGCATTTTGTATACATATGCACTTTTTAAGAGAAAGTTTCTGCAAAGAGCAAAACTTGGCAACACCGGAGCGCGTGAACTGATTAGCTGGAAACACTAGATACTTTTTATCGTGTGACTATGACGTCGCATGAGTTTTTAAATTGATTGGCTAGAATCACGTTACTTTCACTATCATGTGACTATGACGTCACATGAATTGAGCCCATTGCGTCTCACATTTACAAAGATTCTGTCTATTTTGTTAGGAATTGCTTTTTATTGTGTTTTAAGTCACTCTCAGAAGAAACACGATGTGCACTGGCAACGAACCTCGCAATTTTGAAACACGGTCAAAAGTGACAACATATGATCTAGCATTTCACTTATCATGAGAAAGTTACGGCTAAGTTACGGCAAATTTAACGCACACTAAACCCTCTGAGCGACATGACTTAAACAGCATCAGGACTCAAGCACACAAAACGACAAAAGCAACAACTAGGGCGCATTTATGACCATGACCACTAGGCTACCGTGGCTACTTCCGTTGCGGTTTTTTCTGACATATATGACATCCTTAAAACTATACGTCATTAATTCCACTGACCTTGCAACTATTATAGGGCGTGGTCACGACTCGTTGCCGGCTTATCATGTGCTCGAGCCCTAGCACCACTGAAAACCCATGAAATAGAGGGGCTGATGCACGTTAAATCTGTCGAGGCTCAATGTCATCCCGTTGACGTGGTATTGTTTTTTGAAGAGAGGGTTCAATGTCAGGTGTTGTCCACGTCACTTGCTCCAGATTCAAAATTACGACGTCCGTCGTCTATAGCACTCGTGTTCTTTTATAGTGCGACGTTAATAAATACTCACCCATATGCATAGGTGTGGTGCCCGATAACTCGTGCACCAAGATGATCAAACCAAATAAGAGACCGAATGATCTTACCACTTTTAAAATTGATCTTTAAAATAAAAAAAATTTAACTTCGAAAAAAAAATTAAAATTTTTTTTCAAATGTTTCAAAGGTTTTTATGTCATAGATAATAAAGTACTGTTTAATATTTAGATAAAAGAAATACACAGAAATCATATATCTACGAGTAAATAAGTAAATTTCAAAAAATGTTCTTACTAATTGCCGAATTTTATTGCTATAATTTTTTGTAATTTTTCTCTTAAGGTATCCGACTACGTTCCGAACCGTGATTTTGCAAAAGCGTATAAATGAATAATATTTATGATATTTAGTGTCACTTAGATTTAAAAAAGTATATAAAGTTGTTTTAAGAATATTATTGCAATAAAAAATTATTTAAGTACAATATTTTGTCAAAAAATGAACAAAGAATGACCAATTTTCAAAATATTCTCCTTTTATGAAAAATGCTTCTATTATAATAAAATTTTGCCTGTATATAGCTAAGACCTCTATACAGAGGCTGAACTAGAATATTTGAAATATATAACTTAGAAGTGGGTTTATCCATGTCTTACGACAACAGAGAGGAGAAATTTTAAAAGAAAATGCCGATAATTATTTCAATTGGTTGTAACTCTGAAAATAATGTGAATCTTTCGAAAATCGTAGTTGAGCCTCCGTACAGTGGTCTTAGCTATATTCAGGAAAAATATTATTACAATAGAAGGATTTTTCACAAAAGGAGAACATTTTGGAAAAAGGTTATTCTAAGTTAATTTTTTGCCGAAATATCGTATTTAAATAATTTTTTTTGTCAAAATGTCCTTAAAACAATTTATATATGTATTATAATCTAAACGACACTAAATATCATGAAAAGTAACCATTTATGCGCTTTTCGGATACCTTAAAAATAATTTTATTCTATTTCGGTAATTTCAGATTTTATCAACTAATATATCGCAGTATAACTAATGAAAAATTTTATTGCTGTAATCCTTAAACGAAATAAAGCACACAGTAAAAGAATTATTTTTTGTCAATATTCTACTAAAAAATAAATTTTAAGAAATGGCATTTTGCTGCTTTAGTATTGATATCGATTATTAAACAACCTGTAAAACATTACAATTTTTCTTGACTCGAATTCAAATTTTATAAGAAAGCTACGAATAATTGTAACAAAACCTGATGAATAAGCATGCATAAAAAGGTAAGTTTTCGTAATTAACTTTGTAAAACAGTAGTAGAGTAATCAAAGTAGTGTAGATAATTGTAGTTATATATTGCTTTTACATAGAAAGTGTATGTTTGATATTATTTTTGGTAATTAAAACAATTTTAATTGTGTGAAAAGGAGCATAGTAATATTTAATTACAATAATTTTTTATGAGAGAAAAGGGAGAATGGAAATAATATGGGGAATGGAAATAACAATGTATGTAATATTTATTGATGTCAACATAAAATATTCTATTACTAGCTGTTATACCCGTTCTACGCTCGGGTGAATTGAAGAATTAAATAATACAGATTAAAGGATAAAGAAGTTTTTTGCATATTTCAGCTGAATAAAAAAGAACTCTGTTTGTTAAATTTTAAGTCTGTAGATCTAATAGCTGATAAAAAGTATTTTTTTTATCTATAACTCCCCGTAACTGTCTTGTGGGTTGATTTTTGAAAACACCTTCCTAAGCTGATCTCAGCTAAAGTAACACATTGTTACAAATTTTGTGTAATGAACGCTTAAAATAGTACAAATAATTTATATCTTGAAGTGTAATACGTTAATATTACTTTTTGTTGTATTTATTTTATGTTAAAATTGTGTAATCAGCCCTACACTCTCCGCCTGTTCAAGCTTTCGCAGTTCCTAGCACCTGGCGTAGACAAAACAAAATGTAAAATTTTGCTTCACACATAAAAGATAGATACATGCATTCGCGGGCTTTTTTGCAGATGGCAGAATTTTTTCCTACTTACTTGACAATTATTGTTATATTTTGGACACTTCACACAATATCTTTATAAATTATAGCCTATGTGTTATTCTGATGTATAAGCCATATTATTGAACAGTTTCATTAAAATCCATTCAGTTTTGGTTTTTTTTTTTTGCGTGAAAGAGTAACAAGCATCCACACAAACTTTCACGTTTATAATATTAGTAAGGATTACAGCTAATGACTTGCTATTAGCATCCAAAGTTGCATCACGATTCCTCGAATACCATTTCCCCACTCTATGCATTGTTTCAATGCTTTCTGTAAAACTGTCTTTTTAGCATGCGTCATCCGTAGGCAGGCAAGATAACATCTAGGGTTCGATATTTCATCAGAATGAATTACTTGTACGAGTTCGTTAACATCATTTCCCCGTGTTTCTGGGCTATTTAGCAGCACATGGTCAGCGAGTGCCCACGAGAGCAAAGGGAAGGGAAGTGTTCGATTGGAAGGGTGTTTCCTTTCAGGCGGTGAAAAAGAACATCCCCTATTCTCCCATTATTTCCTTTCTGGTTCCCATTGGCACCTGCTTTTGTGTTGTCACTAAACAAAATGGGCTTCGTTTCTTTCTTGATTAACTGTTTAAAGACTTCTTCATATTGGTCGTTGTTACAAGAAGAAACACTTCCTCGTCAGGAGAACTCAGTTTTCTTGTGTTGGGGGAAATAAGCTGGTTTTTTCAAGTTTTTTTTTTTCTTTCTTTTATTTTTTGTAGTAGTAGTTTACTTGAAAGAAAATAATAAATTAACTTTCTTTTGCTTTTCCTTTTTTTTACGGCGAGAAATGTGCAGTAAGAAATAGGAGCTGGATCTAAGGCTTATTTGGACTAGTTATTCGAAAATACTTGGTACTAGCAAATAAAATGCTTCTGAAATTAATTGATAAGATTTTTTTTCCGGCTTGTTTTGTATTAAGAGCCGTCGAAAAAGTTTACTTTCAGTTAACTATGTTTTCTTTACATATATTTTTTCCTTTTAACTTTTCCAATTAATTACTTTTAGTGAGAAGAGAAATATATTTCTTAATCTACCAGAAATTTAAAAAAAAATGTTTCAGAATAAAACTAGAAATTTAATGTACAATTTATTATGAAGAAAATTTAAAATTTCACATATATGTAATAAATCACTTAATTTTACCTCGATGGATATTTATCAATGATGGTATTGAGCTCTCTAATTATGTTAGTTAATTTATATTTTAGCCGACTAAAGGGAAATAATCACAGTTTTATCTTCCCCAAAACTCAAAGGTTGCGCTTTTAAAACAAGATGATGCAATCTTACAACATCCCCGTATTTTGGCCGATAAGAAAAGCCCTTCCCAAAAATCATATGATTTTAATAACTTCCGGTTGACCAAGATAAAATAGATGAGATCTTGAGAGCGAAGAGAGGAATGTTTTTATAAATATCATGTAAAACTCGCAGGGAATGTTTTTCGTGTTGCTGCTTGTTTAATGTTTGCGTTATATATTTTTTACGTAACTAAATAAATGTGGACAAACTAACAAAATGGTTCCTCCTCAATTACGCCAGGTTTACAACATGAAATCATACACAACCTAAAATCATACACACGTAAGATAATACTTTATATGCATATAATTATTTTATTATACAGGCCGCTTTAAATAAATTTAATATTGTAGAGAAAATTAAAAGTAGTATCAAAGTTACTGAACACCAGAAAGATAGAAAAAATTTATTCTGCTCATAATTTGGATTTTAAAGATTTTTCCATTGTATTGGGGATGGTGATATAAATAAAACACTATTACATACTTTTCTAAAAATAAGTATATTATTTAGTAAATTATGTTAAATTCAACTTATTAGATTTATCCTAGAAGATAATTATATTCGTTAGAATAGATAATGTTAAGAGAATAGGTTAATAATTTGCCGCAAGGTGAACACACATGTAAATGCTTAATAAATACCTATTGACTCTTTAATGAATTTAATGAAGATAAATACATAAACAACTTAAAATATTATTTATACCGATATCTTAATCATCTTATCTTTTTTGGACAAAAAATTATTTCAAACTGAATATAAGTTTTTATCAAGAATACCTGAATATAATTCTAAGAAATAATAAACCTAATAACGTAAAAATTCTCCATTAAATTATATTTAAGAAACAATCTGAGCAAATACGTATGACTAAAAAGACTATCTAAACTTCAATGTTATTAAAGAAACATATTGTGTGTGTGGAATAGCAAACATATTTATATATATGGTTACCTAAATATGATTATAAATTATGTTTAATGCAAAAAATATTTAGCTACACAAAAATCAGAGATAAAACCAAAAATTATAATTTACTTAGATATTATTTTTAAAAAAAGTACCCATTTAACTTTATAAAAAATTCTTGCAAAAAATACACTGAAAACTGTAAGATCTAAGTTTTCACTTCTTGATATGAAAGCCAATACCTTACAAAATGTAATATTAATATTCTGATGAAGTTTTCTGAAATTCCTATTCATTTAAAAGTTATTCCTTTTTTCGATGCCTATATGTTTAACATCTTTGAATTTACTTAGAACCCTCAATCTGGATACAGTTTGTTTGTACTTAAATTTGAGCTATGGTCTGTAGGTTTCTAAATCTGTTTTAGGTGTGTGTTCTATTTAATAATTGATAATGGTTTCTAAATATATTCTTGGATTTAAACCGATTCTGAAGATCTAGATTACAATTGATCAGATTCTGCTCAGTATAATTGAAAGAAAGAATAAGGCTAGCAACCACTAAAAATATTTTAACCGAACAAAGAATCTACAACCTTTTACATTTGTAGGTACTGAATTACCCAGCTTTAAATTTTAATATTTCTCTTATCTTGATTTTTCATATACATACAGGGTATCCCAGGACTATTAAGACAAACTTTATCAGGAGATAGGAGGACATGACAAAGATTAAGATATACATAGCAACCCATGGTAGGAAACGCTTTCGTTCGTCGCCAGGTGGTGGTGTTCACGAGAGCATTGGAGGAAACAGATGTGCATTATCACAGTCATTTGAGCTGTCATCCCCGCAGTGCAGCATGGAACGTTTTACGAACACCTAGCTGGCAGATATGCCCCTGATTTACAGATTGGCAGAAGGAAATGGAAGAGCAGCAGAAAGATTGTTTGGTAAAAGATACCCACACAGAGATACACAGGGATGTCCCTATTTGTGTGAATAGAGATGAGTACAAGGTAATAGGCATATAGTGAAGGTGGAACACGAGTGACTCGAATTTCCAGCCCGACCTAGCTTTGATCAATGACCTCAGTCTTTTCCCTCTTCGTTTCTTGTACCTGCCATACTATTTTCCCATGACGTTTCTGACCATGAGTTGCTATGCTAATCTGAATCCTTGTGATGTCCCTATATCCCCTTAAAGTTTGTTCCAAAAATCCTGGAACAACTTGTATGAATATGAAAACTCAAGATAAGAGAAATATTAAAATTTAAGGCTGGGTAATTTAGTACTTGAAATTTAGTACTACAAAATGTTGAAGACCTCTTTGTTCATTTAAAACAATTTTAACGGTTTTTAAGCCTACTTTTTTCTTTCTGTGATACTGAGTGGAATCTAATCAATTGTAATCTAGATCATCAGAATCGGTTTAAATCCAAGAATATATTTAGAAACCATTATCAATTATTAAATTGTACACACAGCTAAAACAAATTTGAAAACTTACAGACCATAGCTCAAATCTAAGAACAAACAAACTGTATCCAGATTGAGGGTTCCAAACAAATTCAAAATTGTGAAACATATAGGCATCGAAAAAAGGAATAACTTTTACATGAATAGGGATTTCAGAAAACTTCATCAGAATATTAATATTGCATTTTGTAAAGTATTGACTTTAATACCAAGAAGTAAAAATTTAAATCTTGCAGTTTTCAGAGTATTTTAGCAAAAATTTTTATAAAATTAAATAGGTGTTTTTGTTCTGAACAATACCTAAGTAAAAATTATTATTATTTTTATTTTTTTCCTGATTTTTGTGTGGCTAAATACTGGATGGGCAAAAAATCCGTAAATACTTTTAAAATTTATAAAACCCAGACAATTAAACAAAATAAAAAAAACGATTTACAGGCTTAGCATCGATAAGTCACGGGGTTTTTTAAAGATAAGAATAAGAATAAAAATTCAAAAAAACAACCGATAGGTGGCGTTTCATGCCGGTGAAAGAAAATACTGGCAAATAACGGAAATAATGTTACCAAATCATTTATTACAGCAGTATGTGTTCCACTTATCCACCATCAAAAGGTATGACACATTCTAAACATGGCACAAATCCAGAAACGGAAGAGTGCAGATTGTTCGCCTCTATAGTACATGACAGCTCGCGGTGGATCGCATCTTTAAATTCAGAGAGATTAGGTGGACGGGATTAATACACCAGGGAATTTTAATATCCTCATAGCCAAAAGTCTACTGGAGTCAGATCTTATGATCGTCCGGATCTTACACGATCCTCGAGCGATCCAGTTCCCTCAAATCGCTGAACAAGCTTAATGAGAAGTATCACTTTTGAAGGCCCTATTTTCCAATCTTCACAGTTTTCTGAAGTCCAAATTTACGCAGTGCAACTATCGCTGATTCCTTGTACATGAAAAACATCTTCACCAACAAAGCTTTGTCTTTCTCACTCTGCATCCTTGTTCACTTAGTTGGTATGCAACGGAGAATTAGACCTGGATCAAAAGCACCAGTATTTGTAAACGCTTGTCTCATTTGCATATTTCCAACTCAGTCGTTTGTACCCGCGCCATCTGTCGGTAGATTTTTTTCTTATCTTTAAAAGTCCCGTCACATATCGATGCTAAACCTGAAAACTGTTTTTTATTTTGTTTATTTTTCCGGGTTTTATAAACTTTTTAAGTTTATACGGACTTTTAGGCGTATTTTTGCATTGAGAGCATAATTAATAATCATATTTAGGTAACCATATATATGTATGTTGCTGCCCCAATATGTTACTTTAATAACATGGAAGTTTAGATCATCTAAGTTTAAGTTTCTCTTGTGGGAACCGCGCGTGCTTAAAGCTAGTTCGCAAAAGCATCCCTTGCTCGCTCTGGATACTTCAGTTTTTCGCAACCAGAAGCTTTTACTATCATATGATTTCCGGTAAAGATTTTCGCAATTGGCCAGAACACGCGTATGATACAAGATTGCGTCATATTGTCTTAAATATGGGAACATGGCATTCTGTTAGAATGTTGTAGTTATTTCCTGTTATGCTGGTACATTGAAAACAAAAAATCGCGTGAAGCCTTGGAGGGCTCAGTACTATTATGAATTAAATAAAATTTCTCGAGAGACACTTTAAGTGAATTATTACACATTCACACACACACGTATACACCGAAAAATTGTTTCTGTTTTCTCAAGAAATACCAGAGCAAGTTTTTAAGTGAAGTGTGACGTAGCTCATTGTACAGTTGATTTAGTTAAATATTAGTTAAAAAAATGTTTTTCACCTGTCATTGCTTAAAAGAAAAGGGGAGAGACGATTTTTTTTCTTAACAGGGTGATAATTTTTTTAACCACACGAAGAAAGATCTTATTTATTTGAGTTTGAAATGAAATATTCTTTTATCCTAATGTTCAGTGTTGAACAAATGGTTTTTGTGACGCCCACAACAACAGGTGCATATTTGTCGCGAGAGGGCGCTAGTGTGTGAAAAAACAGTGTGTAAACAGTGTATGTGTAGAGTGAGAAGAGAGCGTATGGAGAACGCTCGAATAAAATTCTTTGTTTGCAGTCTCGCCATTTTGTGTGTGGTGTAATCTTTTAGAGATTTTAAATTAATGTGTAATGAATCAGTGCAAACTAAACATTGGTCCGTCAGAGCCCGAAATGGCCGGGACTGAAAATAAGGAATTGTAGTATACTCAACGATCACGAATGAAAAGAAAGGAAGCGTCCTTTTAGTGGAGAGAGAGAGAGAAAGTTGTCACTTGGTGAGAGGTCAGTCTTCAATTTTCCTATAATTTGTGTTTGAGATAGTTTTTGTGATTTATAAGTGTTTCATTTGTGGTTGAGTTAACTATATTTTGTGTTTTGAGAAAAATTATATGTGTTTCATAAGTGGTTAAAATAACTTTAATTTGTGATTGAGATAGTTATTTTGTGATTTATAGGTGTCTAATTTGTGATTGAGATAGTTATTTTGTGATTTATAGGTGTCTAATTTGTGTTTGAGATAGTTTGTGATTTATAAGTGTTAAATTGAGGTTGAGTTAACTTTAATTGTGTTTTGAGATAATTATTGTGATTATGTGTCTCATGTGTGGTTAAGATAATTTTAATTTGAGGTTGAGTTAACTTTGATTTGTGGCTTAGATAATTAAATTGTGGTTTATTTGTTTTCATTGGTGATTGAGATAACTTTACTTTGTGAAAATGAGTATAGGTAAATTTAAAAAGGATGAACTTCGGAGTATTGCGGATGAATTAAAATTAGTTGTTCCAGACAATGCTAAAGTTCTAGATTTAAGAGAATTAATACAGGAGAGTGAGATTTATAAAAATGATAAGGAAACGTATCAGGCTATTGTTGATTGTGTGTTGGAGGAGATAAATGATAGGAGAAATGAAGACGAAAATAGAAGAAATGAAAACGAAAATAGACTAGAAATTGAAAAAATTAAACTGTCGCAGTTAGAGAAGGAGTTAGAAATAGCGAAATTACATAATCAATCGGGCAAAAGTTTACCTTTACAAAATGAAAATCAATTAATTACAACCGAGTGTAATATTGAAAGTTTGATTAAAAGTATCAAAACCTTAACAATCCCGGTACCACTAAGAGCAGAGTCATTTAATTTATTTTTTCAATCTATAGAAAAGGCATTTAAAACTAAAAATGTTCCTGAAAAATTAAAACCCGAAATTCTTTTGAATATTTTAGGAGAAAAGGCAAATAACTTAATGATTTATCTTCGAGATGAAGATTTAAGTGACTATAATAAGTTGAAGGCAATTGTGTTAAAAGAATTTCAACCGACCCCCTATGAATGTTTAAATCAATTTAAAAGGCCCAAAAATTACCTAGCGAGAGTTATGTTCAATTCGCGTCTAGATTAAGTGCGAATTTTAATTACTATTGCCAATTACGGGAGGTCAATGATTTCAAGTCAGTTTGTGAGTTAGTAATCTCAGATAAGATAATAGAGACATTAGACCGAGAATTAAATACGCATATTAGCATTAAGCAGGGCGAAATGTGGTTTAAGCCACAAGATCTAGCTCGCGAGTGTGATATTTTTATATCATCCAAGGGAAAAATTAGAGAACAGAATTTATTTCCTAAGTTTAAACGTAATGAGACCTATAATCATCGTGGAGCAAAAAATATTTCAAGCGTAAATTTGTCTTCTGTTAAAAATGTTAAATGTTTTTGTTGCAAATCACGAGAATTCCACCCACTGTATTCATGCTCAAAATTTAAATCTCTCAGCGTCAGTGAAAGAGTGGATTTCGTAAAGGCTAATCATTTGTGTTTCAAGTGCTTTTCCCTAACTGTAGTGTGAAAACCTGCTGCGCGAAAAATTGTTTTTGTGGGAAACCGCACCATAGCTTGATTCACTTTCTAAAGCGGGACAACCAAACAGTTCAAAGGTCAGTTCTCAACCCGCTCGCAGATGTGTTCGGGGGACCGGGAGGATCGAATTGCGTCGTTCCACCCCAAGGTGAAAATGAAGAAAACAAGTCGTTCGTAGCAACCAGCTTTTTAAAGAATAAAACGCGAACCGTTTTACTGAGTAGCGTCCAGTGCTTCTTAAGGGACAAATATGGCCTTTTACATGAGGTAAGAGCGCTTTTGGACGTAGGGAGTCAGTCACACTTCATTACGAAAGACTGTGCAGATAGATTACAATTAAAAAATGAGAAAATTAATTTGCTAGTATCTTGTTTAAATGAGTCAACAATGACAATAAATGGAGGAGTTACGACCTCCATATTTAACGGTGATTTAAGTTTCAAAAAGGAGCTAAATTTATTAGTTGTAAGAAGGATAACCGATTTGACTCCGTCACAAATAATAAATGTGTCGCTAGATATGCCAAACGAAATTAAACTAGCCGATTATAAATTTAATATTCCAGGTAAAATTGATGTGTTGTTAGGTGCGGAAATATTTTACGAATTACTGAGACCAGGCCAAATTTATTGTGGAGATTCAAGACTACTTTTACAAAATACTGTTTTTGGATATGTAGTTAGCGGAAGTGTAGGAGATGAGGTGAGGGATAACAATATTCATTGTGGCTTAATTAGAGATGGTGATTTAAATACAACATTAAGGTCTTTTTGGGAGTTAGAATCGATTGGTGTCAAAAACGAGAATTGTTGTAGTGAGGAGGACGTTAGCTTTGAAATGTTTAAGCAGAGAGTACATTTTAAAAATGGTAGATATGAGGTAGAACTCCCGTGGAAAAGAGATAGTAATGAGTTAAGTGATAATTTTAGTTTAGCGAAAAGACGACTTGGAAGTCTTATGAGGAAAATGCAAAGGGATAAGGTGTTGTATTCTGAGTATTGTAAGGTCTTAAAGAATTATTTGGATGAGGGAATAATTGAGAAGGTAACAAATCCCTTTATTCCAACGAATAACCCTGTGTTTTATCTTCCTCACCAAGTGATAATTAAAAACGAATCTCTCACAACGAAACTGCGACTAGTGTTTGACGCTAGTGCTCATGCAGAAAACCAACTTTCATTAAATGACTGCCTTTCCCATGGAGTCAATTTGAACCCTAATATTTTAGACCTATTGATCTCCTTCCGTTCGAACAAAATAGCTGTTTTAGCTGATGTGGAAAAAGCGTTTCTTCAAATTTCTTTGGCTCCAAAGGATAGAGATGTAGTACGGTTCCTTATAGATGACGGCGAAAATGGTGTGCAGGTGTACAGATTTAATCGAGTTCTTTTGGCGTGAACGCGTCTCCGTTTCTTTTGGCTGCATCGATTAAAACGCATATAGGGAAGTACATGGAAAAGTATCCTGATACTGTGCGGACACTTGATCATTGCTTTTATGTGGACGATCTCGTCACTGGTGAAGATGATGCAAAATCAGCATTCGATTTGTCGAGCAAGGCGGCAAAAATCATGAGTGAAGCAGGAATGAACCTGCGGAAGTGGATTTCAAATGACTGTGAGTTAATGAAGCAATGGCAGTTGGAACATTTTGATCATTTAAATATGAACGATTTCGTGAACCATCCACATCGTGTTTTGGGGCTTTTATGGCATCCTCAAAAAGACTATCTCAGTCTTCGTCTGACCAGTCTCTTAGACTTCCTTCAAAAAGAAAGAACACTAAACGATTTTTGTTGATGGCTGCAGGCAGGATATTTGATCCCTTGGGATTTGCGTCCCCCCTTCACCATAAGATTTAAAATTTTGTTCCAAGAAATATGGCAGAGAAAAACGGACTGGGACGAAGAGTTGCTGCCTGATATTAGAGAGAAGTTTGAACAATGGTGTTCGGAAGCGTCTTTCTTATGTGAACTTCAGATTCCTCGATATGCCCTGCAATGTGATAGTGTGAACTGTCCGGAGTGTGAAATACATACGTTCTCAGATGCTAGTATTAAAGCATATGGAGCTGTTTCGTATGTTAGATTGAGAACCTTTGACAAAATCTCTGTACATCTTTTAGCTTCCAAAAGCCGTGTGGCTCCTCTAAAGGTATTAACCCTTCCACGTTTGGAGCTAATGGGAGCGTTGCTTGCTGCGAGGTTGGCGAAAGAAATCTCACGTGTTCTCAATGAGAAAATATCTACAACCAACTACTTTTGGACAGATTCGACTATAGCCTTGAGTTGGATTCAAGGTCCCAGCAACAGATGGAAGGTTTTCGTCGCCAACCGAGTGAAAGAGATACGATCTTTAACAGACAAAGATTCATGGCGTCATTGTCCTGGAAAGGACAATCCATCAGATCTTCTAACGAGAGGCATCAGTGCTGATTCACTGATAAACTGTGAAAAGTGGTGGAAAGGACCGAGTTTCCTACAAGAAGGAAATACTGTTCCTGTGAGCAACAATGTGCTACTTAGTGATGAAAGTGCCTATTTGGAGGAATTAAAACCTACTGAGAGAAAAACTTTGACTGTGATTTTAGACAACAACCTTTTGAACCATATCCTCTCTGTATCTAATAATTTTCAGAAAAATTTGTGTATTTTCAGTTATATTTACAGGTTCATAAATAATTGCAAAAGGCCCTCCAACAAACAAATTGGGCCACTAAGGATGTGTGAAATTCAACGAGCTGAAATTACCCTTGTGAAGCTGGTCCAGCAAATGGAATTCAACTCGGAAATAAAAGATTTGTCCTGTAAGGGTATGGTTAACCCTCAAAGTAAGATTAGAAATCTCTCACCATTCTTAGATTCCGAAAATGTGCTCCGAGTAGGAGGTAGACTGGCCCACAGTAAATTGTGTTTTGATAAAAAACACCAGATAATTCTTCCTAATAATCACATATTAACAAATTTAATTCTTGAAGTGTATCATGGTAAAGATAATAAAATTCGAGTAGTGTTAGTGAAAACTAAAAATGGAATTTTTAAACGTCCAATAACTAAACTTTGTATTTTTCCTTTTTCAAGTGAATATAATGTATGTGAAAATTTCAAATTTGTGTATTTTTTTCAATTCAATTTTGTGTGTTTGAGTACTTTATCTTTTGTGTATTGAACGATATTACCTTTATTGAGTATTAGTGTTTTCTGTATTGAGTATTATTGTCTTTGTAATATGTGTATCATTGGTTTTGTGCATTATTGTGTTATGTGAAAGTTGTTGAATGTGTCATTCAACCCGGGGGTGGATGTTCAGTGTTGAACAAATGGTTCTTGTGACGCCCACAACAACAGGTGCATATTTGTCGCGAGAGGGCGCTAGTGTGTGAAAAAACAGTGTGTAAACAGTGTATGTGTAGAGTGAGAAGAGAGCGTATGGAGAACGCTCGAATAAAATTCTTTGTTTGCAGTCTCGCCATTTTGTGTGTGGTGTAATCTTTTAGAGATTTTAAATTAATGTGTAATGAATCAGTGCAAACTAAACACCTAATTTTGAGAAATAAATTCTAGAATATTAAATAAAAATGATTATAAGATATTTCCACACATTCATAAATCATGGAGCCTTTCTAAAAAAATCCCTTTCAGATGTAGAAAGAATAGAATAAATAGAAAAAGGAAGATAATTCTTAAAAAGAACTACTAAGCTTTGGTACTTTCATTTAAACAATTCCTACCGCTTTCAAAAATTCCTATGTGGTTGAATTTACGAAAAGAATTGAGCAATTCCATTCTTAATTCTCTTATGAAAAGACTTTTTGTTTGAAAAATAATTCAAATTTAGCTTATGGTACAGATTGGTTTGGATTTATCGTCAAAGGAAATATTTTATATCAGCAATAATAAAGTTTCGCTTTAAAAATTGTCGATGTCCTTTTTTTAAAGGTTTCATTCTTATTTATGTAAAGTAATGAAAATATATTTTATTATGAGCAGTTTGCAGATTAAAATCAATTGGCACATTAGAAACAGAGAAAGTTTCTCATAATTTGTTGAATTTTCACTTCCGGTGCTATTTAGTAATAAAAAACAGTGCATAAAACAAAAATTTAGTTGTTTTTTTTTAAAAAAAAACTTGCTTCCTTTTATAATTCTTAAATAATCTTAATTAATATCAATTTTACATAGTTGTTGTTTCTAATCCCAGATTGTCTAGCAATGCTAGAAAAACCCCATGACTCCAAAAAATTCTAGAAATTCTAAAATCATAACAGGGTTCAGAAGGACCTCGTCCTTTTTAACACTCAGACAAGTCAAGATGTGGTCAGGAGAGACCAGCATGAAACACATAGTGTTAAATAATATCAAAAATGAAGAAAAGCATCAAAGCAATAGTCTTCAAGCGTGTGGTACTTTTCAAAGTACTCTGGTTAGTGTAAAGGAATTCTGTATTGTTTACACTGCCAAGGACTACTACTTCTACTTTTTTCTTGTAACACACACAGCACCGCTTAGTAGGTATTCTTTTATTCTGAGTTGAAGAAATGTATCTTAGAAAATGTCTCTATCTCTTAGCCTGTAACCTAGTCGGGTTATCACTAGATGAAGGACGTCCATAAGTTTTTATAATATGGTAGTGTAACTTTTTTTTGGATTTGCTCTGCTATTTCCAATAGAAAGCTCCCAATTCCGATTTTGTCGTTATTGACTTTTTTACATAAAACATAAATTGAGGAGTTGAATATCAAACATGTAAACAAATATTTTTTTATATATTTTCGGATAACCGGAAAACACTTCAACTGTCGACGCCTTCCATCCCATTATTATTCTCAATCACACAACCTGGTCAATCGCCCAAAACATTTTCCTTTTTTCCATCTTTCCTCTTTTTTCCCGTATTCACACTGTTAACTGTACAATGTTTTCTGCTGGGTATATATACAACCTCCTTTTGTTAGACCATTTAAAAACTAGAAAACCTCAACTGGAGAAACTTCGAAATAATAATCATATTCAACAGTAACTTAAGCCGCATGACGAATGTAACTCATCATTGTGTAGTAAGGAGTGAAAAACCAATGACGAGTTAGACTTGTCATTTTACCGAAGGGGTTAAAGAAATTTCAATAATTTCAGAATGGAATGGATGATTTAAGAGCCTTAAAAAGTGGTTTTGTTCATTTTAAAATGAATTAAGTTACAAAAATAATGCAGTAATGTTTCCATCTAGAATATAATGCGGCTTTTGATGAAAAATAGATGCTTTGTTTTACCATAGTAAAACAAACACCTAATCATTAAGATTTCAAAGCAATCCTTGCTTTTTATTTTATACATGATATTATACTATAGCGTTTGTTCCTGTATAAGCCAGTAACAGCCACCGGATTGATGTGATCACTTTGTCTAGTGGTACGTTACGTGCTTACAAATCAGAAAGTACAGAGTTCTATCCTCCCTATTGGTGACCTTGACACAGAACTAAGAAAAACGCAAACTTTGGGCAACTATCGTTTGCATTATCTACCCACAAGAAGAGCAATCAAGGCCTTAAGGGGTCACATACCTTTTAAAAAGTTGAAAATGGTTAAAAATAGTGAGCTCTTTAAAGCTCTATAATTTTTTTATTATTGTTTCCTGGAATGTAAATTTTGGAGGAATAAACAAATAGATATTACTTTACTTAAAACATAACCAACAAACACACTGATAATTAGGATAAATTTTTAATTAGATAATTACAAAAAGAAATTTTTGTTTTCTTTTCGCAAGTGATATGCATTACGCGCAGCTTTATAATAAAAGTTACCAATATTTTTTGATGAAATTTTTGCTCAGTGTTGGAAATTGTGTTATCTTTAAAATGACGAAGCATGAAACACTGATTTAAAATTTTTAGTAAACTATAACAATTTAAAATTTAACTATAAAATTTTTAAAAATTTTTTGCTATTTTATATTTGTAATTTTAAATTGTTTCATTAAAAATTCAAACTGGTTCGTTATTTTAAGTACAGATATGATCAGAATCTACAGTAAAAATTTTATCATTTTCCATGGCACGGTTTTGAAAATATCATGCGCGTAATGAGTAAAAATGACGTTCTGAGAAAATTGACATCAAACGTAAAATTTACCACAGTTTTATATATATATTATTCTGGTTACTCAAACAACAACTAAATTTAAATTAAAACTAATGTGAAGTTTTTTTAGTCAATAAACTTCAATTTATTAAAATTATTATAACTAAAAACATATATTATACCAATGCAGTACAAGCATCGAAACGATATCAAAAGCTACAATATAATCAAAATGCAGCAAAGTGATTCATTTCTCCAAAATAAAGTTAAAAATTTATAAATATTACTTAAAAACAATCAATACCTTAATTAACAACTACTTATTATAAATATTAAACAATTTGTGATATGAATGCAGTGTATTACTATGATTCTAAAATGCTAAAATTCGCCATATGCATATGATGTTCCCTCTTTTTCAGTTAATTTCTTACAAGTAGTTTTAAATTGCATTCTTTTAGCCTGTCGTACTTCTTTTGTGCGGAGATTAAAATGTACTTCTGCAGTCTGAATTCTTTTTATATCTACAAGTGTAACAAATTTATGTGCAAATTGACCAACAGTCAGACCAAGCGATTGCATAATTTTTAGTCTGCCTTGATTGCCATCATTAAAAATTACAATTGCCTCATTTGTAGATATATCAACAATCTTTCTACCACAACCTAAAGTTTTTGGGCATAATTTCCATATTAATGAGTTAATGGATTCATTATTATTTTGGGTTTTACCCCCCAGACATTTTTGTAGAAGTTTAGGTTGTGATAGATCATTAAACACAGGTTTTATGGCATCCATTACTGCCACTGGCAATTTGTTACTGTGTCTAAAAGTTTCCACACTGCCCTCTACTACTTGATTTTGATATTTGCACCAAGAATTAGGACCTACGGGACAAAAACTGTGCAATGGTTCTTCGTCGCTTGAACGTATATGGAAATATACAGCCCAAACAGCTTTTCGCATATCTGACAGGCATGTTTTATTTTGTCGGATTGCATTTCCATAGTACGTTGTAATTAAGTCGATCATTCTGTCGGTCAACCTTCCCTTTCCCCCAATCGACTTCCCATCACTGAGTTTGGAGCTCATTTGTTTTAATTTTCGTAAACGAGTTCCCATTCTTTTTTGAACATGTCCAACACATTCAATTTTTGAAACTGTGATATCTTCTCCATACGGATTGCATGCAGTAATAGATGAGAATGTTTTGGAATCGCCATCCCCGATGTAAGATGTATATCTCACAGAACGATGACTTGATGAACGCTGAAATATACGAACCATTCCCACAGTCTCCATCATGCCAGCTGAACCATTGTGGTCCTTCAAACATTCTTTAACGTGAAGAATTTTCCACTTTTTGTAAGCAGGTGACCCTTTTCTTCGTTTCCAAGAATCGCATCCTTTACAGAAAGAAGACATCACTTCCGCATCAATACACTTTCCTGTTTTGTCTCCTATAACAGCACACACACCAACACGAGAAGAATAGCCACGGGTTTTCCATGTTCCATCTCCACTAATTATTATATCGGAAGAATTTGTCAAAGTTACCTCTTCTAAAGCTGCACTTTGCATTGAAGCTTCTGCGACTTCTTTACTACACAATTGTAGTTTGTTTATAATGTTATTATAGGATTTTTTTCAGCAACTGCAGGAGGAAAGTCCATGACACCACAGAAAGTTGTCATTGCTGCATGACCCTGTCCAATTGTCCTCATTGCGTATACAAAACGTCTGTTTATTTCTGGAATATTTTTTCTTTTACCCAGCATTTTTGAATTTCTAAACGAACACAAGTCTTTACAGTTCTTGCATTCAATCGAAAAAACACTAGACAAACCTCTAACACAATTTTCTGAAAGTTTAATATCACCACCACATTTTTTGCAAGAAGCAAAGTTTTGAATGTTTGTAAACATGATAGTTTTATCAAACACTCTATAGCCATCAAAACAGTCATCATGTTCAATAAAAGATGAATGAACATCTTGCAGCCGAATCTTTTTTCCAGATGCACTGTTATTTAGTGATTCATCCACACTGTGTACAGCTTTGCATCTCGTATGCATATTACCAGTAAACTTCCTTTTCTTAGGACGTTTACCAGATGGTCTTTTAGCAGATTCAGTCGAATTCACATCCTTCAAAAGTTTATAAAAAAAATAATACTTTTCCTAAAACTTTTCTTAGAATAAGATACGGTATGAAAATCAAAAACGAGCGAGTATAAATTCAAGATTCACTTTATCAAAACAAAGTAGAAGTAGAAGTTTATAAAGTTAGTAGAAGTTGTAGTTAATATTCAGAACAACAATAATAATATTTGAGGCTTAGATTCAAGCATTTGATAATAATTAGAATGAAAATATTAGAAACAGAGAAACGCAGCTGTCACCAGCGACATGACAGCTGTCACCCTGGAGCCAAAATGTAAACAATATGTAAATCGCCTTTTCTACTCTTTTTATTTTCTTAATAACGTCCGTTCTATTGGGAATATCTGCATGCGGTTTCTTTTAGAACACTCAGAAAGGTTTACTCTATAAAATAAAATAATAATAAAAAATCGATTTTCAGGAAATTTTAAAAGGTATATGACCCCTTAAGACTCGCTTGGCGCAGCAATCAAACGCCGTCAGAACTATTTGACGCAACACCCCCAATTAACACCAACAACTCGCATGCTCGCCATAACAAATATATTGTTCGTTTGCCTAGCCATCGACTCACTGGTGGGGAAGTAGTGTAGTGGTGGCCCCTATTTGAGCTAGTAACAGCCTCCGGACTGAAGTGATCATTTTTGTCTAGAGGTATGTTACGTACTTGCGGAACCGAAGGTCGTGGGTTCTGTCCTTCGGATAAGTGCACCACTTCTCAATACTAAAATGAGCAATTTTAATAACATGCGATAGCTACCTAAGAAGCCTGAAAAAGTAACATTTGGTTTCTAAGAGAAAGATGTATTATATTTCAGAGTAATGTTAACCTAAAATAATATTCAAAATTATTCTTTCCTACTCTCTAAATATTTATTATTTTGAACAATTCTCTATTTATAAATGATTAGCACCATCATTTGTGGTTATCTGTATTTCTTGCTTGTTAGCATTCTTTGCTCGAGTTATCACGTCTATGCTGATTTAGTTATTTCTACATACTCTTTTTGCTTGATATTCAAATATTTGATTCTAAACTGAGGTATCTTTACTTTAGGTGAAAAAAGAAAAGTTAACTGAGTTATTTTCGCAAAAGGAGGTTTTATGAAAACAATGATGCGGGCATTCGAACTGCTTTAACTAATTTAACTTTTTTAACAGACTTGAATAGTAGTTAAATGAATCGATAAGAATGAAGCCGTTCTAAATAGGATAAATATACTTAGGTATTTAATTTAAGACCAGCTGAGATGGGTTTCCATATTTTAATAGGAGTCTATTCACTTCTGGGTTATGAAACAGAGACGTGTAGAATATCTTATGGAGAATTCTAGACTTGAAGGTTCTTCTAATTGTTATGTTCATTGCAAAAACTCTGAATTTATCTCATTATTTTTTTAATTCTATTGCTAGAAAAACTAAATGAGTAGAACTACTTTACTAAAATAAAAAAGATTCTTTTTATATATTCATATACTGTCGACCAATTGGCGGAATAAAAACACGTCTCCAAATGCCACTATACGTAGCCAATAATGGAAAACTTTTCCCACGCATAGACAGATGCAACAATCTTTTTCGTACATACACTATTTAGCAAAGTCTTTTGATTTGGCGAAATTAAAGTGTGGTATAATACGTGAGAACCAAGCTGTTCTTATTTTTGTCAGTGTCCAGTCTATTTTAATAATATATAGCCTCATTTCCAATATGAAGATTTTACAGCAGTTATCGCACGAAAAGATTACTCAAAGGTTTTGTCGATTAAAAAACTACCTTCCTTTACTTGAATCTTTCAAAGTTTTAATTTAAAAGTTTGATGTAAAAAAATATTTTTGAAAAGAAAAGCTATTGTCAAAAATAAAACTAAAATTTTCCTTTGGTTTTTGATAACGAATTATATATAAAAAAAATCAAATCTCTGAACCAACATTTAATTTTAATAATATTACTTATGTCAAAACATCGTATTTAGTGTAGCTGTTGTCGTGTGTTTTTATCCTGGGATACATATGAAATACACAAGTAGAAGAACAGAAACAAACAATACACAAATAGAAGAATAGAGATATTTATTACAAATGATGATCCCAGCATATAACAGATGGTGGGCGCTGCTTTCCATTCGAGACGGGAATCCATTACAGGCGAAAGTTCAACTTCTTTTCCCGAAGAAAATACAGCCATGCCTTATTCGGGATTTGAACCCGAGCCCACTTAGTTACAAATCGTATTTAATAAAATTCTAAAGTGACATTTTCTGGTTAGTGAAATTTAAACGTGCTTACAATTTTTACTTGGAGTTCAAAGATATTTATAGAAAACCCTTTGCGATATTTATTTTAATGACTACCGCTTTATAACAATAGTAGTTATAGTAAAGTGTTATTTCTTATACTTTCTAAAAGCAAGTAATACAAAAAAAATTTATTTTAGCTACTTTTTATTAAATAGTTACAATTAATATAAATATGTATAAACATATGACAGAATCACAACATTAAGTGGTAATTAATTTTTATTAATTATCATTAAAATATCGTATTGTCATCCAAAGCAATCGGGTATATAAAATTTCAGTTCAACTGAATGTTTAAAACGTGAGAAAAAAAACCTTTTCAAGTTTTGACACAAGTCACCAAAAATGATGCCAACGGGGCTGTATTTGTAATTCTTTAAATAATTAGTTTTAATCAATTAATTTTTATTAATTAAAATTAAATCATTGTATTGTCATCCAAAATAGCCATGTATATAAAATTTCAGCTTAATTAAGCGCTTTAAAATGTATTTTATTAATGATTGAAAACTCAGCCATGATAAATAAATGAACAAATATATAAATATATAGAGAGTGTGAGTTAATAGTTGGAATTGAACTAGTGTCGATTGTAACTATATAACTATACATTTTTATTCACTTAGTTTTATAAAAAAGGGATTTTCATAATATTATTCAAAATAAACTTCACAAACACTCCTATCAAAAAGACACAGACTACGGATGAATTTTTGTATTTTATAAACAGAAACAGTTAAATGCAGTGTAAAGCAGACATAAAATGCTTACTTGGTTTTTCAGGAGGTTAACAAGAATATATGAATATTGTGCCCCTAAAACCAAACTGCAAATATGATTTTTATCTGAAGACAAACAGTGATTTCAGTAGTGAAAAAACGAAGAATATATTGCATTTTTTTTTAAAATGGAACAATTTTGAATGTTTTATGATAGTGAAGCATTTGGCTTAAAAATATCGCTGTAACTTGTGGGTAAATGATAGTGAATGCTATTATGTAAACAAAACGGGACTCTAAAAATGTTATTAACAGAATATTTTCCCGATTCCGTAATTCTAACATTTAAATATTTTATAATTTAACTTTTAGTTATAAATGGACAAAAATTCTATCTAGATAGGAGCACACAGTTTTACTTGTTCGAAAGAAATTAGAATGTGCGTCTAAGTAATTGCGCATACTTTTCATGATGTTCCTCATTTCAGATGTCTGGGGAACAGGGGAGCTGCATATTCATTTAACTTTCGTTGTCGGAATCTGTATCAATGATAATTTTTTTATCTTTTATCAAACTTCAAAGTGCCTTTTGTCTGCCATAATTGGGGTTGTATTCACATTATCATCATCATCTATTCCAACGAATTCTGTGATGGATCTTTACACTAATCCTCTTAGGGAGTCTTGAGGCTAGCATTCCCGTTTAATTCGCATCCATCCATCTCAAGAAGAAACCTTGATATGTAGATTAGTTCGACTATAGTGAGTGAGTGAGTGAATATGAGATTTTATGATGCAAGAGCCAAATCTGGCTATACTGCGCCAAACATTTGTGAAAATCTGTGATCTAGACGGGAAAAGAAAGAAAGGATAAATTGAATGACAAGAAGGAGGGTCGAAAATAGAGATTGATCACTAGGGTACCCCAGGTTTGTGAGACCCGTGTTTACCAAAGATAGTAAACCCCTTGAGAAAAGGAAAAGATCACTAGGGTACCTCGGGATTGTGACACCCGTACTCACCTAAAGAAGGTGAGCCCCTGAGGGGTAGTTCGATTATACAAAGTCTGTGTTTTGTAACTGCAAGAAGAAGGAGCTGAGAAGCTGTTACAGTCGCCACGAAGGTGAGATAGTGTAAAGTTGATTTTCGCAGCTTAAGATTAAGAGCGGTGTTTCGCCTCTGCATTAAATTAGTGGATTGAGGATTTGTAATCAACGATAGATTAGGCTAAGTTAAATTGGTCACTTGTGCTTGCTCGCTTAATGTTTATTGCTTTCTCCCTATCACTCCTAGGACATTCACTTTAAGGGTAAACATTTGTTGATTAATGTGCATGAATAAAATAAATAATTGTTATAATGGAAGTTACTGGTTCTGCTTTTACTCCTCCCACACTCTTAGGTAGACAAGACGGCGAGGGAGCAACTTCAGGGGTAAGTCACTCACAATTTTTCCGAGGATACAGTAGGACAATCCAATGATACAGAAACTTTCTCAAAGAAGTCGTACAGTGTCGGCTCAGTTGCAATATCCTTCTTCGTCAGAAGGAAAATCTTTTCGTGTTAAGTGATTTTCATTTCGTGTTAAGAGAAAAAAATGCATGAAGAAACATTGCAGTTTATCGAGACCGTTGTACTATTTTGTATTAACCAATATTTCGTCTAAAGCGTTTTCGCGTTAAACGTATTTCACTGTATGTTACATACACATCTGTTGTTATTGTTGTTATTGCTTATGTACCTGAATGGCAGCAACGTCAGATCAACGTCCACGAAATTCATCGCGGTTAAGGGGGCTAGATTTTTACGCCTGTCGTTAGCCTTAGCTTTGAGCACCATGTAGGTGAAAATACGGTTTTGCTCGGTTCCACCGCAATTTTCAGGAAGAACACCCTGGGGTGGTCATAGCCTCCCACCAACTTCCCATCAACTCTCCACTCAACCTCTCTTCCTCTTCCACCAATCTCATAAGAGGACATGCAGCTCGACCGCTATTTAGAGTAGCCCCCTGCCATGAAGGCACTTTACATTTACAAACCTCCATGGCTTCTCTGGCATTCGGGTGAATATTAACGTCGCACTGTACAGTTTCACGAGGGCTTTTGGCGACAGATCACGTAATTTTGAACCATGGTCAAGGGACGTGGACGACACTTGAGCTGGCACACCCCTCTCCTAACTACCACACCAATGGGAAGACGTTTGAGCTTTCGACAGATTTAACGTACAGGGGGTATTTAGTGGTACTGGGCTCGAACTCGTGCAAGGCCAGCCACGATCCGATCCCTTGACCACTCGGCTACCGCGGCCACTAAATTCTTACCGAATGTTACACTTAGTGTATTTTTTGAGGAACAAATCTCTTGTCTTTACAGTGCATTGCTTAGAAAATTAATTTTATCCATAAAATTTTGCGAAGTTAAAAGTCCGGGATTCGAACCCAGGCCCCACGGCACTGCAGTCAGCGTCGCTAACCACCGTACAGGATAAGTGATTTAAAAAAATTAATTTTTTTTTAAAATTTCTTAATATTACAACATATATTTAAATTTTGAGAATTAATTCTGAGAAAATTTAGCTTAAAGTCTTGTAAATTAATATTTTTTAAAAAAATATGTCAATTTTGCTTTTTGTTCAATATTTAAATATTACTTTCATATTTATCAACGGTAATATATTAGAGCAAGTAAAGAGTGTTTTTTTTCCAGGTATAGAAGTTTTAGTTGGCATTACTTTCCAAGATGGCGACCGATTTAACAGCTGTCAAGTGATTTATTCTCAGTTTGGTTTGGCAATTCATCCAAACGATCATCAAGCAAGGCGTAGATTCGTCGAATGGGCCCAAAACGAGATTGCCGTTGTTCCCGATTTTCATAAGCGAATTTTGTTTAGCGATGAAGCGCACTTCTGGTTGAATGGCTATGTCAACAAACAAAACTGCCGCGTTTGGAGTGAAGCTAATCCACAAGTGTATGTCGAAACACCGTTACATCCAGAAAAACTGACTGTTTGGTGCGCATTATGGGCTGGTGGAATCCTTCTTCAAAAACGATGAAGGCCACAACGTTACAGTCAATGGTGATCGGTATAGAGCCATGATTACTAACTTTTTCATTCCTGAATTGAACAATCATGATGTCCAGGAGCTGTGGTTCCAACAAGACGACGCAACATGTCACACAGCTCGTGCCACAATCGATTTATTGAAAGACACGTTTGGTGACCGCCTACTTTCACGTTTTAGACCTGTGAATTGGCCTCCAAGATCTTGTGATTGAAGACCGCTAGACTATTTTCTGTGAGGCTATGTAAAGTCATTGGTCTATGCGGATAAGCCACAAACGCTTGACCATTTAGAAGACAACATTCGCCGTGTTATTGCCGATATACGGCCACAAATGTTGGAAAAAGTCATCGAAAATTGGACGTCCAGATTGGACTACACCCGAGCCAGCCGTGGCAGTCCTATGCCAGAAATCATATTTAAAATGTAATGCCACAAGATTATCTTTCGAATAAAAAAAAATTCATGTCAATCGAATAATACATCGTTGTTTTATTGCAATTTAAATTTCTATACCTCTAAAAAAACACCCTTTATAAGTAAGTTACTTTTAAAAAGTATGAAAGTAATTTATCAAAGTAGTTTACTTGATTTTCTTATAAGCAACTCTTTAAGAAAAAAAACCCTTTTTCTCCCTAACTTTACTTCAAAGATGAAACTAGATGAATGCGCTCCAGTTTATGAGAAAGCTTTTACGGAGAAATATGATGAAAAGACTTTTTATTTTGGATGATACTTTTTCTTCCATTTTTTTAAATTTTCTTTTTATAAAAGAAGGATTTGTTGAATCCTTTTAAAATGAGAATTTTACTGAACATGTAGTCTCGCATTTCACTGATGGACTACTTAAAAGTGAGCGGGGAAGAAAGTTGCTATGGCATGTATTTAGAGATTTTTTTTTATTTATGAAAAATATTTAATATTTTTATCAAAAATTAGAAAAATGTTAACATAAAAAAAAGGAAAACTGTTACAAATGTTCCTTTTATAAAAAGAAATAATAAATACAGAAATACGTCGTCGTTTTTTCCACGTGCTTTTTAATTAAGAAATAAGAAATTTTTATAAAAAAATTGAGAAGCCATATTTAAAAAGAATTTAGAATTATTTAAAATAAATATTTTTACTCTAAATATCAATAAATATATCAAATACTTTTAACAGATATTGAACTTTAAGCGTAAAGATGGGCATTCATTTAAAAATATTGTAATAAATTTAAATTAATTATATATTTTTAGTTTTGTGTAGATGTTGTGTATGCCCATTACAAATGAGATAAATGAGTATGATGAATTTTATCTTAAAAAAATACTCAAATTCTAGATACAATGGAAAAAAAATTGACAAATAGAAATGAAGGTACTTACGTATTATCGCGACAATCGTTTACTTTATTTATAACTCGCCAAGTTGGCAACCCCGATTTCCTATTTGTCCTACGCTCTGAATTGGCATCCATGTGCTACGTTTCCTATAATGTCCCCCAATAGGTTGCGATAATATATATACGTATGTACTAAAATGAAACTACAAAAACTTTTGATTATTGTTAGAACAGTAAACAAGACTGCCATTATAACCTTTTTTTATTACTATTAATTACTTTTACTATTTACTTAGTTAATATTAGCTAGTTAAAATCATTACTAAAGAAACAAGTTAGTTTCTATTTTGATTTAGATCGAGGTAATCCATTGAAATATTTAAAGAAAATACTTTTATCATTATATATATATATATATATATATATATATATATATATATACTAGGCATACATAAAAAAATCAATTTACACTTTTTATTTATTTACAAACAATATTATTTGTTGGCATAACAGGTTTGTTTATTTCGAATCTCTCTCTCTCATAGGGGTTTATATAATCTATTATTTCTTATCAAGTAAATTCGTAATCAACACTTTGGGGAAGATTACTATCAATCTTTTTATAAACCACGAATGTAGTTATTGATTAGTTTGTATATCCTCAATAAAGTTTAAAATTCATATAAAGACAAAAAAAATTGTTCAGTATAGTTTCATTTTCTGGAATTAAAATGAACCGAAATTTTTTCTATATAGAAAAAAAAAATATTTAAAAATAAATACTATTCTAATACTAAGCTTTAAATGGAGCAAATAAATCTTTATGTACAAAAATTCAGCGAATGAGTGGGTTTTTTTGTCATAAAAGAGCTTATTGTTGACGAACCTCGGAATTTTGAACCTCGTTCAAGTGACGAAGACGACACCTGAGCTGAATTACCCTCTCCAAAACACCACATCACGCCAAAGGGAGAACATTGGGCCCAGTAATACTAGGGCTCGAATTTACGACAAGCGGGCATGACTACAAGGTTATTACAGCCACACAAAAATTCAGCATTTCAATTACAATGCAGTATTATGAGTGACAATGCTTCCTTTTTTTAAGTACAGTAGGAACATCTTCTCATGTACCTCAGTGCCCAATTCACAAAAACTGAGATGGGCACTGTAGGCCTTGGCCCTCATGGGTTATTGCGCCACTGAGTTTGAATTAGAAAATCAGTTAATTGAATAAAAATAACAAATGATTTATTTTTTTACTTTTCATGAGTATACAAATACGTATCAAATTGTTTACACGCCTCAGATAAAAACACTTAGTTTGTTGCACATGTTGAAACATCAGAGAATTAAGGGCAAAGTATTATCACAACAATGCCGAAGTTAAAGATAGCGCGCCAAGTTGGCAATCCCGATTTCCCATGTATCGTACGCGCTGAATGTGCTCATTTTATGAAGTCACATGATAAAAACAAACATTTGTTTTCCATTGAATTCAAAACAAACATTAAACTAATTGTACTTGTTGTTCTATTCGTAAAACTCAGATAAAACTTCAAATTTTATATTTGGGTAAAGATGTTTAAATGCTAGAGAAAAAAATTCTTCAAAAAGATTTTTTTAAATAAAAAAAATCTTATTTAATGTTTATACTTTTAAATAAAATGCATTTTGTATACATATGTACTTTTAAGAGAAAGTTTCTGCAAAGAGCAAAACTTGGCAACACTGGAGCGCGTGAACTGATTAGCTGGAAACACTAGATAGTTTTTATCGTGTGACTATAACGTCGCATGAGTCTTTGAATTGATTGGCTAGAATCAGGTAGCTTTCATTATCATGTGATTATGACGTCACATGAAGTGAACCCATTGGCAACCACGTGCTTTGTTCCATATAATGTCATCAATACGGTTGTGACAATACGTAAGTACCAAACTTTTCATATCATAATTTCTGAGTTAAATAATTTTTTTTATCTATTTTTAAAATAATGATTAAAAAATATAGGGTACTTATGTAATATCGCAACAATGCTAACACTTAAGATAATTCGCTAAATTGGTAACCCCTGATTTCGTATGTGTCGTAAGCGCTGAATTGGCAACCATTTACTTCGTTTCATATAATGTCGCTAATAGGTTGCGATAGTACGTAAGCATCGAATTATGACATGTTTTCAATTCTTCGTATATATAAACTTACATAATTGTTTTATAAAAATAAAAATATCAATATAAAAAAATTTCTGAGTAACATTTGTTGTATTATGAGAGATAAATAACAGTAAACACACACTGCAGTGTTGAACTTAAAATGGTATATTTAATTATAATTTATTTATCGGAACAAAAAACCTGTTTATGAAATAAAATTAATAACATAGATATAAAAGTTTTATTAAGATAAATGTATGTAATAAAATGTATAATATATATAATAAAGTTTATATATAGATATATCAACTTTCCTTATATGTAGATAAAAACACCTTTTATGAAATAGAACGCGTTTGGCGCATCCTCTGAAAAGCAGCCTACTAAAAAGAATTACACGTTACTTAAACAAAACTCTACATCAGCCCATAAGAAGCTCAGAGCTCTGGATATAACCACCGCTCTTTAAAACTCGCCAAACCCAAGGAGCAAGTTCAAAGAGTGGAACAAAACTTTTAAGGCTAACAAGACGCTTCTTTGCTGGAGGACATAACTGAGCTTCTGTCGGCGGGCCTTATATCAAATCTTCCACTTGGCTGCAACGCTTAGGGGCTGTGAAGATATTTTATAAGCGAGGGGCACTGCAGCAGAAACTAATTATTTGTAGATGCCAAGTTTTCATGCCCCTCTAGTCTTAACTCTGGGTAAGCACAAATAGTGTAGATTTGCTGTCAGCGAAAAGGGATGTTGGTTCAACAGTTTAAGGTTTAATGGGTAGCAGTATGCATTACTGCGAGAATGGATTCTGGGTGGCAGGCGATTCGGTGCAATTATTGCACCACGTGAATGTATGAGATAGGTTGGGGCAATTAAGAGAGGGTGGAGTGGGATGGACGGTACGTTTAAGGATGTTTTGGAGACAATTTGGGATGTTAATTTTTGTTTTTATTTCGCACGTAGTTTGAGGTGAATAGGATTTTGGCGCTTGAGGTCGTGTATGTTGTCAGTCTCTAATTTGATTTGATGAAAATACAAATCGGTTACAGTTAATGTGCATTAATTCGAGTATAAATGAGGTCGTTAATACAAGTATCAACATTGTTATTAAGGCACACATTATGTGGACATAAGATTTATCTTATTATGGATAGTCGATGTATAATGCTGTACATTGATTGATTTTTCATTAATGTTGCATTTTGAAGTGATTTTATCAAATTCCTACTATTAGTTCACACTATCCCTATATATATTTATTTATATATCTTGTTCAAATATTCAGTCGTGAATACAGTCCACTCGAGTTCAAATACATTTTTTTAAATTTGTAATGGACAACACTTGATGTTGATAAAGATTTTTTAAAAATATTAATCCTTTAATTAATTAATTATATATAAGTAATAATTATATATTAATTAATTATAGTTTAAGAGATATATGTCAGTCGATATTATTTCTCTAGATTGCAGTACTTTTTTATAGAACAGTTTTTTTTTAAATTCGTGAGAAATATTTAACTTAACCTAAATAACCATATGCTAGTTTGACGACAGCATTTCTTTTACACTGGTTTTAAAACAAATTCTTACCTATTATATTCAACTTTTATTAAAAAATGGTTAAAAAGTTTTTAATGTTTATTTAATTAAGTGTTTTCCCACTTAATATTGTGATTCTATTCTACATATATATATATATATATATATATATATATATATATATATATATATATATATATATATATATATATAAATTGTAATTATTTAACAAAACGTAACTAAAAGAAATTTTTTCTTTGTTGACCTAAGTAGGAATTGACTCAAAATAATTTTTTTGTATTACTATTGTATTTTTCAGTTGATCTTAATTTATGTATCACTTTGAAGTAATGCCGGAGCTATTTTCGACAGATCTTGTAATTTTAAACTACTGTCAGTTGACGAGGACGACATCTGAGGTGGTATCCCCTTCACATTTCTCCATATTTTGAATGAGTGAGTGAGTGGTTATTAAAGTCACGCAAAAAGCAAGATGAAGGGTATGAACTCCTAAGATAGCTTACGTATTACGCCAATGTGAGGAGCCGAGCCACAACAAGTTTAACGAGCACCAGCCATTTTACATGGGGGGCTTCAGGGGGGCTCAAACTCCTAATATGTCATCCCCTAATCGTGACCATGACCACCAGACTAGGATAACAACCCGTACATATTTAAAATAATAAGCAATAGTATTGATAAAAAATCTCACAATTTTGAACCATGATTAAGTTACCGGGAGGATGTTTGAACTGGCACCTCTCTTTTCAAACTTCCCCACCATGCAAAATGTGAATTTATTTTTTTCTCAAATATACTTATACTTTTAGATTCATTCAGGAGTGGACGAGTAATGGAACCCCTTAAATTTTCTTAGAAAATGAATCACATAGTACAAAAAAGGAGGACAAAAGAGAAATTGCTTAAAATTTCTTATATTAATGTTAAATAAATTTAAATTTGGAATATTGAATATAAATATCCAAGCATAAAAAAAATAGATAATAAAATCACAACGGATGATTTACTTAAAATAATTAAAATTAATTCGTGAAATTGACTATAATTAGCTTATCTTATCATCAGAGTTTCTTTTTTTATAAATTATACACAAAAATGCTTATTTTTTATTTTTGAAAAATAATTATTTTATAATTTAAGGGGGTCACTTCACGCAGCATTTTCCCTATCTCCGTAATGTTAAAAATGACCAAGTTTAAGGAACATTTTTTAAAAATTGGCTGGTTGTACAGTCATGAATTTTTTTTTGTGTATTCATTGTATTGTTTTTATTATTTTAATGGGAGCATTTTTCAAAATTTTGATTAGTTTTTTTTAAAAAAATTCATATGTGGAGTAACACGTCAAAATTTTTAAAACGATGAAAATTCTTGTACATTTTAATCCATAAATATTTTTTGAATAATTTTTTTGACAAAATCTCTCATTAAAATATTTATTTGTATAGTGTTAACATATGTGCAAAGTTTCAAGGCTGTAAAATAAGTAGTTTTTTCAAAAATGTTCCTTTTGTGTTGAAATTTACACTTTTGAGAAATAGTGATTTAAAGTAAAAACTTACTATTAACTAATGCATACCAGAACTATAACTTGGATTGCTAGTGTCATCTGCAAGATCATCTTCTTGCCTACATTTTAATTGTTTGTTTTTAATTCTAGCTTCTTTGGTTCATTGTAAAACTGACTATTCTGCTTTCCTAATACACGGATGATCTACTTTTTGCAATGCTCGACATTTGTAAAATTCAGGTGTTGAATGTTTAATACATCTAAAACTTTCAATTTGGTAATGAAGCCTTGATTATATAAGTATATAGCTTCATGTACTATAGTTTTTGAAGTTCCCAATTGCACAAATACAGTTTTTGGAATTATACACCAAAAACTATTTCCGCTTTCACTAATATTTTGAGTTTTATCAAACAAGCATCCAGATAAATGTTCAAGATTAGTGACCTCTAAATACTTTGTTTATGCAATTCCTAATTACAATAGGTAAGTCGTGTTTATGCTTGTATGTGTAACCTTTCAGTATGGACATATTATATCTACACCACAAGTCACATCCCATGGTGCATAAACCGTGTCGTAGATTCAAATCTGTGAACATTTTATCAAAAATTATAGCCCATATAGCTTGCCTTATGGCTGACAAATTTTCCCGAGTTGTTTTGAACAGCCAAAACATAGTAACTTTGCAATTTGTTTATTTCAGCATCTGCCAAGCCATTACGGAATCCTAGAGATTTTTTTGTCATTAAGCTTTCTGTCTTTTAATTTTAATTTCAAGGCCCTAGGTCATGTCCCCATCATTTTCTCAACATGATCAACACATTCTAATTGTTCAATATTGACATATCTTTAGATTCAAAAACTGATTTGTATGCTTTAGAGTTCCCATATAGTCCAAATATTGTGTATATCGTAAATTGTGTAATGTCTGCGAGTGATGAGAGATACAAAAAAAGTGCACCTCTTCAACTTCCATTCCCCTACTATTTTCAATGTAACATGCCGAACACTCATTGCTATGTACATCGCTGTTAAAATTACATGAACATATCTGCGATAATATTTTAGCATCAACAACTTTCCCAGTGTCCAAACTAACTGCCGTAACAACACCATTTAGAAATATATAGCTTCTTTTTAGCCAGGTACCATTGATAGCCACTGGTACATTTGGTTATCCATTAAATATTGTTTCGGCAGCAGCTAAAGCCATAGACACTTTGGTTACTTTCTCTGTCACATTGTTTAATGTATGCATGGAATCATAAAACCACTATGGTGTAAGTGACAAATGCATAACTCCGCAAAATATTTTTGCAACTGCTTCTTTTTAAATAGACCTCATAGCATATGAAATTCTATTGGGTCCACTTTATATAATTTTGTACCTTTTTTGATTAACTACTGTTTTAGTAAACCTGGTATTAAAAATGTTTGAATAAGACCACAAAAGTCACAACATATTAACAATTTTGTAGCCAAACCCTAGATTTGGTGACCAAAATTTATGTGAATACCTTGGTTTTTACATTAAGTTTATGTAATTAATATTGTTTCAAAGCACAAAAGAACAGTACAATGTCAGGAATTTCACAGAAACATTCAAATGAATCTAAAAAAGAAACATACTCTTTATTAAACTTACCTAACTTAGATTTTAAAGCTGATTTATTTATGTTGAAATTGTCTGACTTATCAACATTTAAATCCATAAAAGTTTGGAATTTTGTACATTTCTTTCCAAACTCTTTCGTTTTTTAAACATTTTATTACTTAACAGAGTTTAAAAACGTTTTGTAAGCGTTTTATTAATGTTTTTGATAGAAAACACTATTTTACACGATAGCAGAAATCCGTTGCATTTAAGGGGGTAAAAATAGGCTGTAAGTAAACAAACATCTACAACTATTCACTTCACTTCTTTCCTGGATAAGCTGCTGATCAAAATAAATTCTTTTAATCAATTTAAACCATTTGATAAGGCTGAAAAGTAGCATGTGTCTTTTGTTTTGATTTGAGAGGGCGTGGCAATCAGCAGTTTTGGGGTTTGACAGATGTAAACAACTTTTTAAAAAAAAATATTAAAAATACTTCTAATTAAACTAGAGCAAAAATTTAAACTGCATTAGAAAGAAAAAGAATGGTATTTTATGTTTCAATCAAAATTGAAAAATCGATTTTTTAATGGATTTTCGTGAAGTGACCCCCTTAAAAAAAAACTATAATTTTTATAATTTTATGTTGCATTATCTGTTTTGAATTTTTTCCCGGAAACATGTCGAGTGATTAAAAAGTCACAAATTTTAAAATTCATATTTTTTTCCAATGATAAACAATGAAAAGCTATGTTTAGACATTATTGTTAAAGTAGTCTATGTTTCATAAATTTATTTGAAATGACTTAATCTTTTCTTAAGGGGCTTCTTAAGGTTAATTTATTCAATTTTTTGTGTTCCATGTTTAATTTTCTAAAAATTTACTTTATATAAAAGTAAAACTTGGAATTATAAAAATAATATATATACGTCCCTTACTTATACTAATTCTTAACTTCATTTACTTAGGTTCAGGTGAATTTCACATGAAATTATACAACTCTTATTGCGATATTGCACATCTTTAAGATTTAAATTACGTGTTCACTGTTATAATAATATAGGCGTTTTAAATTACCCGACCACGTACGGAACCGTAATTTTGAAAAATCGTATAAATGAATAATATTTTTATATTTAGTGTTATCCGGATTAGAATGTTTATACACTGCTGTTTGTAAAAAATGAAACACCATGAAGGAATCATCAGAATTAAATGAACTTTGCAGCAAATATGACTTATAGGATATTACGTAAGATAGTTAAGTTTCAGAGCCACCGCGCATGCATGGCGTGCGCAGCGCCCTCTGAACTGATGCTGTAAGCGTATAAGTAAAAGGTTGTAGCGGAAGGTTGAAAATAATTAATGATTATTTGTTAGTGGCGAACGTTTTGTGAGACCTAATCATGCCTCCACGAAGAAATAAGGAGAAATTCCAATAACTTACAGAGTTTGATCAGGGGAGGATTATGGGTCTTCGAGAAGGAGGATTTTCCTATCACGCAATAGGAGCTCGTGTGCAGCGGAACAGTTCCACAGTGATGCGAGTTTGGAAGCAGTGGACTGACGAGCACCGAACAACTAGAAAAACTGGCAGTGGACGACGGAAGTTGACGTCAACGTGCAACGATCGACACCTGCTCCGCATGGCGGTGAAGGAACGTACATATTCCTCAAGGCAGGTGGCAGCACGTTGGTCTACTGCTACAGGTGTACTAATGCCGACTTCGTCAATTCGCCGACGTCTGCTGCACCGTGGATTGCGTGCAAGGGTGCCTTTATACAGGATCCCCCTCACGGCAAACCATCGACGACTGTGTCTGCAATGAGCTCATGAACACAGAGCTTGGCAAGCTGGTTGGCACCAAGTTGTCTTTTCAGATGAATCGCGCTTCAATTTGTGGACCATGACGGCCGCATTCGTGTTAGATGCTATGCCGGTGAACGCTGCCTTCCTGAGTGCGTTATCGAACGACATAGTGGCCTAACACCAGAAGTTATGGTTAGGGTGTGATTTCGTATCATGGATGTTCCAATTTTCTACGAATTGAGAGTAATCTGAATAGCAACAGGTACAACCGTGAAGTGTTACAGCCCGAAGTCGTTCCCTTCCTTTAAGGTATCTCTGGAGCTATCTTTCAGCCCACATGTTGCGAAGACTGTTCGAGGCTTCTGTTCAGCCCAACACATGCAACTTCTTCCTTGGCCAGCTTATTCGCTGGATATGTCACCTATTGAGTACGTGTGGGATTTGGTTGGTCGGCGTTTCGCTCGTGATCCGCGTCCTGCAGCTTCAAAAGATGAACTTTTGCTGCGCATACAAACAATATGGAATTCTCTTCCACAGAAAACATTCAAAATCTGTTTAACTCATGCCACGTCGTATAGCAGCACTTATTGCAGCGCGTGGTGTCTACACCAAGTACTGATTTCAGACACTAAATATTGTTTATTTGCTTTGAAAATTTCGTCATTTATTAGTACTAATACAAGTCTTTTGTGCATTAAATTTAATTTAATTCTGATGATTCCTTCATGGTGTTGCATTTTTTACAAACATCAGTTTATAAACATGTTTTGAAAATACCATTACCATAAATTTTTAAATGCAAATTTGGCAAAAAAATAAATTAAAAATGGCATATTTTAAAAATATCCTCCTTTCATAAAATATGCTTCTATAATAGTAATATTTTGCCTATATATAGTTAGGACTTCTTTACCGGGGGTGAACTAAAAGTTTTGATATATATATATAGTTTAGAAATGAATTTGTTCAAAATTTAATACATCAAAGTATAGAAATTTTTATAGAAAACTCTGGTTTATATTGAGATAGATAGTAATTCTGAAACTAATGTGAACTCTTTAAAAATCTTACTTGAAGCTCTTTACAGATGTTTTAGAAATATATAGGATACATATATATATTATTACTATAGAAACACATTTTCGATAAAAGGGGAATAATTATAATGGATTTAATTTTTTTTCTTCATTTTTTGCCAAAAACATTGCATATAAATGATTTTTATTATAGTAATATTCTTAAAATATTTTTATAAGCATATTGTGATTCAGATAACACTAAATATATCAGATAAAAAATATTCATTTGTATGCTTTTGCAAAATCGTGGTCCTGAACATAGTCGGATACCTTAAAAATTGTAAACAGATTTTTTTAAAAGTTCATTTACAAAAAGTAGGTTTTTATCCATAAAAATATATTGAAGAATTACAGCTAAAACTGAGATTACAGTCTGTTGTTTTAGTGCAAAAAAAATTTAAGAAATATATAATCATTTACTATTTTTAAGTATAATATAAAATCAAAATACATGCTGAAATTTCTTAAAAATTTAATTTCTCATTCGGTTTTGTTAGTTTTCTGTATGCATATAAAACAAAATTTGTAATAAAATGTATAGTTTATGGGAACCAGGACACCATACACATTTAAAAATAGATTTTTCAATTTTCGTATTAAAAAATATAGTGCGTATTTTTTTAAAAATGTATAACACTTATAAAATAACCTTAAAATATGAAAGAAGTAATTGACAAAAATTTAAACATATGTTTACAAATGCTTAGTTTTTTCACTTTTTTTCCAAAGAATAATTTTTTGATTTTAGGTACAATTTATAAAAAAAAATCTATTGCACTATATGGTTGCAATTTTTTATACTTCTATACAGGATACATGTGCATATAGTGAACCTGTTATTTTTAAATCGAAGTAGTACATAGCTTTTTAAAAAAAAAACAAGTTTTATTTGTGAAAAAGAGGGAAAAAAATAGGAATTTTCAAAATTACAAAAAGTTTCATTTTTTTAAAGAAACTACCTTAATATTTTACTAAAAAATTAGGATATTTTAAAATATTTTACTAAAAATTCACTGCATTTTGTGTATTGTTTTATATATATGAAGAATATATTTTACATATTTAAGAGATACTTTTTTAAAAAATGGTACCTAAACATAAGTATGAGAGGTCTCAAAAGTTATGTCCAGCTTCAAATAAACAAATTAAAAAAAAGTTTTAACTAAAAGATTATTTTTGTATTTCTGCAGATTGATCAAATTATCTTTAATAAGATCACAAGAAACTCTTTGCTCTATTGGAAATTGTTATAGATATATGTTCCATAAGCAAATAGTCTTATTTTTGGCATTTTACTCTTTCGGGCATGCCCTGGTACCTTTAAACTGAGTTAGGTAATCATTTATTTATCGCACACAGTGGAAAAATAACTATATCAAAGCTATACTTCCTAGTTTTTCGAAACTTTATATGTATAGCAGTGTATTTCCTAAATTTTCTATAAAAAGGCATCTGAACTTAGTAAACCGACCATTAAACAAATCAACACATATCTTCAATCATATCTTTCTTTATAGACTTACTTCGAGTAAATCTAGGCTTAGCACCTTTTTATAAAACTGTCAAATCAGTGGCTGTATATCGAATTTACGATCTTTATATTAAGACAAATACCACTTCTTTACTCTTTTGTTTTCCTGTTACTGTATAAGCCGTTTATATAAACTTTTAGCTCTAAGTATTTGCTATAAATCTTTGAAAAAAATGGTGCGATCATCAAAAATAAATTCCGTTCGTTAATAGTGGAAGGGAAAGAGGCCATAGACGTCTTGTTTTTGACACGTCATCAAAAATATAAATCACTATTTGCTTTATCTTTTCCGGGAATTATTATTTTCGAAGGAAATAAGTTTTGTGCAAGATATTTTTTTATCTTCTAAGGAATTCTGCTTTGATGTAACAACAGTAATTATCACTAAAGGAATTGTAGAAAATAAAATTAAGGCTACTGAAAATTCGGAACCCCATGAGTTTGAAAAAACGTATAAATGATTAGTTATTTAATTTTCAGTGTCAATCGAATTAACCTATACATAAAAAATAATTTTCTAAGAATATCATTACATTAAGAAATCGTTTTAAGTAAAATTTTTTGGCAAGAAATAATGAAAGAGTGATGTATTTTCAAAACATTCCCCTTTTATGGAAATTGCTTCTATAATAATAATATTATGCTCATATATATTGATATAATTTCTGTACCGGTGTTTTGAACTAAAACTTTTAAAAATATTTTATTTCCAGAGTTAAGATAATTTGAAATAAAAATACGCGTTTTTGGTTTCAATTTCTCTATTTTCTGATATCATATATATAAAATATTAATTAATTAACTTCTAAATTACATGTTTCAAAATTTTTGTTCAACCCCAGTATAGAAGTTCTAGCTATATATATAACCAAAATATTATTATAAAATCATTTTTTATAAAAAGATAACGTTTTGAATATGTTATTCTTGCCTCTTTTTGCCATAAAAATTCTTTTAAATAACTTTTCCCGGTAACAATACTTTTAAAACAATTTTATATGTCTATTCTAATTCAGTTGATACTAATATATGAAAGAAATGCATTTATATGCTTTTTTCAAAATCATGCTTCCAACGTTGTCACTTTAATTTCTGATTGTGGTACCTCTATCATAAGTAATAGTTCCAAATGAAAAATAATCTATTAATTTCTTTTGATTAATTGCTAATTCTCTATCATAAATAATAGTTCTCCATGAGAAATAATGTATTAATCTCGTATTAATTTGTAATTTAATTTCTAGAATACTTGCTTACCAATTTTACTTGTCCTGATTCATATGAACGCACGAATTTTAAAAAGGATTGAATATAGTATCATATCAAATTATTCAGGATTGAGACATTTTCAATCCTGAGTCTATTTCTTTTTAATTCGACCTTTTTCTTGGTAGTCTTACAAAGAAATGTGATTTTTGCTTTCTCTTATTATTGCCCTTTTTTCTTTTATTTAGCTATTTTTCATTTTACTTAAAAGTTTTGAGAAAGTTAAACTTATGGTACTGCTAAACTTTCTCTGTGTTTCCTTGTTTTCTTCGTATTGTTGTATTTTAAAGCTGCTAGTACATATTATGAAATAATATTATTTTAAATTTATCAATTAATCATGTGAATATTATTGTTAAGTATTCATTTATGATGTCTAGAACGCATGGATTGCAATTTAGTGCTATGGTAATCTGCTTATTAAGATTTCAAGTAGGCTATAAATTTAACTGTCAATTCCGTCTGATATCTTAACTTGTAGAACAGTCTAAAGCAGGGGAACTCAACATTTTTTCTGCTGGGCAGCATACATATATGAGCTCTTTCACGCGGGCCGCATACATATGTTAGTTACTTCACGCGGGCCGCAACATGAGCATGAATGGGGAATAAATGCTTTAAGACCAAGATAACATTGGAAATTTAAAATGTGGAAAATTGATCCAAATATTATGATCCTTGTTTTGGTTTTTATTTAATAAAAAAATTTTAAATTTTTATTTTTGTCGCTAACACTAATTTAGAAGCATTTAAGAAAAATTCCTTCGCAATTTCTGCATCAGTAAACGGTTTCATACGATTACCAATAATATAACAAACTTCATAGGATGTATTTGTTACCCCGTTGTGATATTACCACTGACAAAACACATTGTTTCTGTTGCAAAGATTATTCAAGGAAACCTATTTATCACTTCTTGAAAGAGACGTTCGAGGAAAAGAGCCATTTAATGATTCCTGTTTATTTGTATTTTTTAAATACATCACTTTCGTGACAAATCAAATAATTAGTCCATTGATTCATGTTTGTTTTTAACTACAACACAGTCAACCTCCCAATCGTCTTGAAACGATATATTTTCTTCGAATATTTTTCGCTTGCAAGATATGAAGGATTGTTAAAAATGAGTTCCACCCAAAAATTGTCGCTACTCCACTGTTTTCTATTTTCACTAACCGTAACCGTTCCAAATAGAAGAAGAATATCAATTCGAACCTGTACGACACCGATATTCAAAAGCAAAATTAACATATTTGATTTCTTGACAAAGAATTTTCCACCAAATTTTTAATACAATGTTCTTAAACAAGTGAGTTTTTTAGAGCAATGGGCCATGACCGGGCCACTTAAAAAGGCTTGGTGGGCCGCAGTATCGCTGCATCGAAAACTTTGTAGAAATACGATCTTAGTCCATATATAAAATCACACAAAAGACATAATACTTACTTTTGGTGTCTTCCTCGCCACAGGGTGGCCATGGTAGTTTAGTGGTGTAACGTTTTCCCGCCACGCAGCTGCAAAATCGGCTTACTTATGTAGAAGCATTTCACAGTTCACATCCACATGCGCCTCCTTAACATATTGCGGGATCTTTTCATCGGACATCACGTCGACAACTGATGGCCGTGAGAAAGCAAATGGCTGGATTGCACACCTGAGCCAGAAATCCGAATGCAGTTCGAGGTGCAAGAATCTACACTCCCCCCAAGACAATCCGTTTTGAAACACTGGAAAGAACGGTCGTGTTTACCTTCTCCCTCACAAGTAACATATTCTGTGGAAAGGAAATGGTCAATTGTTTGAATAACTTGTAACCAACTTGTAACCACTGTAATCAATAGCTGTGGACGTAATAAATCAATTATTTAATTTCTTAATTCTCACGCTTCCCATCATTTTCCCAAACACCACAGTGGTCGTGATCTCGAATTCGTGACCGTCATTGTCGAGTCTTGGGGACCGAGTCTAGAAGATTCTTCGTGTAGAAGGCATAATGGCAATAAATTAATCGAGTTTCAGAGTTGTCCCGTTTGCGTTCGTGGAGTGGAAATTTAGTGAGTGGGTTGCCAGATCAAATGTCGTCCTCTTCACTTGACCGAGATTCGGAATTATATATATATATATATATAAGGATTATTTCCAATAACCCTTTTGTGGCTTCGGAGTAAATAAAAATAATCAATCAATCAAAGTAATAAATGAGGAAAATACACAGGGTTCACAAAATAAAGTAAACTTTGATACTTAATATTGTTATTTCGGGGTAAATATGAAATAGCTGACATTAATACTGTCAAAATTAGATTAAGGTATCCGACTACGTTCGGATCCGTGATTTTAAAAAAGCGTATAAATGGATATTTTTCATGATATTTAGTATCACTTAGATTAAAATAGATGCATATAATTGTTTTAAGGACATTTTGACAAAAAAAATTATTTAAGTATAAAATTTTGGCAAAAAATTAACTTAGAATAATCTTTTTTTCCAAACGTTCTCCTTTTGTAAAAAATGGTTCCATTATAATAATATTTTGCCTGTATATAGCTCAGATCTCTCTACAGAGGCTCAACTATATTTTTTGAAAAATTCACATTATTTTCAGAGTTACCACCCATTGAAATAATTATTGGCGTTTTTTCTTAAAATTGCTCCCCTCTGTTGTCGTAAAATATGAATAAACCCACTTCTAAGTTATGTATTTCAAAAATTCTAGTTGAGCCTCTGTACAGAGGTCTGAGCTATACACAGGCAAAATATTATTAGAATAGAAGCATTTTCCACAAAAGGAGAACATTTTGAAAATCGGTCAGTCCATGTTCATTTTTTGTCAAAATATTGCACTTAAATAATTGTTTATTGTAATTTTATTCTTAAAATAATTTTATGCACACTTTTCTAATCTAAAAGTGACACTAAATATCATAAATATTATCCATTAATACACTTTTGCAAAATCACACCACGCACGCGAACGTAGTCGCGCGCGCGGATACCTTAAATTAATTAAATTCATTTATATACTGAACACACATAATTCATTTAAAAATATGAGTTATAATCCTTATAAAGATTTATTTAGTGTAAATAAAGTTTGAGTTATTTATTATAATTAAGTCTACAGACCTTCATTTTAGACTGATTTTCAGTTCTTCAGTCTATAACAACAGTCGCCAAACCTTTTGACTTCATGGACCACTTAATTCATAATTTAAATCCCACGGACCACTAATAGGGTTTTTTTTCATTATTAAAGATATTTATAAGAAAAAATTATGATCTAAGAATACATAAGATGTACCTAGTTAATAAAATGAAACTATTAATTGTAACCAAATTATGAAAGCTTTATTAATAAACCATAATAAAGTAAACAAAATAAACAAAAACTGTACAAATAGAACAATTAAAAATGGTTTATTATATCAAACTCTTAGCATTGTATATTCCTAGTGTGATGGATGTTCCTGCTTAATCGAAAAAATATGGATATTTTTGGATCCAATGTTGTTACGGAGAACTGCATTTATTTCAAGATGAGATCAGTACCGTGTTTTATTGGTTGTGACAGATGAAAAGGCTTTTTCACACCAATAAGTTGTGGAGAATTGAATCAGAATTTCCATCGCTGTTCGCTATAAGGCTGTTCACTTTTTATGGAAATCCTAAACTGAGATCTTGATAAGGATGAATGAAATTTAAATTTGAGAGTTTCGTCGGACGAGATAGTCGATGAGGCTTTCTTTTCAGAGAGCGATGCATGCTTTAATTATTATCCAGAATTTTCGCTGCATAACGGATTATTTATTTTTTTACAAAACAATGCTACAGCAGTAACTTATTTCTACATTATTTAGAAGTAAAAATTTTATGACTTTTCACGTACAGATTAAAAATTAATGTTTTATTAATTACTATTTATTTAGATAAAATATGTGCAGAGATTGTAAAAATATTTTATACATTTTTGAGAACCAACTTTAAAATTCATATAAACCAAAACTTCCAATGGTTTTAAAATACTATTTGATATACGTTTAAAACAACTTTTTTTTTTTAATGTGAAAACAATAAATCATGATTTTTTTCAAAAATGACAAATTTTGTTAAAATTTTATTTTATAGGTCATCATATACAGCGAATAAAAATACAAAATTTTTATTTTACATTCAGTTAAAAAATAATTACAAATGTTCAAAATAAAAAAAATGCCATAACTTTACACAAGATGTCAAATTTAAAATACGTTTTAATTAATGTGTTTTTTTAAAAAAGTTCAAACTTTTTTATACTTTAATTAGTTAAAGTTTTTAAAATAATTTCCTATAAATTTTTGTGTATGTTCTTATTCAAACATAATTTATAAATTTTTGCTTCAGATTTATCAATCATGCCTTGTTTCAAAATTTACAGTTTTATGTGAATATAATCACTGACTTTAGATAGCAATTTCGTATAATCAATGTAAAGTGCTATGGTTTTTATAAAAGTTGAAATATTATTATTCTGACGGTCATTTTAAACCTGAATAATAAATTAACACATCAAAATTGAAAAATTGAGAATTTGTTCATAAAATCATTTGTACAGAACGGGCCCTGTTTATGTAATTGTTGGTAAATTTTTAACAGTTTTTTTATATTTACTACTAATAATTTTTTTTCTGTATAATTTTATAAATGTTTTTTTTTAAAATACGTGCCATTTTAAATCTGAAAAATCACAAAAATTCTGTTTTTTTCTTCATGCCTAAATTTTTCAAAAAAAGAATGAAATGTCGCGGGCATTTGTTTATTTGATGCCTTCAAAAGGAATCAAATTTAATATTTATAAGAAAATATTAGAATAATAAAATTAAATATTAATGAGACTTTTAGAAAAACTCTGTTAAATTTACAATACAAAAAAATAAAATTTTTTTCATTTAAACGTAAATACTTTAATTTCAGCATAAGATAAAACAGGCAACAAAAAACTTACAATGTACCTAGATCTAAATTTGAACAGAAAGATAAAGACATTTATTTAAAAATGATTTGAATAAATTACTTGTGAATGTTTACATGAATAAGGGTTTTTAGGCAGTTATTTGTTATAATTTCGAGAATTAAAATTTTCGATGTTATAAAAAATAGTTATCTCATTAATTAAAAATTATCCTTAAATATCTATTTTAAGTGTCTTTCACTTACAGTGTTGATACATTTTTGCATTTTGTCTCAATCAAAATACAAATTGTTCTTTTCTTTATCCAACTCAATGTATTTTTTAAGTACCCAAAATCAACATGTTTCGCATTGAATATCAAATTAAAACTTTATTTAAATTTGAATACTTACGTTGAAAAAAATTGCAGGCATTATAAAAATTATTAATTTTAATTTTGGAAAAAATTGAAGCTGCGCATTTCTACTAATATTAGAAAAAAATTTTGATTTTTACCTGACATAATTAAAATAAATCTTTTAATAAACTAGTTTACATAGAATCTAACAAGAATTTTAAAAATTGCCATTTTTATAATATTATTTAAGAACACAAGTTAAAATTCATATAAAAAGAAAACTTACAATAGTTTTAAAAACTATTTAACACGTAAAAAACTTTTTTTGTTTAAGATATGTGATCACCTAAAATCATGATTTTTTCGAAAATTGACAAATTTTGTTAATTTTTATTTTACAGGTCAGGATAAATCTTAATAAAAATAAAAATTTTTATTTACATTCACTAGAACAAAATTACAAGTGTTTTAAAAAGCAGATGCCAGGCTTTACACAAGATGTCAAACTTTAAAATGCGTTTTTCAAATGTTTTTTGCGAAAAGAATCAAACGGGATTTGCGATTGCTCAGAAAAGTTTTGAAAATAATTTTCTAAATTTTTTTGTGTATGTTCTGCATAACAAAATTGTTTTGTGATTCAGATTTATCAATCACTGCCTTGTTTCAGTAAAATTTACAGTCCGTTTATTTGAATATAATCACTGACTTTTTATTACAATTTCGTATAATCACTTAGATAAAGTGCTCTAGTTTTTATAAAAGTTGAAATATCTCTTATTTTGGTCATTTTAAACATGAATAATAAAGTAACACATCAAAATTGAAAAATTGAGAATTTGTTCATAAAATCTTTGTACAGAACGGGCCCCGTTTATGTAATTGTTGGTAAATTTTTAAATTTTTTTCCCATTTTACTACTAATAATTTTTTTCTGCTTTCAATTTTAAGATTTTTTCCTTAAAATATACTAAATAAATCTAAAAATCACAAAAAATTCTCATGGATTCCGCAAGTTTGGGATTTTTCCCAGGTTACATTTTTGAATTACAACTGCAGTTTTCCATGCATTCGAAAGTATCTGAGTTTGAACATATTGTTAACGATATTAGTAATTTTGAAAACTGTTAGAAGGGGTAGATTTTAATCATTTTATTAGTAATTCCGTCTCTTCCCGGACTTTTTTAACTTTAATCTTTTTAATGAAATGAGTCTTACAGGAAGAGCAGGTATGATGGGTCAGTATTGTTATCGTATGATCAGTAATATATTTTTCGAAAAAAAATACAATGTTGGATATGATTTGATAATTTTCTACCGAATTTTGAATGTATATTTAATTGAATTGGCTACTGAGTGATTGAGCTATAAGATCAGTTTTGTTTGTGTCAAAAATAATTATTCTTGTTAAATTTGGGCGGAAATGGAGACAATACCTTTTTCCTGATAAATGTGAGCGGTTCCCCAGATAACATAAGATATATGACCATAAACTTGTGATTTTAAGGTGTTTCCCAAAGTTGAAAAACTGTCTGTGAGTCCGACTGTTTCTTTTAATTTTATTTTGAATTCTATTTAGTTCGGTTTTGTTGGCGGAATTGGTAAATTGCCATAATTTGGCTCTGTTTCTTTCGCGGAACAGTTAACGTTAAAATCACCCTGCACAAATGGTGGAAGTGGATCATAGGTTTAAAACGATGCATTTGCGTATACAGTAAGAATCTCAATGCAGGAGATCTTTACTTTTTTCAAACTCTGGGGTTGAGTTGGAAATGTGGAAGGTACAAATCACGTTGTTTGCAAGATTATTTGTGAAGAGTTTCCAGTTAGTGTAAAGTTGGGGAGGGGGATTTCAAAGCTGGGTGTTCTTGGGAAATTTAGTTTAATTGGATTATGATCAGAACTTAATTCAAAGATTGGTAGTGAAATGATACAGCCACGCACTCTCATTGGTCAAATCAAGTAGCGCGCGCTTACGCCACATCCTGTTACACACATTCGTGCCTTTTCTCGAAATCACTCCCACAAAAACGAGCAACCGAGAGGGGAAAGATGTTTTACATAAAAAATATAGTATTCTTCTAGAACAACCTTTTAGGTTCATTAGGCATGTAATTTCTTTTCAATAAACAATGTTTTAGATCTATATAGAAATTTAATTTTTTCTTATGCTTACCTCTTTTTTTTGTTTTATTTTTGAAGCTATGATTTTCCTACCCGGCGTATAAAGCGCACCCGTAAATTTCGATCATATATTTTGTGTTCAAAGAGGGCGTTATACGCTAGATTTTAAGGTAAATAAAATGTACTCTAATAAACTGAATTTTGTGGAATATATGTTTTTTGTTGTGAAATAACCTATAACACAAAGTTCTTTCAAATGGAAAAAAATATTTCATTAACCTCAGTTTCGTGTTAAACGATTTTAACTATTTTAAGCTTTCATCCCAATTGGGTTTAAAAATCATTATATTTGGAGAACATAAAAGGTTATGCAGTGGTATCTGTATAAGCCAGCACTAGACATCACGCGAAGATGATCGTTTTGGCGTGATCGATAAAGTACTCGCGTTCTCAACGGAAGGTACCCAGATCGAATTTTCCTATAGTTATTTTTTAATTATGCAACAATGCGTTCTATTATCTAATAATTAATAACTAATATCCAAGCAAAAGGTAATTTTAAAGTATAACAACAAAGAAAGCTTCCTACAGCTTATGTGTAAAAAATACAGAGTGAAATCCTTTTTCAAATAACAATATTTATCATCCATTTTCTTGTTTCAGAAGCAAAATACAAAAATGTTGTTCAAAGAAATTGTTTGCTTCTTATTTCTTTGTAAATATCTCATTTCCTTTCTCTTTTGCAATAATTAAAGTAATTTTAAAACCAGGAAAGCAGTCAAAATTTTCTACATAAACTTTCCAAGATTTAGGAAATATATATATATATTCATATATATATATATTCATATATATATAATTATACATAATAAACACAGTCTAGGGATGAAATGTATCAAATCGAATTTTGTTGCACTGGTAGAGTTTTCATAGCGTAGTTCCAAACCAAAATTGTTGGGTTATTGTTTCTTGACAAACATAGATAGAATTTTAAATAATAAAAGTAATAACAATTATCAATCTTTTGATATGTAATATTTCTTGCTTGGAACTATTTTGTAAACGAAATTAACATTCAATCAATATTTAAAATTTTAAATAATCTATTTTTAAAGGGTTATATTCGTGAAAAGTATATATTTTACTGATAAAAAATTACTACTGTGTAAATATAATGCTGTTTTGTTACTAAAGTATTATCACAACCGTATTAGCGACAATGTATGAAACGAAGAACATGGTTGCCAATTGAGCGAGTACGACCAATGGGGAATCGGGGTTGTCAACTTGGCGAGAGTTATCTTGAACTTTGACATTGTTGCGATAGCACGTAAGTACCGGTATTTTAATACAAACGCTGTAGCTCCCACAGTTTGATGACTTAGTTTAAATAAAATCACACTCAACAGAATTTAAAAGAAATATCAGTCTTTTAAACTAAGAATAATGCTTTCTTTCGGGCTTAGATAAAATATAAAGGGCGACTGAAATAAGATAAGCCGGCTGGGTGGTGTGGTTGGTTTGTCGATGGCCTTTTGCACCCAAGGTTGTGGGTTCGACCCCGGTGCAAGTCAGTGGATTTTCATGATGCAGAAAATTGACAGTGGCCCAGTCGTATGATTATATGACATGTAAAAGATTCCTAGAGTGTCTATTTGGCTAGGGTGCTCTCGGCAAAATTAAATCCTAGTACAGGTTCGCGTCTTCAGAGCTCAGGTGTCTTCCTCTAAGGGGGAAACTGGGTGTCAAAATTACCTGCGGTGATTGGTATCCGCCTACATGTTGCCGCCCTAAAAAGAGATATTAGCTTCCGGCAATGTACTAGGTCTGCAATGCTAAAGCACCAATCGCAGCCCATTAGAAATAAAAAAAAACTGAAATATGAATAAGCTAGATATACAGAAAAAGATAATAAAAGGCAAAAACACACACAATGAGGTTCGGCTTAGAAATGTTACAAATGCAATATGTGTATTATAAATAAAACAATTTTTGATGCAATGCTAACGATTTCCAAATGTTTCATGCATTGTATCGTGAACAAATAGAATACGAAAACCCGATTCTTAAAAGATAAATTACAATACTAGGAACAGAATAAAGAATACACACACACACATATATATATATATATATATGTATATATATAAGCATCTTTATCTTTATTTGATATTATTTCAATATAAAAAATGATAAAGGTAAAGTAATAGATTTCCTGCAGATAAAAAAGAACTATCCAAACAGTAAGTAAAAACACCAACACACACACAGCTGGTCCTTTAAGAGATGTATTTATCTTACCGACTTTCTTTCAAACTTCTTACACCCTTTACACAACCGAAAGCGAAAGAAAAAAAAGAGGAATTTTCTGATTTTCCGTATCTTAGAGCCGAAGGAATCCACCCCGATAAATAAATGCGTTTTTTTCCCAACGAAACAAGTCAAAAACTACCCGCTTCAAACTGACACGCGTTCGCAATTTATTGGAAACAAATCCCCCGACTTTCCCACTGATACCCTAAGGACGAGGCTGGAAGGGAAAAAAATACATTCCTCCAATTTCATTTTCAACTCTCCAGCCTTGGGAAGAAAACAATAAAACTTTTTATTGCTTCGCAGAACGTCTTTTTGAGCTTTCCCTCACCCCAACGCCGAGCTATAGTTTTAAACTTCTCTTAGGAGCCATAGCGGCAAAATTTGTTTATCATTTTAAGGTTCTTATTACTCACTGTTGCATAAAGGCAAAGGGAACGGGATTCTGTAAATTCTACGACTTTCGGGTCAAGGAAATATTGCCCAAAGGCAAATAATAAATCGAACTTCTGAAGAGTTCCAGCAGTTATAAATTGCTTTCCAAAAGTTTCTTATTGCCATCTTTTCATCGCGTTCTATAGTATTGTAAAGTTTTTACAACGGTCGGGACTTTGACTTAGGAATGCTTTTCAGGAATAGTTCTGGAAAGCTGTGGGGTACTTGAGAAGTTTCGCCTGGTGAGTTATCGGTACTGAAGAGTTCCTTTTTTTCCCGGTAAAATATTGTAAAGGTAGCTAAAAGGTTAGATTTTACGTTCTGTGAAGGAATTACCAAAATGTACTCGGTGGAAAGGGATCTGTACTAAAAATATTGATCACTAGAGATTCTGGTACATTCTACAAGAATATAAAATTCTACTACTAATTGGAATGGAAATTTTCTCAACGTAAACGTAATTATCAGTGAATGAAAAATGCTATACACAATAAAATTACGGTCGGACCTCTTTATAACGAAGTTGATAAATACTGAAAAAAAATTCGTTTTATGGAAAAAATTCGCTATATAATTCTTTATGAACCACATAAAACAAATTTTAAATTCATGAACACTATATATTTAAAAAGTGATTATTCACACATTGTTGTAAATTAATATATTTTTATTTTATACATCTTACCTATTAAAAAAAGGAAGAGAGAAAAACTGCAAGAAAAGTTTCTTGACGCCTTTATTTACTTCCCGAAAAATTAATTATTTTTCTTTGATGCTCAAGCACATACATTTTGACATTTTCGAGCTACAAGAAACGAAGCTACCAGAACGATTGATCAATACTACAAATGAACGGTGACTAATTCAAGGACACGAGACTCCCTTGAGGGTGAAAGGGGATATCTAAGATGTTTCCAGTGAACTGGACCATGGGGTTAAAGGTTGCACTTCTCGGATGAAATGCCAGGAATTCTATTGCTCTCGGCGAGTTTGGTACCTAATAAAACCAGTTCAAGATTTATGACCACCATAAAATGTGCTAAAAGAGAGAATAACTTGAAATGTTCAGAAATACTTCAAAAATAGAACGGAAAAAAAATTTGAACCACAAGAAAAAAGTTCGTTATTTAGAAATGAACTTCGCTATTGGGAGGTTATTTTACGAAGAAAATCGTGAAATGTTCTTGGTTCCAGGAAAATGTTCGCTCTATAGAAAAATTCGTAATATAGAGGTTCGATATATGGAGGTTCGACTGTATTTTATATTCTGAATGATAGAAAATGAGTAAAAGAATTATCCAGATACTTCAATTTCTTTGGTACAATAATTAAAAATACACTTAAAAATACTAAATTTTAATAAATCCGCGTATTTTCCAATAAAATGAATTTGATAATTTGTGTGCATGTTTTCTGTATAATATGCTCTTGTTTTCTGGTCTTATCGATAAGGGAAAAGTTCATAAAATTTAATATAAATTTGAATGTGTGTTTTTAAAAGTGTATTCACTATACATTAGGAAAGTTCAGATTTTTAAAAAAATTCAAATTATAAGATTAGATTACAAGAAAAATTTTAAATATACGAGACTAAATTTCAGTAAAACAGGAAGAAAAAAAAGACAAAGTTATATACACTGGTGTGCAAAAATTAAGGACGAAGTCGAAAAATTAGCATATCAGCTGAACGTAGAGGCAGAGCGGACAGAAAGACCAATCAGGAGATTAAGTAAAGTGATGTACGGTAGCACATGCACAGATATGCAGGTAGACGTAATGGGGGAGTGTCTGAGTAGTATAAAGCATGTTGTCGGTGTAAGATCAGTATTTCTGGCAAAGAGATTGCACGCCGTATAGCAGTTAAAATCACACCGAGTTGCTGCATCAGCGAGAAATGGCGAATAATCAATCTGTTAGACGACACCTGGATGCTTTTACACGAGGTCGAATCATTGGGAAGTTGGAGGAAGGCCGCAGTGTGACAAAGTGTGGCTGCAGAGTTCGAATTGCTCACAGCATCGTTTCACGACTTTGGAGACAATTTCAAACTACAGGAACAGCTATCCGGGGTTCAGTAGTGGTCGTCCACGAGGAACCACACCCGCATATGACCGGTACATTGTCTTACAGGCCAGAAGAAACAGGCGGCAGACAGCGGGAGAAATCGCTAGACACACGACACAGGCGACTGGACGACCGATATCGCGTTTTACCGTGGCCAGAAGACTGCACGGTGGTGGTCTGTTTGCACGACGCCCTGTACGATGTGTACCTTTAACGCCTGCCCATCGGAGAAGGCATTCTCTGTGGTGCCGGGAACACCGGAATTGGAGAGACAATGAATGGGGACGAGTACTCTTTACAGATGAGAGCAGATTCAGTTTGAGTAGCGATTCTCATCACATACTCATCTGGAGAGAGCGAGGAAGCCGCAATCATCCCTCGAACATCATTGAAAGGGACAGGTATGGAGGTCGCGGTGTTCTCGTTTGGGGAGGCATCATGCTTGGTAGTCGTACAGACCTTCACATCTTCGACGCAGGTTCAGTCAACGGGACCCGTTATTGTAACGAGATTCTTCTTCCATATGTGCGTCTTTTTAGAGGTGCTATGGGTCTGCAGTTCCTTTTCATGGACGACAATGCACCATGTCATCGCACAGTAGCTACCGAACAGCTCTTAGAGAGTGAGGATATTGAACGTATGGATTGGCCGGCACGATCTCCGGATCTCAATCCAATCGAGCATGTATGGGATTTTCTAGGCAGACGCTTGGCAGCTCGTACCTTACCACCAGCAAGGATTCGGGAGCTTCGATTGGCGCTGCAAGACGAATGGGCAGCAATGCCTCAACAACTCATTGACACCCTCATTCTCAGCATGGGCAGACGCTGTGAAACCTGCCTAGCAGTCAGGGGAGATCATAACTCCTACTAAAGACCGGATGTTTCTTGCTGGACACCCATCACAGGGATGTTTCGGCCTTCAGTTGCATTGCGCTCCATGCTACTTTTTCAATAAAACTTCTTTTTATCCCTCTGATTTCTCTTTTAGTAAGTGTTGCTTACATTACACATGTCCTTACGTATTGGGGATCTTACGGTATTAAATATGTTGATTTGGAAAGCTTTTGTACAAAGTTATATTGAAAAAACCGTCTCGTCCTTAATTTTTGCACACCAGTGTACTCTAAATAGTACACATAAATACATTATTACTTGCAAAAATAACATATGAAGAATTCTTCAAATTAAACAAAACTAACAGGAAATGCAAAACATTTTAGGAATGATTAGAATCATAATGAAAAGATTCCGTAAACACTCTCTAAACTTTTGACTGAGCCGTAGATAAAAAGTACTCGCAATATTAAAAAAGCTTTGAGAAGTGCATAACTGTGATTGTCAATTGACTGCAGCAAATGCTTTATGTTGTTGTTTTGTGGCTAATGCCACCTGTCTGACGTAGTCAGAACGAGGCCCACGAAATTCATCGTGGCGAGGGGCTAGAAGTACACCTGTCGTTATCCTAGGCTTGAGCACCATATAGGTGACAGTACGAATTAGCTCGGCGAAATTCTCCGAAGGGCCGATAGATGGCGACACCACATATCTTCACCTCCACAATTTTGCCATGGTCACTGGTTGATTTATTGATTGAATATTAACGTCACACTGTTCAGCTACACGAGGGCTTTTGGCGACGGACCACGTAATTTTGAACCATGGTCAAGTGGCGTGGACGGCACCTGAGCTGGCACCCCCTCTCCTAACTACCACACCACACCAACGGGAGGATCCATGGGACTGGAGGAGAGGTAAATATTCTCCAGTCCCCTGCACTCATGATTCAGCCCACAAGACTTTCGGACCTACTGATTTAACGAGCACGTACTCCGTGTGTAGTCGGAGGGTATTTGCAAATGCTTTATTGGAAGTCACAATGCTTTGTGAAAAAATACTGCTTTACGAGAAACTAATTGAACTCGACGAGGGTCACAAAAGGCCGAAGAGGGTGGACTTTCATACCGTCAAATTTTCACTCAGGGGAGAGGCATTATGGTATAAATGGAACTATTCCTGTACTAAAAAATTCTTGCTTCTTTCTAAGCAGTATACAGATGGACATTCTTTTTCTTCATAAGCTCAACGGCCTTTTGCAACCCCTCGCTGATCCTCCTCCAGTTGGCTTTATCAGTCACGACGGCTTTCCATTGGTTGATTCTCATTAGTTTGAGGTCCTTTTCAACATCGTCTAACCATCATGTACGTGGTCATTTTCTATGCCTGGTCCCTTCAGCTTTCGTAAATTTACCTTTTGGAGTAGGAAAAGCATCGACATATCTGTACAGATGACCCAGCCACTTAATACGTGATACTTGTATCAGATGGAGATTATCTGGCTGAAAAACAGCCTCTGGAACACGTTCCAAATAAGTTGGGACCTCAGGTTCCAAAACTTTACTGACTTAGGTTCAACAACTTTCAACCTCACAATAAAGTCAGGTGTTCGTCCTGTATGAAGTTGAATAAGACACTCCAAAGAGAAGGCATTTACTTCCACATTTGCTTATTCAACTTCTTTGTACAGATTGTTGGAGTCACCAGAGAAGATGCAAATCGACTCGCAATTGGCTGTGTTGGGGAGTTTATATTAACCTGAGTCGTCTATGGATTAGCATCAATGAAATCCTGCGCAAATTAATCTTTTCTTGTAGACGATGGCTCATCAGACGTCACTGAAGCACAATGGCAGACAACAACACACCTGTAGACAAATTTTAGTGTTATGCCAACTCGCCAAAAGATGCATGCAATTCGGTGACGATGTTTTATACATTGGAATGGTTTCCGCTGATCCGGTTCTCCACTGTCCATTTCCACTTGTGGCCTTGCGTCATATTGAACTTGTAAAAACCAATTTCTTGATATGAGACAATTATTTTCACAGAAGTTAATCATGCAGCCCCGTTTAAGCTTCATCAGTCGCTTATACGCATTTTCAAATATTTTCAGCGCATTCGTACTTTTACAGTTCTTTTTTATACACGACTTCCTTAAATGTTTATTTGGTATTCTTCAATCCTCAAAAAGAATGACATAACGGAGAAACATGTCAAAAAGTATGTGGTGTGGGAAACAAAAGACGACATCACCAGGATGACTCTTTTTATAAAAATTACTGTTACCAGAAATTTTCTCAAAACTTTCAATGGTCTCAATTCATGGCAGTCACGTGATAAAGGCAAACACGTGTTCTCCATTGAATTCAAAACAGACATTAAGCTAAATGTGCTTGTTGTTCTATTTGTAAAACTTAGATAAAATTTCATGAAATGTCATGAAAAAAAAATTTAATTCTAAGCATGCACTTTTAAATAAAATGCATTTTGTTTACCGATGTGCGTTATTATTGTTGAAAAAATTAGTATTTTTTAAGAGAAAGTTTCTGAAAAGATCAAAAGTTGGCAACAACGAAACGCAGGAACATTAGGTAGAAACACTGGATTACTTTTATCGTGTGACTACGACATCACATAAGTTTCTTAACTGATTGTGTGTGGCTAAAAACACGTGGTTATCATTATCATGGGACTATGACGTAACAAGAATTGAGCCCATTAAAAGTATACATTTTTCATATAAAAACATTGGATAATTTTATAAATTATATAGTTAACAATAAGCTCACGAATAGCGGTAGAATATTTGAAATAAAACATATTTTTACCATAAATTATATTATTTATTATTATTACTATTATTAAAGGAGAAAATATAATTTTTTATCTTTTACATCTTTATTTTGATGGGGTTTTTTTGCATTTTTACTTTTATTAAATATTTTTTCATACATTTAAATGTGTATTCCACGTTTTTTTCCATATATATATGCAAAAGCACTATTCAAAACCCACAATGTCTACTCACTTATGCATCAAGAAATAGACTATTTTGTAAATATATAAGAGAAGGAAATATGCAAGTTCTTGTGTTAGGGGACAAGTGGATAATATTTATCAGAATCTTTATACAGAAAGCTATCAGAGCGTTATATGGCATCTCTCCAGGCAAACAACTTTTGTACTTTTTCAAGTAAATTCCTTTGTGATCACATTTTTTTACTTTCTTCTTGACAGCTTTCACTTGCGTTCTGTGTATTTGTTCAGAGAATGTTGTTTCTTACTTGCTTATAAATGTAGTAAATTGTTGCATTTTTCATGCAACATTATATGCTTTGTTCACAGTTTAGTATGATCAAAATATATAACACACTGCATGAAGCTGTACATGGTTTACTAAAACATTATTATTTATTAAAAGTACCTTAAAGAACTTTTGAAAGCAAGAATATTATTCTGCTAACAAGAATTAAACTTCAGTCTCTCGTGAATTTAACTATAACTAACATCGTTCGTCTCTCATTATATATGATGGAAGAAAACTTTTAACAAGCAACTTTTTTTGTTGCCACAACAGACTACAGACAAAATGAAACGATTTGATGTAACATTTTTTTCTGCAACTTAGAACCCACTGTTACATAAAACTGTAGTGTTTCAATTAAATTCCTTTTAAAAATCCGACGCAATGCATTTTGGAAAGTAAGCAGTTTTATCTTTTGTAGAAGAGATTTTATCAGTACTTACATGTCAACAATAATGTAAAAAAAACCCCAGAAAATAGTCTTAGCTGAGAAATTGGATATATATACACTGGTATGCAGAACTTGAACAACAGAGTTTTTTTTTGCCATAACGACCCGAGAAATCATCTGAGAGACATGAAATTCAGAATGATTGACAGCATTTTGTGCTTAAACGACGACGCAAAAATTAATACAATGTATATAGTATGGAATAAAAAAAAGGTTGTATTGAACTCATAGTATCGTTACACATAATTGTTTCTCAAAGAGGAAGATCACAAAAAAGCAGATGTCCATTAGTGTGGGATATAACCTTCCTTTACTGGAATGGTTGCTTCGCACAGTCTCTCCATGCTCAGCACCAGATTGTCCAACAGTTCTTGATGTAAGAGTGCCCATTAATCAATTAGCATCTGTTTCAGTTGTTGGGCATTCCCCGGAGGATGTAATCGTACCGCAAGGCGTCTCCCCGAATCATCCCACACATGATTTATCGGGTTTAAATTTGAGGAGAACGTTGACCAGTCCATTCGAGTGATATCTTCATTTTCCAGTAGCTGCTGAACATCAGTAGTCCGGCGTGGTAAAAGCGCAATCTGGTCCAATAGCACCTTGAAACAGACACACATGGGGGAAGGATCATATCCTTACAATAGCTATTTCCTGTTACAGAACCTCAGTCGAAAACGTGGAACCCAGTCCACCCGTTCACCATAATGCCTCCCCAAACGACAACTCCAGTGCCCTCGTAACTGTCTCTTTCCATGTTGCTACTGGGATGAAACAGTGTCTCGATCTCTCTTCAAATCAACTGGTGTCGAAAATCGCTTGAGGCACTGAAACGGCAGAGGTCATGACTACATTGATGATATGTTCAGTTCTTGTACACCCTACACCACTCTAAGTAGTGCCACAGATTGCCAACTTTCGAAGGAAAACAGTGTTCAGGACCGCTGCCAATAGGCCACGTGTGTGAAGGTGTCTAGCCACAGTAAGCCGCGTCACTTGTCCTATTTCTGTATACAGTTCCTGAACATTGGCGTTTGCTGAGTGGTATCGGGCTCTTTTCACCTGAAGGACAATATATCGGGCATCCTCAGCAGTTTTTTTCCTAGGGCGGCTACCACGAACATATTTAACCGCTATAGTTTGGGTGGGTTTTGAACGTGCAAAACGACATTTGATTGATTCCGAACTCTTCTGCTATACTGGTCAAACTATACGTAGAATGGGTTTTCCGAGTACCTGTTTCCATATTGAAACTTAACCTTCTATCTTGATGACTGATGAGCGAGTTTTGCTTTTGGTCAAACTAGTCCCTCCTCCAGCTTTCCGATCATTCTTCCACGTGATTTCTTCTAGCAATATTTCACGAAGGAACTTGCGCTTGCAACGAATGTCTTTAAATGTGTGTGTGTGTGTGTGCCTCCATTTTTCCTTTTAATGTAGTTTTGAACTTCACACACCGATCGCAAGCTTTTGTGTACACTCACGTCCCTTATACGGACCTTATAACGGATAATAGTATTAGGTTTCTATTTTCTATCTTGTGCCCTCGATAGTCAAATAACCACTTAAGTGCCGCAGGCGTGTATATACGTCTTCTTGAGCCGGTGTCTTTAGTGCCCGGACGTGTATACTCGTCCTTTCAAAGGAGGACTTTCTGCATTGTGCATCTCTGTTTAAAACTAATCCCACAGCTTTGGAATACAATAACAATTGATATTGCTTCTAAACATTGACAATGCTTCTAAAGAATTCACTGATTCCGGAGAAGATCTGGGGAAGGAATTTGAAAGGGAATATTCCAAGAACGAAGAAAGTCATAGCTAAGTTGTTTTTCTTGATTTTTTGTTTGAGTGTGCTTTTTTTGCTATTCTTCATCTTGCTTACCATGTTTAATAGGAGCTTGATAAGTTTTTCTTACAAATGCGCTGAATGCGATGCTGGTTTATATGTTCAACCACGTTTCAAGATATATCACAGAACAGATTATTTATAATTTATTTTTAAAGTGAAACTTCTTAGCGCTCGAGAGTGAATGAGAAATTTGCCCAGTTTTGCGTAACAGTGAAAAGGCGAATGAAAGTAGTCCGCCCCCCCCATCTCCCCGAATCTTCACCATGATGACAGGATAGCGAGTTGGGACAACACGGAGGTGCTGGTTGGGAGGGGCGGTGACACCACATGACTTGCGTCATATCCGTGTAAAAGCAAGACCATCTAGAATCAAGATAGCCTTGGTAAAAGTTGGATGATTGCTCACCTCCGATTGGTCAACTTGCCTAACTTTCTATTGGGGGTCCTTTCCCCTCAGACCTGGGAACATCTATCAATGGTTGAATGAGATGCAGTGACATTACGGAGTAGACAAAATAGCTCTCGCAGCAAAAGCGTGCTTTTTTGAAGTATTTTCTTAGATTGTTTGCTACATGGAGATGTTTTCGGCGGCTAATTTGCTTTTTTGACTTTTATTTGCGTTGAATTATTATATTAATTCTAGTCAGAATGCCTAAATCAGATGCACAAAGAGAAAAAGTGTTTCGTGAAAGAAAGAAAACAGAAAAACTAGCAGCAAGTCCAGTCGAAAAAGTGACAAGAAAAAAAGCAATAATAAATTCTATCTTACGTTACAAAGACTATGATTCCCATAAAAGCGCTCACAAAGATTTTCAAAAGCGATTCATTGATAATTATTCAATTGATACGGCCGTTCAATTTATGATATATTATGGTTTAGAGATGAGATTTGAGAACGTCTGTTGCTGAGCACAAGAAATATTTTACTGGGAATTAATTTAGAAGACACATTAAAACATGCTACAATTGCCGACAGTTTAAATAGGAAAAGTATACGAAATTTATTAAAATATAATGGTATTGTATACCCAGAAATTCCAGGACATCTTTCTACTTTGGATTTGGTATCAGAAAGACTCATTTCGCCACGAATACCTTTCACGCAAATTAGGCGATTGAGACATGTGCTCGGTCAATTTGGAATATTAGGGTAAATAATCAGTGTTCCAACGTCGCCAAAGAAGTTTCACTTCTACCATGTGGCGTTCCACGCACCATTTTTTTATTATATTGTAACTCTAGAGATTAAATTTTTTAATTTCATTTTATTATATCATCCTTTTCATTTTTTAAAGTGAAAGTAAACAATTTTAGGTGGAAAAACACGCCTTTTCTTTCCCCACAGTAAACCACGTAACAACGCGCGCCTGTGGGGTAAACGGTGGCAATGGGAGGGGGGTAAATTTCGTAACTTTTCCTCGGCAGTTATAGGATAATTAAGGTCAGGACTTTGTGGCCGGCATTTTTAAGTCTGGGGTTGAATCCTAGATACACTGGCTACCCAACGTGAAGATGGGCTAATGCCCGTGATATCTGTCGAGGCTCAAAGTTCTTCTGTTAGCGAAGTGTGGAAATTTGGAGGAGGATGCCAACTCGAATGTCGTCATCTTCACTTGACCGGGGCTGAATATTTCGACTAGCTCTCGTGTTGTAAATGTGACCCCTCGTAAATGTGCCGTAAATTAAATCAAATCAATCAAATTTATATCTCTTGCAATTCATATTACTTCTATCATTAGCAATCAAATATGAAAAAATGAATAAAAATTTTATATGGCCAGCTCTTTTTCTGTTTCCTTTTTTACGCTAAATCAGGGGTGACCAACCCAAATGACCTAGCGGGCCACTTCGGAAGAACTTTGCAATCCCGCTGGCCGCATATAAAATATATATCTTTATATTAGATTTGGATCCGTTGCAAACATTTTTGGAGGGAAAATTTAAAACAGACTGATATATTATTATTGTTTCCATTGTTTTTCATATGTATAAACATCGATAATATAATAATAATAATGCAATGATCAAATAATGTCTAATTTATTTAATTAGTGAGATATCTGTTTCTCAACTCTTTCACTTAGTTTTTGCAAGTCGATCTTAATGCATGTGTATTTGCGTATCGTAATTGGTGTTGTCGATTAAGTTTGAGCACGATTTATGTTTGATAAATTTCAATTTAGAAAAAATAGAGATTCGCAGTAATGGAAGCAAATTGATAAAATAACAACAGTTATGGGATTTATTTTTTACAAAAAAAAAGAAAAGAAAACCTCTTTTAAACAAAAAATATTGTACAAAATAGTCGAATCTTATAATATTGTAAAGAAACTCGAGGGCCGCAAAATTATTCAAGGCGGGCTGCGGGTTAGACACCCCTGCGCTAAATGATGAAGTTTTGAAATTTTGCTTGGAGCCTTACAGTAACAACAAATAGTGCAATTTCAAAAGCTACTTTTAATTATTAGTGTAACTTTAAGATCAATTTAGTAACATCTAGGCTTGAAAAAAAATTCCATAAAAGGTTAGAAATAAAAGAACGCACGCGCGATCAATATCTCTCTTTTTTTATCTACTTTCTTTTAATTTTTTTTATCAAATTTTGGCACACAGCCTTTGCAGACACGACAAATCCTCCAAGTGTGTACAATTTCATTGTGGGCGTCATCTAGTGGTGATACTCGGTACTAAAATTTGACGCTTTAATTAGTTTTTATTCAAGCTCTCGTCGGATGCTAAATATTGCCATGAGTACCAGAGTCAAATTGATACTTAAGAGATCTTTTGCATGCCACATAATCATAGGGCATGCATGCCTAAAATTTTCGCATACAGGAAATCTAACGACTCCAGCCGGGATCGAACCAGCAAATTTGGAATTTCTAAACTTCCGAGACGACTTTCTTTTAATAGATGCAAGGACAATTTTTGTTGTCTCCAGTGGCGCACACAAGGGAGGGGGGTCCTGGGTGTCCAGCCCCCCAAAGCCCTTGATTTTTTTCCCAATTTATTTTAATTCTAAGTATATAGTACTTACAATTTAATTAAGTATTTTTTATTAATGATTAATTCTATTAATTATTGAATTAAAACTAATTCACAATAATTAGTTTTTTACTGTATTTTGTTCCCAAAAATCGACAAAATCAAAAGGAAGATGATACAAGAATGGTGAACTTTCGACCCAGGACCCCCCCTACCTTGAAAAATTCCTGTGTGCTCTACTGGTTGTCTATATATACTTTCTCAATTACTTTTTAAGTTTAATTTGGAATAACGAAGCAATCCGTGTTAGACACAATTACACTAATAAAATTTTCCATTCAGTCCACCATTTCCAATAGAAACAAGACTTCACCTAACCTAACTTAACTAATCACTCGAATCCGTGTATATTGCAGTTTACTGTATACACCACCAGCAAGAAACAAACTTTTCAAGTAGCGTCCAGATACGTTTAGTTTGTAGGGGGACTTTAAATTTTGTTCAAACCTCGTAAATCAAAATATAATTAGAAAACTAATAACGAAAGTTGACGTTTCTCCAATTTCACCGCTTTTCCCCGAGCGCACATAAAACCGGTCGCGAACCTTTCATCACTGGAGAGAGAGAGAGCGTCAACTCGAAAGGGGGGCTGTAAAATAAAAGACTTCAAACTATTTCTCTAATTCCTCCGCGCTGTAACCGTGTCTGCCTGGATGACAAAGTGAAATTCTTCCCTTTAGATGACAAAGCGTAGTCGGTGGTGCGCAAAGCTTCGTCTTCCAATTCATTAGCTCTTCCAACCATGCATGCGCGCCCTTCTCCAACTTTTAAAAGATCGAAAGAAGAGGTTAGAGGACCCCCCTTTTCCTAATTGAGAGTTTCATGGTGTGTGGCGAATTTCGCCTGAATTTCTCGGTTTATTTCGGGGGAAAGCGTAGGCATTTGTGTATGCGACCACACCGCTGGGGGTCTTCAAAGGATTTTAAGTATGCTGGAAGATTTTAACGACCCCTGCTTACCAAAGCAACTGGACGGAACGCCGGGGAAAATTGTGGGGAGGTTTGCATTTATGGGAGTGGAGTTTTCGTCGGCCAGTGGCTTTTAATTTAAAGTGACGTTAGAGAATGGCTTTGATTAATTAATTGACGGCAAAGTGACCGTATTGGGTTTAAAAACCTCTTTTGTAAAAATCAAATGTGAGAACATTTGGATTTTTATGTTGAAATCATAACATACACTCAAAGAAAATGTTTTCTTTTGTTGTGTTTGTGTTTTTTGTGGTCATAGTTTACAGCTTTCTGAGCAAAGATGTTTGAATATTGATAACACAAAACAATAGGTGGTGCTGCACTATAAAGGACCAGAAACTCGAAATTATCGAATTATCGAAATTATCGAAAGCAAAAATTAGGAAATGATACTTCTGTTTAGGAGCCAAACTTGTTATTTGATTGTGTTTCTTTTTACGAGTTTTTTTTCTTCTTGTTACTAAATAACCAAAATGTATAAATGTATGTGCGTGATCTAAGGATCGAATTTTCCCACCTGTAATACCGCGTTACTCAATTCCAACTATCAGTTCCCTCTCTCCCTATATATATATATATATATATATATATATATATATATATATATATATATGGGAACACGTTACTGCACTATTGGCCATCGTTTTAACTCCGATTTAGTAGGTTATGTTTATGTTCCTATGTTATTTAGTTTAATGATCTTTTAATATTTAAATTCTACATATATAACTCTTTCCTTTCCTCTTGGTACATAGTATGACAAATTACAGGTGAAGGTTTGCGCCGCAAAACTTGTTTAAACCTGCAATCCTGGTTCCTAAGCCCAGGAATTTGTCTTTATACTATGTGCCTCCTTCCTACTTTTAGTTATCTTAGGTATATAACTATATGTCTATTTTTATATTTTTGTTTATGTATTTGTGTATATGTATATATATGTATAAATTTATATATATGTATATATATGTATAAATTTATATATATGTATATGATTATATATTGAAAAAATTCTTTTATATTGGATTATATATATATATATATGTATAGTCTTATTCTTTACAAACAAGAGATAAACATCCAACAATCACATTCGAAAAGCACATAGGCAGTAGGAAAATCACACAATGAAGGACACATGAGCAACTGAGATTAAAATTATAAAATGGATGCTACAATATTATAAACATTACTGACTTAGAACAGCTAATATATAAAATAATTTATTTAAAAGTGGGGTTGAACATGTTTTTTCGACAGCCAACTTTCCCCCTTTATGTAAATAATACTGAGCAAAAACCTATTGAAAGTAATGGATAGGAATATCTAAATCGATTACAAGATAGACTTACCTAAAAATTGCACTTGGAAATGCAGAGCCCGCGCTAAATCTGAGTACAATAAATAAGTTATTGCCAGATTCTGCTAATGCAGATTCAAAGCTAGTGAATGGTTGAAATGTAGCACTTAACAAAAGTATATATAAAAAGAATAGAAACAAAAATTAATAAGAGTGTTACAAATTACCATAACTTTAGTGACTCTAGAGTATATATGAATTAAATAATAATAAGTAATTTTAACTAATAATAGAATATGAAGGTAACTATAACTATGAGAGAAATGTGTAAATTTATAGTATTAAACTATTATTAATCTAAGAATTTTTAATCCTTACAATTTTGAATAGCTTTATTCATATAACTATTAATAAAATTAATTGGGTATTTCTGATTTTTTTGACACCAGAAATTTATTGCGTTGTATATAATTAATAACAATATTTCTGAATATAGAAATATGTACATTACTCATATATATATATATATATATATATATATATATATATATATGTGTGTGTGTGTGTGTATATATATAATGTCCAAATTTTCAAATGTTAATAAAATACTTTCTATTCATGCATTCAAGTTCAAATTCATTTTTGAAATTTGCAGTGGATGACATTTAATGTTAATACAGTTTTTCAAATGTTAATTCATTAATTAAATTAAAAAATGAATAAATAGTAACAAATAAAAAAATCCAACACCATATATAAAAAGGAAAATCTCTCGCTGTGTCCTTGCAGCGCAATGGATGGCGCATTGAACTTCTAATCCAAAGGTCGTGGGCTCGAATCCCACCTGGGATGGCCTAATTTCTGAGAATGTGATTTCTTTTTAACTATATTATTTTATTAGAATAATTAAATTTGATGAATGAATGAATAGTAACAAAAATAAAGAAAAATAGTGCAACACCCTACATAGAAAGGAAAATGGAAAATTGCAAGGAAAATCCCTTTCTATTTTGGTACTTAATATTGCGATTCTGTCATATGTAAATACATACTTATATTAATTGTAATTATTTAATAAAAAGTAACTAAAATGAAATTTTTCTTTGTTGACGTAAGTAGGAATTGACTTAATTTTTTCTAAAGTACTTGTTTTTCTGTAAATGCTTGTTATGAAAATAACTAAAGCATCTGTAAGTACAACACGAGGATGCGATTGATATTTCCTATCCAATATTTCCTACCTACCTAGGAATGGTTTCCTTTCCTACCATTTAGAATAAATTTTCTTTTATTAGTTATTAATATACTTTATAGAATTAGATATAACACCCCTACTACTTCAAGAAAAGATTCCACTTCAGGAAATAGGATGCCTGTGAAGGGTTCTTCAACTTTGGAAAGAGGTTGAAATCCCAAAGACCCATGTCAGATGGATACGGAAGATGTTCCAAGACCTCCCAATCTACCGTCTCATTATATTGGTTACATAGTGTGCAACAAGATAACAATTAACACTACATAACACGATATTGATATTATCTGGCAATAAACGTGGACGTTTGCTGATGGTGCTGTAGAAATATGAAATAGAAGTCTGAGTTGAATAGTAGGTTATGCATCTTCCACAACATTTAATGATTGAAACTAATTTCTACGGATAATTTGAACAATCCATCAACGATCTATAAGACCACTCCCGATGTCAATTTAATGTTGATGAATGATAACAGCAAATCCGCAGTCTCCTTCCGACCCTAAAGAAACGCTTTGAACCCTCTTGCTACTATCCTATAAGTAAGTATTCTCACCACAGGCTTCATGTAATTCTTGAAAACATTCAGAAGTATTTTTGAAACGGGCAATTTTTGTTTTAATCCGCTGTTTTTGATCGCTTTTTGTAAACATGGTTTAGAGAGGTGAAATGACACTGTCGAGACTCGAACGCCGCATACCTACCCATTCTGTTTAATGCGCTATACACATCTACAATAAAGGCACCACATTGTTCTACATCCCCTTTGTATTCTTATATATGTCAATTACGTATTAATTTATGATTATATTTTTTGGTGTTTACCAACTTTGTAAAATTCAAGACAAGCTATTTTTAATTAAGTGAAATTTCACGATCTATTTTTATCTTTGAAAATATGTGTATATGATACAACACATGTTACATTTTGGGTGTCCGGGCTTAAAGTATCCAAAGGTTATGGCTTATTATTACGGAACTACCCATCAGAATGTAAAACACTGTTCATCTGTAGATTGGATATGATACAATACATGTTACATTTTGGGTGTCAGGGGTTAAAGTATCCAAAGGTTATGGCTTATTATTACAGAACTACCCATCCGAATGTAATAAACTGTTCATCTGTGGATTGGAAATCCCTTTTGAGATTTTTAGGTTCTAGTTCGATCGGCTGCACGTTCACGCATTTTACGGCAATCGCAGACGATAAAGTTGTTACACTGACTTCATTAGTAAAGATGTAGACGTCACAGCAAAAGGTGCAATGCGTAATTTGGTTAATGGAATTTAAATTAGTCACGCGTGTACAGCGACGCATTTGAACAGAATGGAATGTCGATCCTCCGACATCCAAATCTATTCACCAATGTGAAAGAGCTTTAAAGGAGACGGAAGAACTTTGGTATCTCAAACTGGCAAGTATCTTTAAGTTCTCGTGATAAAAGACACTGTTGATCGTTTGTGTGATTCATTTTGTAGGAGTCCTGATAAGTCTATTAGGCAAGCCAGTAACGACATTCCATTATGTTCGAACACGTCTCAGTACACACACGTGACTGATTTAAACTCCGCTAACCAAAGTAGGCACTGCACCTTTTGCTGTGGCGTCCACATCTTTACTAATGAAGTCCTTACAACAAGCTTATCGTCTGTGATTGCCGAATAATGCGCACACGCGCGGCCGATAGGACCAGACCCAAAAAGTCTCGGAGGGATTTCCAATTCACGGGTGAACAGTTTATGACAGTCTGATCGGTAGTTCCGTAATAATAAGTTATAACTTTTGGATACTTGATTCCCGGACACCCTGTAAATAATATTGCACATATATCTTAAATATAACAACACGGTAGGTTATTAATTTTAAATCTGAAATTCAAACAATTTTATCATCGATAAAATTGTTTAAATTTCAGGCAATTAAAATATTTGGGCATTTAAAGCAGAAATCGCATTTTTTAGAATTTACAACTAATAAAGGAAAACTTAAACAGAATTAGTTGTTATAGAATATATAAAAATACTATTTTTCAATACTTTGAAATGCTTTTGAAATGATCATTTGAATTTAAAATTTAGAAACTTTTCTTCATGAAAATGAAGCCAAAATTATGAGTTATATCTGTTTGCTGCCGATACATTACTTGTATTAAACGTGATACAAGTATTAATAGTATCAATTTCGAGAATAAACGATGAGAAAAAAAGAATTCAATTTTCTAGTAAAAAAGAATTCCATTTATAAGTAAAAAAAGCATTCCAGTTATAAATATAAAACAATCATCTGCCATTAAGCATTTCAAATTTAATATTATGTAATGTGCTATATATATATATATATATATATATATATATATATATATATATATATATATATATATATATATATATATATATATATATATATATATATATATATATATATATATATATATATATATATATATATATATATATATATATATATATATATATATATATATATATATATATATATATATATATATATATATATATATATATAGTATAATACAATAAAATACAAAGTAAGAAAGTTGTATAACCTACAAGGCCAAAGAAGAAAGAAATTAGATTCCAAGAAACATAACAATTGAAGCTACAGAAAAAGTCTTTGGGCTAAAATGGAGACCTATTATGATTTCTAAAGCGGTCGCAGAATTAGACCAACGATTTATGGTTAAGCCGCTTTATGGTACCATCTTCCCTGTAGAACAGAAATTTTCGACAGAATAGAAAAAAAAGAAGATAGCAGTGTGAAAACTTAGAACTTTTAGTATTAAAATTTGAAATTTCATAATGTTCGAATTAAAATTATCAACATCAATCTGGTTTTCACATCTATTGACTCCGAGCTACAGTTATATGCATGTTTATATGGTTATTCTTATTCAAATATATTACCGGCTGTACAAGAGCATGACAAAATATAAATACAATTCAATATTGCAATAACCATTAATATTCAATAATATTATTTATGGATAGTATTTGTATTTACTTAAATTTTAATGTATTTGATTTTTAACATTGGTTTAATTGTTTGCATCATTGTCATCATTAATTTCAATAATGCTTAGACTTTTTGCACTTTCAATTATTTCATTTTGTTCTAGGCTCTTATGGTAACTAAAGAAGGAAAATGTTTGATACAAATTTATCTAAATGTTGCGTAAAAACCGCATCGATCGTCGTTTTATATTTTGTAGTACTGAGTTTTCGATCATTGGGCATATTTAAATTAAGGGTTTCAATTAGAAATTCAATTAGTGGTAGATTTTTATCATCTGCAAAGCTAAAATTGAAGTCTCCACTTAGAATCATCGGTACATTATCATATTTTTCGCCAAATCCTTTTTCGGGTATTTTAGAACCTTCTTTTGTATAAATCATCAAATTTTCGAATAAAAATTGTTGTATTTGTCTCAGAAATTTTCCAGGCGAAATATAAACGGCAACCATTAATATGTATTGCCCATTAGAACATATTTTATTTTTGACAATTTAAATCAATAAATAATGATTTCGAAATATTAATTTTTAAATAAAATAAAATATTTAATTAAATTAAAGTCGGAACATAGAGAGAGAGAGTTTTCAATATTTTAAGCTAAAGATTTTAATGATATAAGGTAATAAACTATAATTTTGCATTAATAACCAAATTTTATACTTCAACATATTAATCTTGAATTATTATTAGATTTTATAAAAATTTTACTTTCAAAATCCACGAAAAAAATATGATTAAACAACTAGAAGTCTGTTTTACCACGGTTGTAAAAAAACGTCTAAGCCAATGTGAAGTACTAATCCGGAGTGAGTGGTGCATTGCAGAGGTTCAAAATATTAGAAAATAAATAATACAAAATTTTCAAACGCCGAAATATAAATACGAGTTTTTAAAACAATTTTCTGTTATTTATTTTTTATCTTAAAAATATTAGTATATTTATTTAGTACACACTATTTTACTGCACACACAATGATTCTTCAATTAAACTATTCCAATAATAATCGAACAAAAACACTATTTCAACAATGCACAGTTTGTACACATTGAACTTTTCACTAAATCCATTCAATTTCACTTATAAGATATACACAGCACTATACGTCAGCTGTATAGCTACAAATACACTGCTATAAGCATGTCGGTGACGCGAACGCACGAGATTTCACTTATCCAAAAAGTGTCTAAGGCGCACAGCACACTGCGCGTGCGCCAGTCATGAGCATGTCTGTGACGCGAATCCATAAAATTTTTCCCTACCAAAAAGTGCCCAACGCAGCTAAGGAAGTTTTCACTAAAAAAAAAAAAACAGAGCCATGTTAAAAACACATTTTAAATTAAAGTATAAATATTAAAAGTATACATATATTAAAGTATATATATTAAATTAAGTGTAATTAAAAACCTATTTTAAATACACATGGATGATAGCCCAGACAGTAAAGTAAAATGAAATTATGAAGAGAGAACAATAAGATTTCTTGCATAGAGAGGAATATTAAGAAGAAAATAATTTTCATAGAAAAAACTAGGATAAAAATATATGCATATAATATATACGTATATATTTTAAAATAATAATTTTAGAATCATTTTTAACGTTTTTTTTTATTTCAAAATTAATTTTACATGCACCATTTCAAAGTTTATTCCGAGATTATTTTCAAAACTTAATAACTATGCATTAGGGAATAAAATGTTCAAGCTAATTATAACTCTCATTACATTCAATTCTAGAAATCTTTTGGATTTAAAGTGTTCCAGTGCCATTCTTCCATTAAACTCACAAGCCCATTCAAGAACCAAATTTCTGACCAATCATCGCGTCAGTCTAATTGAACTCCAGAAAACTGCAGCCAACCATTCAGTCCACATGTGCATGTGGTTCTGAAAGAAACCAATCTACGTCATTCATCGTGTCGAAAAGGAAATGGTGATGGTGATGAAAGCGTTCGATGGTGCGATTGGCTGAATACGTCTCCTTGTTGTTCCGACCGATTGGTCACTCATTCTGTGCTACGAAAGCTTAGCTCTTAATTGGTCGATGTAATCAATTGATGTCCGGTGCTATTTGCATTCGAGAGTACGAAATTCGTTAATGATTTTCTGTTAGATAAGAATCTAATCTAGGAATTATTGACATTTTAAGATCGCAATGGGATTTTATTTAATAGTTTCAGATGGTTTAATTTAATATTAGAATTTACTCTCCGGAAATATTTTGTAGATGAATAATTCAAAAATAACTGAAGTGAAAACAATTTGCTGAATATGTTGTAGTACGTAAAATGATTCCGTATTTGGTAGAGTAAACATTTTGTTCTTTTAGTACTTTTATATGTTATAAAAAAGGTATCCAATTAAAAAAATATTTTGTTGCGTAATTCAAAGAGATTAATTAAAAGGAAATAATTAGAAACTCCAAAGAATTACTTTCTCGAAAAAGCGTTTAATTTTTAAAGATATCAAAAACTCGATAAATATTTTAATGGCCCCCTTTCTTTTACATTTTAAATATTTTAAAAAAATTTTAATAAAAATTCCATTTTGAAACAAAACTTCGTAAATTTATTTTTATAAATTATTAAGTTGAATTAAAAATTATTTGAATATTAATTTCAATTATAAATAATTTTGCACAATAGGGATGATGTTTTGTGAACAAATGTAAATATAAATTACACTGATAACTTGTAGACATTATTCATATATATATATATATATATATAAAGGTGAAAAACGACTCACTCACTGACTAATCACGATATCTCCGGAACTATTAAACCTACAGAATTGAAATTTAGTAGGGGTTGGTTCCCTTCGTGGAGTAGACATCCGCTAAGAACGGATTTTGCAAAGATCGAACCCCAAGGAGCGTTAAGGGGGTTTAAGGGGCGTTATAGATAATTATTTCCATTGTTAAACTATTAGATATACAGTCTTGAGAAACTTGGTACACAGATTTCTTTCATAAAGTAGAGATTCTTTAAATAATGATTTTTACGAAAATCGACCTCCAATGGCGTTATGCATAATTATATAAATTTTTAAACTTTTAGAAGTACAGTTTTGAAATTTGGTTTGCGGGATTCCTTTCATAGAGTACGGATCCGCTACAAAATGGGTTTTGTGAAAATCGACCCCAAGTGGCGTTGTGGAGAATTAAGAGACGTTATATACAGGCAATTATCTCCTTTTTAAAACTATTAGACGGAAAATCTCGAAATTTAGTGAGCTGATTCCATTCATTAAGTAGAGATCCGCTATAAGATGGGTTTTGTGAAAATCGTTTCCTAAGTGGCGTTGCGGGGCTTAAGGGGCGTTATTGATAAATATTTCCATTTTTAAACTAATAGACGTAGAGTCTTAAAATTTGGTAAGGAGATTCCTTTCATGGTGTAGAGATCCGCTACAAAATAGTTTTAGGGAAAATTGATCCCCAAGGGTCACTGAGGCGGATTAAGGGGTGTAATAGATAAATTTTTTCGCTCTTCAACTAATAGACCCACCTGCTTGAAAATTAGAAGGTATGTCCAGTTCATGGAATAGAGTTCTTATACCAAAGAGTTTTGCGAAAACGGGCACCCAACGGAGTGGGGTTGGGAGGGATTAAGGCGTGTTATATAAAAATTCCTGTATTGGAATTTAACCCATTTATCTGAAATTTGTTGAGCACGTATCTTTAGTTGAAAAGAGTTCCACTAAGAATGGACTTTACGGAAATCAACTCCAGGGGAAAGCGGGGAGAGTTATTGGGGCGTATTGATTGACAAAATTCTAGCTTTCGAACTGCTAAGACTATAATAATAAAACTTGGTTTGCATGCTTCTTTTGTTGAATTGGAATCCGCTAAGAATGCTCTCAACGAGGTATTGATGATAAAAACTGCGATTTTGCTTTGTTAGATTTATACTTGAAATTTAGCACGCATGCTTATTTTATGGCGTAGAGATACACTGAAAGTTGCTTTGGTGGAAATCCACTTGATTATTAGGTGAAGTGAGCGCAAAAAATCTTTCTACTTCTATTTTAGATATAAATGGAAATTAGATATTATAATTTATGTCCTTTTAAAATCAAGAGGCGAGAGTTACAGCTATAAATATATTTTTCAATACAATCGAATTGTTAATGTTAGATATCATTAATTCATATATATGTAAACAGTATACATTTATACAACATCGTAAAATACCCAGTGAAGCGGGTGGGTAACGGCTAGTTAAGAATAAGTACAATTTATCTATTTAAAGTTATTTTTGCTTTAACTGTTTTAAAAAAAGTGTTTGCAAAAAGAGTACTTTCTTGTCCCGTTTTTCAGAATTTGCACATGTCCCTAAAGTGTCCTGCTCTGAGCTATTTCAATGTAATCGCCTGGCTTCAACCTGTACAGATGTTTTGTGAAAATAAAAAGATAAAAATGGAGCAAAAGTACAAAAAATGCAGTTAATTTCCAGAATATAGTGTTTCAGCCTGATTTTAGTGTTTCTGCCTGATTTTTCTATCGAAAAGTCTTGATTTTGCTACTGAGTTTATATCGCTAAGGATGACATACATTGCAGTGTTGGCGTCACTGTTAAGCTATCTTGCTTCTTTAGCCAGTATATCTCAACCACTTCATTTTCATGAATATCAAGTCACGGCAGCTGAGAGGTCAAGGTATCGGATCGTGGCTGGCCTTGTCACGAGTTCGAGCCCAGTACCATTAAAGACCCGCCGTGTAGGGCAGCGATGCACGTTAAATTTGTTGAGAGCTCAAACGTCCTCCCTTTGGTGTGGTGTGGTAGTTAGAAGAGGGGGTGCCAGCTCAAGTATCGTCCACGTCACTTGACCATGGTTCAAAATACGTTGTCGGTCGCCAAAAGGCTTCGTGTAGCTGAACAGTGCGACGTTAATATTCACTCATTCTCTCTCTTTCTCTCACTCACTCACTCATTCATCAATATCAACATATGCTGTAATCAGGGGCACATGCAGGAATTTTTCAAGGGGGTGGGGTCCAATGTCGGAAGTCCACCATTCTTGTATCTCATGCTCCAATACCCAACCCAACATATTTTTTTGGTTTTGTCGATTTTCGGGGACAAAAAAACAGTAAAAACTTAATTAATGAATAAATAATTAGCATTAATTAATAACATTAATTATTAATAAATACTCACTTAAATTTTACGTAATACATACATAGGATTTTAAATAAGCGAAAAAAAGGACTTTGGGGGGCTCTTATGCAGGGACTCTTATGCTCTTTGTGTGTGCCAATGGCTGGAATAAATTGCATAATGCACTGCTTTGTCAGTTGATTGATTGATTGAATATTTACGTCGCACTGTTCAGCTACAAGAGGGCTTTTGACAACGGACCACGTAATTTTAAACCATGCTCAAGTGACGTGGACGACACCTGAGCTGGCACCCCCCTCTCCTAACTACCACACCAACGGGACGACATTTCAGCTCTCGACAGATTTAACGTGCATCGCTGCCCTATACGGTGGGTATTTAGTGGTACTGGGCTCGAACTCGTGATAAGGCAAGCCACGATCCGATACCTATTCTGCTTTGTCAAACTGAGAAGCGGACGAAGTGTATAGCGTACGTTAGTAATTAGCTCCGAGTAGCCTTTGTGAATTGCTTGGAGAGCAGTTTTACAGTCAGTAAAATTTATATTCACCATTTAGCTCTTTCTTTTTCACTGTGGTTTATGTATTCATTTAGAGCTGTTTTGTGTGATTGTCCGGAGGAAAGTAAATTATATAATGCCAGCTCTTTCGTCTTCAAAAATCTTGTCAGATTCACTGCTTTTCCCTTTCAAAACTCTGGGTGGATTCTAAAAATATTAATTTCAAGCCGCACGACTTCCTTGCCGTAATTCACACTTCTACTATTCCGAGATTTTACGAATAACCTCCCCCCCCCCCCAATGCCAGGGTTTAAATAGCATTTACATTAGCATACGCACACACACAATCAAGTCATCTCTACCACAAAGCGGTTTTTAAACTAAAACCACAGTTAAAGAATAGTTTCCCCAAAAGGGAGAAAACTCTTCGCACAACTTCAACTTCAAAAAAATTAACTGTAACTTTAAATTAAAAGGAACCCCAATATCATAGTGAGTAAATCATTAAAAATAAAAAATCACCATATGTTAATCCCTTAAAAAAACTTAAATTAAACGTCTAATAATTCAACCTAAAAATGTTTTTTAAATTTAAGGTATCCGACTACGTTCGGAACCGTGATTTTGCAAAAGTGTATTAATGGATAATATTTATTATATTTAGTGTCACTTAGATTAGAAAATGTATATAAAAATTGTTTTAAGAATAGTATTACAATAAAAAATTATTTAAGTACAATATTTTGACAAAAAATGAACATAGAATGACCATTTTCAAAATATTCTCCTTTTGTCAAAAATGCTTCTATTAGAATAATATTTTGCCTGTATATAGCTCGGACCCCTATACAGAGGCTCAACTAGAATTTTGAAATATATAGAGCTTAGAAGTGGGTTTATCCTTGTTTTAAGACAACAGAAGGGAGATATTTTAAGAAAAAAACGCCGATAATTATTTCAAATGGTTGTAACTCTGAAAATAATGTGAATTTTTTTAAAAAAATAGTTCAGACTCTCTGGAGAAGTCTTTACTTTAGGTATATAAGCAAAATATATTATTATTTTAGAAGCATTTTTTTATAAAAGAGGAGCACATTTTGAAAAAAGGTTATATTCTAAGTTAATTTTCTGCCAAAATATCGTATTTAAATATAATTTTTTTGTCCAAATTTCTTTAAAACAATTTTTTACATGTATTCTAATCTAAGTGACACAAAATATCACAAAAATTATCCATTTATATGCTTTTTAAAAATCACGGTTCCGAACGTAGTCGGATACCTTAAGAGCAAAAACTACTCACACGCAATTATACTATTATTCGGCAATAAAAGTACACCTCACATAATAATATGTAATTGAATAAAAGCTTAGCAGCAAAGAGGAAACAATTCGACTAATTGATTGCAAGCTTAGCTGAAAAACAAAACAACTCACTGTCTTTATTTTAGTAACCACTAATTGGATCGCAGATCCCATTTCTTAGGGAGACGTGGTAATCCAATCGCCACAGTGTCAAATTTTCTTGATCATACATGCCGAAAGTGAGCTGTAATTTCCTGTCCTGTTGCTAAGACCCTGCTTCCATAATAATAAAGATCCGATAGGAAACTCTGATTTGTTAAATTATCTTATGCGTGTTTCTCGTTATTTGCTTATAATTCAGAATCACTGGACTTGTGGTTGACATTAGCTCTATAGTAGCTTTAGAGTAATGTCAACTAATTAAAATCGAATCGATTAATTTTTTCATAGATATTTGTAACAAATTGTTGGGGGTGATAACTCCAATTTTGTCACAAGATCACGTCAAAGATCCATTTTTTTTTCCAGTATAAACGGGCAATCTTTGCAGTAACATATTTTTCTGATGTAATATTTTACAATGAAATTTTTTAAGTATTTGATGTATGTATATATGCTTGACTATAAGCAGTGGCTTAACGTACACCCCCACATCGTGGCGGGGGGTGGAGTAGGATTCTAAGAGGCCCAAAGCTTGACCGACGCAAAGTATGGCTTCGACTCGAAACCTAACTTAGAAGGGGGTCCTAATATTCTCCGTTACGTCACTGAGTATGGCTACGACTCGAAACCTAACTTGGAAGGGGTCCTAATATTCTCCGTTACGCCACTGAGTATGGCTACGACTCGAAACCTAATTTAGAAGGGGTCCTAATATTCTCCGTTACGTCACTGAGTATGGCTTCGACTCGAAACCTAACTTAGAAGGGGTCCTAATATTCTCCGTTACGCCACTGAGTATGGCTTCGACTCGAAACCTAACTTAGAAGGGGTCCTAATATTCTCCGTTACGCCACTGAGTATGGCTTCGGCTCGAAACCTAACTTAGAAGGGGTCATAATATTCTCCGTTACGCCACTGAGTATGGCTTCGACTCGAAACCTAACTTAGAAGGGGTCCTAATATTCTCCGTTACGCCACTGAGTATGGCTTCGACTCGAAACCTAACTTAGAAGGGGATCCTAATATTCTCCGTTACGCCACTGAGTATGGCTTCGACTCGAAACCTAACTTAGAAGGGGATCCTAATATTCTCCGTTACGCCACTGAGTATGGCTTCGTCTCGAAACCTAACTTAGAAGGGGTCCTAATATTCTCCGTTACGCCACTGAGTATGGCTTCGACTCGAAACCTAACTTAGAAGGGGTCCTAATATTCTCCGTTACGCCACTGAGTATGGCTTCGACTCGAAACCTAACTTAGAAGGGGATCCTAATATTCTCCGTTACGCCACTGAGTATGGCTACGACTCGAAACCTAACTTAGAAGGGGATCCTAATATTCTCCGTTACGCCACTGAGTATGGCTTCGACTCGAAACCTAACTTAGAAGGGGTCCTAATATTCTCCGTTGCGTCACTGAGTATGGCTTCGACTCGAAACCTAACTTAGAAGGGGGTCCTAATATTCTCCGTTACGCCACTGAGTATGGCTTCGACTCGAAACCTAACTTAGAAGGGGTCCTAATATTCTCCGTTACGCCACTGAGTATGGCTTCGGCTCGAAACCTAACTTAGAAGGGGTCCTAATATTCTCCGTTACGCCACTGAGTATGGCTTCGACTCGAAACCTAACTTAGAAGGGGGTCCTAATATTCTCCGTTACGCCACTGAGTATGGCTTCGACTCGAAACCTCACTTAGAAGGGGTCCTAATATTCTCCGTTACGCCACTGAGTATGGCTTCGACTCGAAACCTAACTTAGAAGGGGATCCTAATATTCTCCGTTACGCCACTGAGTATGGCTTCGACTCGAAACCTAACTTAGAAGGGGATCCTAATATTCTCCGTTACGCCACTGAGTATGGCTTCGTCTCGAAACCTAACTTAGAAGGGGTCCTAATATTCTCCGTTACGCCACTGAGTATGGCTTCGACTCGAAACCTAACTTAGAAGGGGTCCTAATATTCTCCGTTACGCCACTGAGTATGGCTTCGACTCGAAACCTAACTTAGAAGGGGATCCTAATATTCTCCGTTACGCCACTGAGTATGGCTTCGACTCGAAACCTAACTTAGAAGGGGATCCTAATATTCTCCGTTACGCCACTGAGTATGGCTTCGACTCGAAACCTAACTTAGAAGGGGTCCTAATATTCTCCGTTGCGTCACTGAGTATGGCTACGACTCGAAACCTAACTTAGAAGGGGGTCCTAATATTCTCCGTTACGTCACTGAGTATGGCTACGACTCGAAACCTAACTTAGAAGGGGATCCTAATATTCTCCGCTACGCCACTGAGTACCAATGGCATGCGCAGACCTCTCTTTTGGGGAGCTACATTCTAAAAAACACGTAGATAAAAGCTCGAAAGGGTATTCTTTATGATAAAAATTAAAATTTGTTCGGGGTGTTGAGCCCTCATCCCCTTCTTTGTGTTCGTCACTGTTGACTACTATTTAAGATATTGACTGATATTGACTGTTTATGTCACATTATTTAATGTTCAGAGAAGGAAAAATGCTGCTAGATTTCTATTCTTTTCTTCGACTCTTAAGATTGTTTCCTATATTATTTTAGGAATGTCTTCCCGTAATGTTAGGTGGCCGTGATAGTCTAGTATTAGAATCACGAGCTCGTAGCACCCGTGTAATGAGTTCTAGCTCTAGTGCCTCTGAAGATCCCCTGTGTAGAGGGATTGATGCACGTTTAACCTTTCGGGGATCAGAGTCTACTCTTTGCCATGTTGTGGTCGTTTGAGGAAGGGGGTGCCAGTCCAGGTGCCATTCTCGCCACTCTCGAGATCCATCGCCAACAACCTTCATATTGCTCACTCCCCTAATGTTGCATAAAAGGAATTAAGTTCGTACCATTTCTTTCAGACACAAAAATGTACCAGATTCAACTAATTTCACTTGCATAGTGAGAAAGAATAATACATTTTATTGTATTATTATTTATTTATTTCTTTATTTATTGCATGTACTTTAGTTAAGGTATCCGACTACGTTCGGAACCATGATTTTGCAAAAGCGTATAAATGGATAATATTTATGGTATTAAATGTCACTTAGATTAGAAAATAGTATTACAATAAAAAATTATTTAAGTACAATGTTTTGACAAAAAATGAACATAGAATGACCCATTTTCAAAATATTTTCCTTTTGTGAAAAATGCTTCTATTATAATAATATTTTGCCTGTATATATAGCTCAGACCTCTGTACAGAGGTTCAACTAGAATTTTTGAAATATATAACTTAGAAGAGGGTTTATTCATGTTTTACGACAACAGAGGGAAGAAATTTTAAGAAAAAAACGCCGATAATTATTTCAATTTGCTGTAACTCTGAAAATAATGTGAATTTTTCAAAAAAAAGTAGTAGTCTTTACTTTATATACGCAAAATATTATTATTTTAGTAGCATTTTTTATAAAAGGAGAACATTTTGAAAAAAGGTTATTCTAAGTTAATTTTTTGCCGAAATATTGTATTAAATTTTTTTTTCTCAAAATGTCCTTAAAACAATTTTATACATGTATTCTAATCTAAGTGACACTAAATATGATGAAAATTATCCATTTATGCGCTTTTTTTTAAAAATCACGGTTCCGAACGTTGTCGGATACCTTAATGTATTTCATTATTTCATTTGATTCATGTAATTTTTTCTGGAATAAGATATGTTCCATATTTTGTCACTGGTACTAAATGATGAATAGAGTTTTAAATTTACTCAAATTACAGAAAAAAGCCAGCATCTTTATTAAATGTATCCAAATTTCAGGAACATAGTGTAATACATACGTAAACGGGATCTTAACGTGCACTTCCGCAACCACCGCATTGCGGATGGCTCAGAATTCGAAGGTTGCCAACACCTGACTTTGCAAGGGAGGCCTAATATCGTCCATTACACTACAATAAGAAAATATATATTAGTGCTAACTATACATGAGCTTAACAGGAATATTAGAAGATTTTCTCATCTGAAAATATATTCCAAGTTTGGATTTTATGCTTCAATGCTAAATAGTTGCAAGTTTTGATGGTGAGCGTTCAAAATAGTATCCATTAAAGAAAAACCTAGCTGAGAAAAGTTTTTTTTATTTTCCAAGCAAATTTTTTAATATCTAACTGGTAAAACAAAGTAAGCAATTAGAATAAGCTTTTACAATAAATAAATTATAATCAGCAAAAAAAAAAAAAAAACGAAAAACAAACCGCATAGTCATAATTCAATCTTAAAAATTACATCTCATCAACCCTAGAGTTGTAAAAAAATACTTTAAAACATTGTTTTATTAAAATCACTTTCCGAAGAAAAATAATTTTTCTTCTCCTTCACAAAGAAAAGAAAAAGTACAAAGAAGAATTCATTTCGAACACACCTAGCACTAGAAAAGAGTGTGCGTAATTAAAGAAATACACAAACCACAAGTCGCGAAGCTATCTAAAATCGTTCCGACCCAGCAATCATTACTCAAACGACGCTACCGAAAAAGAGGACTTTTAAAATCGAGAAAATGAATACATAGCATTTAGTTCCAAGTAATTTTCCTTCTGAACATGAGGAACGAGTGTTTGAAATAAAGAAGAATGCGAAAGTGTGTGTTACTTTTTCCTCTTTCTCTCCAGAATATTTTCTCCTGAGTTAATTTATTACTCGAACCCCTTGATGTACTTTCGGTACTTTTGAAAGCAATTTATATAATTGATGGTCGGGCACGAGGACATTTATTTTATAGTTTTGGGGAACATACAAGGGATTCTTTTATGAGGCTATGTAAGAGCTGGTTTTGTGTTTTGATTTTCAGGGACCTTTTTTCCCCCATTCCTTTCAAAGTTGAAATGTGGTATTACGTTTGTTGGCATGCATAAGATACTGAAAAGGGACTTTTGGGCTCCTGTTATTGGGGGTATTAATCAATTTAGCTAAGGCATTATTTTAAAAGAATGTGATTTTTTTATTCGATGGTAATTTGTGATACTTTTTTTGTTTCTAAAGGAGTCGCATTAAAAAAATAATTTATATTTGCAAAGTCAGGACCTTTGGAAACTATCGTATACTCGTTATCTGGTACTCATAAAGAACATCAAATTCGAGTATTATTACTTAGCATCATTTTATGTATTACATTTAAATAAAGTTTTTTTTATTACAGGAGAGAGAGAGAAAGTTAAGTGAACTGATATAGAGATATATTTAGAAATCAAATTAATAAGATGACTTCCAGGGACGTTTTAAGGCTTGGGCCAACAGGGCAGGGCAGCTTTTCCGCTTAGGCACACTAGGAACATGCCTAGGGTGCAAAACAGGGGTGTAGCTACCGCCGTATCAGCCGTATAAATAATACGGAGCCCCAAGATGTGTTACTACAGTCCCACTAACAGGGCTTCCATATCTAAAAAAGGGCCAAGAAGGAATTTTGATACAGGGCCCCCTAAGAGCTAGCTACGCCAGTGGTGCAAAAGATTTAGAAACGCAAAGAACTGGAGGGTGAAAAGACAGAAAAAATTTAAAATTACATTGAACGTACCACCACCTAGCGTGCCATCAATGGCACGCGACACAATATTTTGGGCACGCCAGTGATCAAAATGGTTTGCATTTTATTTCAAAAAATAACCAAGTTCACTATGAAATATTACGAACAAATGTGAGTGATCGGTCGTGGGGTGGCGTTTGTTATTGTTTCTTGATTATTGTCACATAGTTACGTGTTGGATTGCAGTTCTCAAAAATATGATGCAAAATTTGTCTACGCATAGCACAGTCAATTTCATCGACACAACTGTATTTTAAAGTTTATTTGTGCTATATTTACAATTTTTATCTGTTATTTAACATTTCTAGTTCAGCAAAAGAACAAAAAGTGCAAGATAATACGTGTAACAGAAAATTTTAAACTTGGTGAAACTAGAAACATTGCATGATTAGTAAAGGCGACAAAGCGGCGAATGTTTTATGTTGTGGAACAGTGGTACGCAGAACATCGTCTGTAAAACGGCATTTTGAGACAAATCAGAAACCCTCGTCAGAAAAGTGAACCAAAGCAAAAATAATTAATTGCTTCGAAACCAATTGTGGCAGAGGACTCCAATTCAGCCTTCATTCTACTAAAAGTAACATCCTGCAATCCTAATATAAGTTATTGTCATCCACAATCTACAACAACAGAGGTTACACTAATGTTACTTTAATTTGAATTATACGTATTACCAAAACATTTATTACCACACTGTGCAAAAATAGCATTTTTTTTGTAGTAAATAAAGAGTTTTGAGTTGTTTGTATTTAGTTTTATTGCCTTCTCAAAATAATCACGTCAAAATTATTTGACGGCACGTCTCTGTATCTCATTAAACATTTCTTTACAAAAAATGGCACGTTGATCCAAGAAGGTTCGCCACCCCTAGCCTAGCGACTCGTGAGAAAAAAAAACATTTCTGCTCTCAGGAGAGTCAAGACTGAAATGAGATCTGCTATAAAAAAATGAAAAGCTTAACAGTTTGATGTTGCACTCAAAATGATATTGCAATAGAAATTGATTAAAGTTATTAATGATTTTCTTGAAAAAGTCATTCGTTTTTCGAAGAAAATTTTCGTTGTACAAGTACAACAACAGTGACTCAACGAAGAATAAGGATGTCAAAAAATAAAGGATAATAAAGTAAAAAAGCAATGAAAAAGATGATTAATTAACAAGTTGAAAACGGTTCGTACAATAATGTATACTCTATACTGTAATTGCAAATTATTTCATAAATTTACTGTTCTAATTTAAAAAAGGGTGGGTGGTCCGTGATGCCGTTAAATAATAAATGAACAAGAGTGGCCAAACCGTACCACTATTCTTTCTTTACGACTGTCAGTCCATTACACTGGGGGTCCATTGGTGGTGGACAATGAACAGACTATTCAAATAACAAAATCAAAGAAAGGGAAAAGAAGAGTGAGAAAGTTAAGCTAAAATCCTTTCCGAAACAAAACAGGAAAAGTAAGAACTAAAGAACGAAGGGGATGCTCTGGAAATGGGGAGGTGGAGCGGCGTAGCTATTGAAGTCCCTCGAGCACCAGGGAGATTAGAAACGGCCCTACAACAATGCAGCCTCTTGAAGGACCTCGTATTGTCTACTCGGCCACGATAAGACCATAATCTAAGTAACTTTAATCATCAAATGAAATTCTCGGACATATTCTCCAGAAAAGAGTGAGAATTTACAACCAGTATATGCCATTTGATAGCAATGGTAATACTTCACTATTATATCCTGCCCATCGTTCATGTATAGATTTAGACCTGCCACCATACACCATCATTGCCTATTTAGCCAAAAGAAGGCAATCGGTTGAATCGGTTTGTACTTAGGTTTATGCGATTGTTAATTACAGATATGTATTTGTAAGAGGTTACCGTTTGTTCGAGTATTTGATGACGTATACTATATACCGGAGGTTTCTAAAATTTAGAACCTCATAGACCACACTAAATGTATAATTTAATATTTGGTGGACCACTAATTTGATTGATTTCTATATGACGGACCACTCTAACTATAGGGTCACTGATTTATGTCTCTTTATATTTCAATATCGCTGAAAATAAACTTTATGGGAAAGCCAGAATGAACCGGCAACTCAAGGCAATATCAATTAATTAAATAATTATATCACGCAGTGCCGGTTTAAGCTCATTTCAGGCCCTGGACGCAGAAGGTCTACGGGTCCCCTTGGCACTGGTGGATCGAAGTTTATTACTAGAAAACCTAGTAAAGTCTAACTTATCCGAATCCCTTGGAGCCAGCCCCAAGTACCCAGTGGATAAACCGGCACTGATATCACCAATTTACCATGTGTATGTAGTTAGCAACTCTCGATTTTAAATGTTGCTTTATATACTGACAAAAGTAGCTAAAATGTCACTAAACACAGAAAGAATTTCTCTAAAAATAGTACCTAAAATCTAATAAAAAGTATGAGGCCTCGGTAGCCGAGTGGTATAGGTATCGGACCGTGGCTTGCTTTGTCACGGGTTCGAACCCTGTACCACTAAAGACCCTCCGTGTAGGGCAGCGATGCACGTTAAATCGGTCGAGAGCTTAAACGTCCTCCCGTTGGTGTGGTGTGGTAGTTAGGAGAGGGGAGTGCCAGCTCAGGTGTCGTCCACGTCACTTGACCATGGTTCAAAATTAAGTGGTCCGTCGCCAAAAGCCCTCGTGTAGCTGAACAGTGCGACGTTAATATTCAATCAATCATTAAAAAGTATGACCCATATTCGATAATACGCTTTGTAACTCGTACTTTTTGAAACTAAACCTTCATAAAAAATATAAATAATGTCCCAATTTTTCTGCAGATACTTTCCAGAAAAATTTCTGCCGGCCCACCGGTTGGCGATTGCTGCCATGTATTTTCTATTTAAAACTATCACAGGTGAGAGTAACTGTTGCATAGGGGACCAGGTCTTCAAAACTTCTTAGTATGTCCCTGAAGATATCATGTTATAGCTTTGTAATACAAAAAAGTATAAAGAATATTTCGGGTGAAGGATTCCAAATTTTCTCTAAGATCTTTCAAACGCAATTCAATAGTATTAAAAACATTCAAAAACGAAAAAGACAATGCGTCGAAAAAGTGCTTAATACTAAAGTGTACAATAGGCATTTATTACCACAGAGGAATAAATGTTATGCAAAAAGATATTAACAACGAAATAAATCACTTAAATTTTCGCTTAACCTTTTGCTTCCCATACAACCACCAGTGGATACATACTATGTACAGGACAAAATCTCATTGTAACCTCAAGTGGATACAGGGCTTATTTAGGTGCACAACCAGTGAAACCAGCACAGGGAACATTATAAGGTAGATTTCCTTTTAGATTGTATAAAATTAAAAAAGTTAAATTACAAAAATTTGAAGAAATGGGAAAAATTGAACTAAAACTATAAATCTTTGTGAAATTGCTCTAAATCAGTTATGCTCAACCTACGGCCCGCGGGCCGTATGTGGCCCACCCACTTTTTTTGAGGGGCCCGGTCATAGCCCATTGCACTAGGAAATTTAAATATTGGAGAACGATGTACAAAAAATTAAACAGGAAATTCTGTCAATCAAGCAATTAAATGTATCAATTTTGCTATCAATTTGTTTTGTTAATAGTAGAATGTACGCAACAGGCTTGGTGATCGATGAAAGATAATAGAAATTATCCCATAGCTCAGTAAAAATTCATAAAAATAATTATTTTTGTGGGTGTGTTTGATAGAAAAGTTAATACAGAATTAAAATAAAAAGCCAAACATGAGTTTTAATATTTTGATCATCTTTGTTTGTCAGTGTTGTTTTGGTCTTTTAGTGTGCTTTTTTTCATTATCCGCATGTTGCGGCCTACATGAAATAACAGTCATATGTATGCAGCCCGCGTGGAATACCTCTCATGTGCATGCGGCCCGCGTGGAATACCTGTCATGTGCATGCGACCCGCGTGGAATACCTGTCATGTGCATGCGGCCCGCGTGGAATACCTCTCATGTGCATGCGGTCCGCGTGGAATACCTCTCATGTACATGTGGCCCGCGTGGAATACCTCTCATGTGTATGCGGTCCGCGTGGAATACCTCTCATGTGTATGCGGCCCGCGTGGAATATCTGTCATGTGTATGCGGCCCGGGAAGGAAAAAGGTTGAGTACCCCTGTACTAAGTGTTCCTTGGAACAAAAAGCTTTTCCACATGCGTGTCATAAATGCATTGCCATTTTTGTTCCACTTCTTCATTTTCTTATCACAAATAGATCAATCCGTTTCAGAGCCACCGTCTTTTCTTCGGTTTCCAGCAAATATTTTCATTTAGTATCACTTTCGTTGGAATCCATTGGCGATGCCATACTGATAAAAAATAATAAAAAACAATAAAAAAATTATACAAATTTTAGAAAACCGAAACGAAACACAAACAAACGTGTGCCTTAGTCAGCGTCAAAATGAATGATGAAATATGCATTACAACGTCAGGGTCAGTAGCCTTAGAAATTTGGAATTTGAGAATACGCTAGAAAGCGTGATCTGGTAGTGAAGGGGTTAATATTTCTTAAGGAATTCGAAGTGTTAATCTGGGGAAAGGCATGTAATTTACGGAGCTAAATTTTACTACGCAAACAATTTAAAATTCTTTAAATATGGTTTCCCTTTGCTGTACTTACATATCCAATGGATTTGGCAATATTTTTTTTCAATGGGCTGCGGATTGATATTTTTACTATCGCAGACCTAGTACCATCCCCAGGAGCTGGTATCATTTTTAGTGTGGCACCATATAGGCAATATCAATTGCCGCAAGTAACTTTAATGCCCAGATCCCCCCCCAGAGGGAAGTACATGAACTCTGACGATATGCGCATTTTTTCTTGGAATTTAATTTTTCCGAGAGCACCCAAGCCAAACAGACACTCAAGGGATCTTTTACATACCGCATAATCATGACATGGCCGCTGTCGATTTTCTGCATCATGAAAATCCACCGACTTGGGCCGGGGTCTAACCTGCACTATGCGCAGAAAGCCAGCGACAAACCTTAAGTTGGCAGCGCTGGGAAGCGTAAGATGACTAAATCATAGTCACTACAGGGTTACTCTAGGAGAAGAGTGTGACTAACAAATAAAAATCTCCATATTTGGCGAGCCAAAAAAAATGCTCTTGAAAAATTTGTTCTTTAAAATTGTATGAGGTGTTGTTTTTTTTTTCGATAATAGTTTAAGCCCTTTTTCAAATCGAGATATTTAAGGGTTTGCATTTCAATATGTTTAAAAATATTGATTAATTAACTAGCAAGTCGCAAAGCAATGGCGTTGATTTGGCGCGAATACTTGTAAGAATCTAATCTTGTAAGAATGTAATCTTGAAAACCGTTTTTTTTTCAGCCAAATGTTGTTGTTGTCAGCCAAAAGTCAAACTGTTGTTTTCCATTGTATTCGTTCACAGGTATTACAGAATAAATGCTTTTAAGATGTGATTAACTTAAAATATATCTTTAAACCCACACACACACACACACACACACACAATTTGTATAATACATGATACTTTTTAACAATTTTCTGTGCATTTGCTTTGATTTAAATTCCAGAACATGTGGGAACTACTTTTTCAAGCGGATTGTTACATTCCCTACCTTTCCCAGCCCTGCCAACTTGAGGTGAAACAGAGTATACACCACCCAGCCGAATTTCGCAATAAATTCTACTCAAATTTAATTATTTCTCTCGTAATTCTTAAATCGTTTAAGCAATGACTTATAGCTATAAGTATGACTTCTCATTATATATTTTTAATCTTTGAAATAAATACCAACATAAAAAATGCACGACTTACAACAAAATAATTCAAAATTTAAAAGTTACGTAAAAAGCAAAAAGCGATGCATTTTTCTTTTATCAATTTTGAAAACATTCTAAACATGGCAATAAGTCTCTTGAAAGGAAAACACAGTAGCTGGTTTGCTCCAGAACCAGCAACCCTCTCAACAACTTATCTCTCTGAAGTTATGAAATCACAATAAAATAAAAAAAAAACATTCACAGCTGTTTCACTAAGGCGTGAGAAACGAAACAGTTCAACACACAAGTCGAAAATGAAACATCAACAATGGCCATGCAAATCACTATGGAATGTTTCATATTGAAATTGTGTTGACGAGTATTTATCACCAAAATGAATGACAGATCGAACTTCTAACGCTTTTAAATTCCCAAAAAAGATTCTATTTCTATTCCATCTAGTATCTGAGAAGAAAAACAGTTCCATATAAAAACTTCAATATCAGCCTAGTCTTTTGGTCAGTTGTCAGCAGCGATGCGCTCTCACAAACCTGTTATTTATTTATTGTTACGTTTTTTTCATCCAGTTTTTCTTGGACAGGTTGCAGTTATGAAATTCTTTCTTAGAGATTTTGTCAGTTGCAGCCATGTTCGGTATCCCGGTTTCCTTGACAACGCATCGTTCCTTTTGCCTTTTCCCTTTGGTGTCTTTGTTTTAGAGAAGACATTAGAATAGATGATGAGTTGACATTTTGGGTCATAAAAATGTTCTTTTTATGTAAGTATGCTATCTTTTTTTTCATCCTCTAAAAGATTTATATGGTGTTTTAATTTTTTAAAAGTTGGTTAAAAAAATTGTGTTTTATATTGGTTGGATTTGGCAGCAAGGAAGGGGAAAAAAAGATTGATGTGTCTGCAGCTCATGTCTCTGCATAAATAAGAAGTAATTAGAATTTTTATATTCTGTTAAGAGTTAGAGAACTGTTTATTGCCATATGTATTTTTTTAATCAAAACTAATAACAAATAGGGGAATCGGATAAAATTATTGTGAAATACAGAATTAGAGCACTTAAATAGTTGCTTAAAATTTAGAAACGATTTTTTAAATTTTTATTACAGAATCTTCGAATATTATTCGTTTTATTAATAGTACATACTATTTCAACTAATAAGGTTCACCACTTTTATAATAAGTTTTCGAGCGAATTATTCAATCTCTTTAAGGATAAAAATTTTTAAAAAAATATTTAATTCATTTGTTTTTAGTAAGCAAACAAAATAAGATTGAAAAAATTATATTCATTAGTATATACTAATGGTATTGTTAAAGTATTCGACTACTTGCGACAATATTTTAAAAAATAGAGATTTTTTTGAGGTTTTTAGATTTAAGTACATTTTAAGAAAAAATATGCTAAAACTAAGATGAGAATTAAAATAATTACTACTAAAATGGGAAAAAATGGGTTAAAATTAACAAAAAAATTACTTACACGGGGCCCATTCAGTACAAAAAAAGTTTTGAACATATTTTCAATTTTGATGTGTTGCTTTGCTATTCATTTTTGAAATGACCTTCAGGATAAGAGATATTTTAATTCTTACAAAACTAGATCACATTATTTCAGATATTATATGAAATTGCTTAAAAACCAGTGATTTCGCCCACCCCGTCTGAGCAGAAATAATTTATTTTTTGCAAAAAAAAACACCTACATTTGAATCATTTTTTTTTCTAATTATTTTCTTAAAACAATTTGTATATATATTCTCAAACTAAATATCAAGAGAAATATCATTTATACTCTTTTTCAAAATCAGGGTCCTGAACATAGTCACTCATCATAATCATGATGCAAAAAGGAAAGTATGAATACATTAAATCACATTATAATGCTAAGACATGAATCTTTCTGGCTGTCTAAGAATGAATATGCAATAATTTAAAGAAAATTTAAAAAATGGAGGTGGGTGCTTGTATTAGATATTTAAAAACTTCCAATAATTTTAGCAGATTTTTTTCCCCCACATCTGTAAAATCGCCTCAGATAAATAGCGAACATATTTTTCATTAGTATTTTCAATAATTCTCATCAGTAATAAGTATTTTTAATTAATTTTAAGAAAAATTTAAATGAATTAAAATTTCTTTGAAAAACTTTTTAATTTAAAAGTTTGCTTAATTTAAAGACATTTTTTCTTCATATTCAATAAAACTAATATTTGTCAACTGCATTTATAATTTTCATAAATTAAAGTTTCCTTAAAATTACAATATCATGATAAATTATTAATGTAAACATAATGCAAAACATAAATTTACTCGACATACACATAAGTCAATTTAATAGTTAATTCTAACTTTAAATTACTCATTTTGATTTTATTGAATGTCGTTTTCACCTTTTAAAAAAAAAAGAGACAATACTCTATCTTTTTTAGAATTAAAATCTCTAATACAAATATTTCTAACTTCCTTTCAATATATCATTCTAAAATTTCTTTCCTTTTTCAGATTTCTAAAAAATTCTTGGCAGTATGAAATATTATATTAACCAGTTATTCTATCATTAAAATGCTGATGAGAAATTCATTGAACCATTTTATTTGCCAGACACGTCGGAATTTCTAAAAGTATAGCTTATCAAGCTTAGTAAATATTTTTTTTGTGGTATTACGAATCTAATCTCAAATAAACCTTTCTTTGTATACTTCGCGTCTGGGAAGATATTAAATATCTGTAAATATAATTAAAATTGTGAAGATAAATTTTTTTTCTTTATCTACGCAGTAAATAAACCTTTTTGAAAATTGTTATTCAAAATATAGTTTTTCTAATTTACAGACTAGTGTTTAGTTTAAAAGTAAAGTGAAATCTAAATTTTAGACTGAAGTTGCATACACATAGCACATTTTATCAAAAAGTTAAATATTTACTCGAAAAATCTATTTTATGAATATATTAATCTAATCAATGAATATAGAATGTTTTGATAAATTTTAAAATTGAAAAAAATTTTTAACTGGATTTAATGAGATTTATTAACTAGAGCATAAAATTTTATCTAATTTGAAAGCATAAAGTGGAAATTTCATTTTGGGATTAATTAATGCTTTCCTAGGAATAGGACGAACATGAACAATCTTATATGTCATTTTTTAAAGGAAGTAAATTCAGAAAATGCGCTACTTTTTAAAATTTGACTTTCTAGAATCTGGCATAAAATGCTTTTATAACATTTTAACTCTGAAAAGTTGAAATAAATTTTACAAAGTATTTGTTATGGAGAATGCCTTGTATAAAATCATTATTTTAATTTTATTCTGAGGCATTTTGTGTATTATCAAGTCCTAATACATAGATTTTGACCTCTTCATTTTATTGTTTGTATCTAAAACTCAAGCGGTATTCAATGTATTTTTGAATCATATTTAGGAAGGAAGTGCATGCTATATGCCATATCATATGTATCATATGCCATATCATATTTTTTTATCATATGTATCCTAAAACGCTTTTTACAATTTATTTTTTAAAAAAATACCTTGTAAGTGACATAATAGGAGTTTCAGAAATTATTTCGTACAACTCATTTAAATCAGATTAATTGTTATAATTATATTTATTCTAACAAATTTACCAGAATGACAATGCCCTTTTTAAAAGAATAACTGTCATGACGATGTGTTTTTTAAAAAAGAATTGGCTTACGTAGGCTAAATATACTTCCTATCGGATTTAAATAAAAAGGAAACTCACAGCTCAAGACTCATGACATACATATTCAGTGGCGCATACGAAAATTTTTCACGAGGGGGGGTAGAGGTTCCAGGGTCGAAAGTCCGTCATTCTCGTATCATACTTCAATAATGCTGCCAAACATATTCCTTTGTTTTTATCGATTTGGGGAACAAGAAACAGCAAAAAAATAAATCAATGAATTAATAATTAGCATTCATTAATACAATAAATTGTTAGTAACAAATATTAAAATTAAATTTTGAGCACTATATGCATAGGATTATCATCGATCAAAAAAAAAAAAAAAAAAAAATCAAGGGCTGTGAGAAGGGAGGTCTGGACCTGTAATTCCTCCCTTGTGTGCGCCACTGAACATATTACAATACTTTTCACTCACCTATCTATAAAAGATGTTAATTATAAATAAGGGTTTCTATATTTTTAAAATTACTGTTAGATTATTTTCAGCTGTTTAAGGCGTTTTAGACATCTATTTAATGATTTTATTCATAATATAACACAATACCGCAACCATTCATATATATATATATATATATATATATTTATATATATATATATAGTAAATCCTCCTATAACGTGGTACTCTGAGAACGCGATTTCTATAAAACGCGGAGCTAAAATTGCGACACCCCTCCAATAACGCGGTACTTTTACAGCGCGGTTTCCGTTTAACAACGTCACCTCAGTTCTTTCCGATAGGAATAACGTATATTAGTGTTAGTTTTTTTCCCCCCGCGGGATCTCTGCTCAGCAAAAGTAACACATTATTTCAAATTTTGTGTAATGAATGCTTAAAATAGTGTAAATAATTTATATCTGTAAGTGTAATACATTAATATTACTTTCTGTTGTATTTATTTTATGTTAAAATCTTGCCACCACCTCTCTCTTCGAAGTCTAGTTTTATTATGAAATAAAAAAAAAGTAGTGATTAAACTGATCGTGGAATAAATTAAAAACGGATCGCGCACTGAGGCATGGCGTAGACAAAACAAAATGATTAAGGAATCGCGCCAAAAAGCGCTTGGCGCGTTGCACTCCTATATTAAATCAGTAACGCCGGTGGAGTTAATCTCGTCTTTTGTATTTATTGGTCTCCATATAACGCGGTACGAATGATGTGATTTGTACTAATTCTGAGTTTTTTATAGCGTGGTTTCCATACAACGCGGTAGTCGGTTTCCATAGAACGCGCTACGAATTAGCCTGGTTTGTACGGTTAAATCCGAGTTTTTTTCAGCGCGGTTTCCATATAATGCGGTTCGCACTCACCGCGTTATAGGAGGATTGACTGTATATATATATATATATATATATATATATATATATATATATATATATATATATATATATATCGCATACAATTTTTAAATAACGTTCATGTAATTACCATATTGGTTGGCTTATAAGCCAAAGGGCTATATTTATTCAAGCTGCACTAAATGATTGTTAACCCCCCCCCACACACACACACACAAAAGAAAAAGATCAAACATATAACGATAATTAAACAAAATTTTGTAAAAGCAAAACAAGAATCGAAAGTTAAATGGAATGACAAAGGTCAAGGCTTTAAAATAGTGACAAATCCTGAGAGCATACCCGTGAAAGCATCATTTACATTTACCAAAAACAAACCCCTTGAGTAGAAGAAAAAAAGATTACTCTGGCGCTTTTTCGGTTTGTGAGCTATGTACAGCAGAGTACCAAAACTCAGTCTGTTTTGTACTGAAGGGTGGCCGAGTTTGTAAAAATGCCGAGTTATCGAGAAAGGGATAAAAGAAAAGAGAATAATACGAGTGTTTCCTCACAGAAAATATTGAACTGCACTTTTGTGCGCATAGTTTTCTTGTGAATTTCAACAGAAATTAAATTACCCAAATATCCTTAAAAAGAGGAAAAGTAGTACTGTAGTGAACATTATTACGAAAGGAAACCAGTTGATGACGTCAAAGACGAAAAGCTCATAGTGACTGTAAGGGGACAAGGTTTTCCTGAAATACGCTTACCCTAAAATCCACGATAGACTCCTCTAAAGAGCATGCGCAGAGACTGGTTTTAGGGTCACGCCTAGTAAGCGAGAAAAGAACAATATCTGGTGTGTAAGATAGCGGTTTAGCATTTTTTGTAATTAAACTTTGAATATATATCTCTAGTCTGACAGTGTGCTTTCGTTTCCAAAATACACCACAGTACTTTAGGAAGACAAAGGAAGACAGGAATTTGAACTAGACAACTCTAGGGGTTATTTCGACTAGCAAGAGTGTGGGCGAGTTATCTGCAATACTGGTTTATCCAGTGCCGAGATTTTGGGACTCTGCTGTACTTATCTTAAAGACCGTAAGCGTCTAAGCGTTCATTGCTAAAATAGAATAATGCACATTCATTACAATTGACACGATAAATGTCTAGTTCAACTTATCCATAATAAACTGCTTAATAGAGTAACTTGTGGGAACCCCCTTGGGTTCCACCCTGGACACCAAGATTGAATTGAGGCAAAGAATTACCAGACGACATTTTTACAATAACAAATAATATTTATTCACTTGAATCAATTATCAACCTTCTAAATACAAAGATCAATCAGTATGTCTTCGTCAATGGGATTGAACTTGACTATTAAATTAAATCACGAAATATGATACAAATCAACCATTAAACTCAATATCGAACGGGTTGACCTGAATAAGAGGACCAAGAGATATACGCAATTTGAATTAATAGCACTCATTAACTTTCCACTAACTCTATTATATATTTACTCTTATGATCCAATAGTTGAAATTCAAATATCACCTGACTTTTATTACTTCACTCCTTTCCAGTCGGCTGTAACGGCGTGGCACATAATACACTAGGAGGCTTGACACATAGCACACGATAGACAAGAAAGAGGGCGCTGCTGTGAACTGTTTTGGTTTTTGAGCGGGAAGGAGAGAAGAAGAGAGTCTCGAACTAAAAATGGATGAAGCTGCCTGTAGTTCCCGATGTGACTTTTAATTGTAAATGAAATTATTAATATAGTGATGTGTAAATTATTAATATTGTGATGTGTTTTGAAGGAAATAATAAAAACGGTAAATCCGGTTAATTAGAGCTGATTAATTCAACTACAAGACGATGTTACTGAGTGGTGGCAGCGATGGCACGGAACTAAAACAGTGTCTTTAACAACAAAAGAAATACTTGGGGTAAGTACTTTTTCTATCTGAAAGTACCTTCGGGCGTATTTTAAATTTGATCTCAATTTTTGTATTAAAATATGGGTACAAATTAAATACAGCAATCATTCTTAATTCACTTTTTGTATTAAATGCTGGATTTTGATTATTTTAAAGCCTTTTACTTATCCCTGTTATTCTCGTTAATTTATGATTTGTTTTTAAATAAAAACAAAAATTTATCCTATAAAAAGGAAGAAAATTTATTTTGTCTGTGGTTGAATTGAGTGTATAAAATTGCTCTTTTTTATTAGTTTTAGTTAGTGTATTCTGATTTAAAACTGTGTTTTCTATGAATGAGATATAAATTAAAAGATTCTCTCAACGGCGTTTAAAAAAAATCTGTATTGTAAATACAATATTAAGAATTTGTGAAGAGTGAATGATAAATAACTTTTGAAAATTGTGATTATAGCACGATATGAAGGTGCAGTGAAAAAATATATATATATAAGGTGTATATTTAAGTAGAAATATTTTTGATTTTGCTGAGTAAACGAAATATTTATGAGACTCTTCTCTTTTACTGAGAGGGGAAAAAAGCTGACTCATTACGTTTCAGAAGTTCTCAAGGTTAAATGCATAAATTATGTAGCTATTCTAATCATATAAGAATTGGTTTTTTATAAGTTGTTCAGTAAAATTTTTGTTTCTGTGGATTCAGATTACCAGTGGAATTATTTTACTCTCATTATTGCCTTATAATATTTTTTTTTCGTTAGGCGTTGTTCTTTGGGCGTCCGGACTGTCAGAACAGTCCTCAATCCCATATCGTGAAAGTCTATGATGCTGGGCTTGACGAAAGTGGTGTTTTCCATTCTGCTGAGTGGCATGATGGTGATTGGTCGAGCGATGGAATCCGGGAGGCGTAGCTATGATTCTTCATCTGGGTGGAGAGTTTTAGAGTTTTTTGGCTTGGCTGAGAGCTAAGATGTTGCTCTCTGATTGGATACAGGGTACAGTGAACATTGACTCCAATTGGCTGCCCTGGGGGCTTTTTTTTCTTCCGAATAGAAGTGTTTGGTTTTTCTGAAAAAAATTTTTTTTTGTTTTTGCAAATATAAACATTTGTTATTATTTTCGAGTTAAGGGTGAAGTTGTAGAATTTTTATAGGTAGAATTTTTTTTAACATATTTGCTTGCATTTTGTTTGTTTTAAATAGAAAATAAATGACAATTAATGAGTGACAAATTAAATTTTGAAGAGACTTTATGAAGAAATAATTTGGACTTAAGGTGTATATGTTATTGAATTTGCATTGAAAAGTTTTATTTTTTTTATTTTTGTGCTTGTTTGGTTATTCTGGTATTGTAGTTACGTAAATATTTTAATCACTTGAAACTTTTGAAAAATAGAATTCAAAAGTGCTGAATATGTATGTATTAGTTATAATTTAAGTGTATATTTTTGCATATTTTGGTAAAGTGCAAAATCGATAACTACTTTTAGTTAAATAATATATCGAAAAATAAGTTTCTTACTCGTCTTATTTTAATTTTCATTTTGGAAAGCATTCTGATCTTGTTAGACCCTAAATCATGGCATATTTCGCTAAAGGTAATAAACCTGATCTTTTGTCAGTATGTGAGGAAATGGGGGTTGAAGTAGATCAGTCCAGCAAGGTGGTAGATACAAAAAAAATTGATTCTAAATAGCGAATTTTATGTTGAAGAGGAAGTGAAGATAATTCTCGACAGAGTCATTAGTGATAGGAAAGAACGAGAAAGAAGTAAACAAGAAGAAAAAGAAAGGGAAGAAAGAAGTAAACAAGAAGAAAAATAAAGGGAAGAAAGAAGTAAACAAGAAGAAAGGGAAGAAAGAAATAAACAAGAAGAAAGGGAAGAAAGAATTAACAACAAGAAAGAAGAAAGAAGTAAACAAAGAGAAAGAGAAAAAGTGAATGGCTCGAGAGGCCAGACAACACGAATTAGAATTGAGAAAATTAGAATTATCACAGCAGAATCAACCATTAAATGATAAATCTGGAAGAAGAGTTGAAATTGGACCTAAGATTCAATTGACACAAATCACAACTAAATTTGATGAAAAACATGATGAGATTAGTTAATATTTGATTAATTTTGAAAGGAAGGCAGAATTAGCTCAAGTACCAAAGATGGATTGGGTGCCTACTTGTTGGCGGTTTTACCAGCAGAACTCTCTAATATGCTAGCTAGAGAACCTACTGAAAGGGCAAATAATTATAATTTTGTAAAAGGTCTTATATTGAAGAGGTACAGGTTGAACAGCGAAAAGTTGAAGCAATGTTTTTACAGACATCAAAAATCAACAGAGAAGTCTTGGAGGAATTATGCTCATGAGCTGAATAGTTATTCTACAGAATGGATAACTGAATTGCAGGTTAAAACTTTCGAGCAACTGAAAGATCTATAACTGAACAATAACTGAAGAACAAGAGCATTTTTTCTTGATGACTATCGTGTTCCATGCTGAAATTAGACGAATATGAAAGCATCAAACAAAGCACCGTAAGAAAAATAGTTTTCAAGGTGGTGTAAATTATATGACTGGATCAAGATTTAAATTTCAAATAAAAAAGGAAACTCCATGAAAAAAATGAACTTGAGAAGAGAAGACAGCTTCGATGTTATGAATGAGGGTCTTATTCACATCTCAGACCACAATGTGATAAACTAAAGAAGAATTACGAAACAGTCACGTCTAATGAAACTGTTAGAAATGGTACCGATGTATTGGCTTAATATACAAGTTTAGGAACAGTGAATGGAAATGAAATGCCTATACTACGAGATACTGGTGCAACTCTCGATTTAATATGTAAAAAATACGTAAAGCCTTCAATGTTTATAAATGAAACTGTGTGGATTCGAACTCCTCTGGAGGAAACCGCAGTGTGTCTGCCAATGGCTGAAGTTGAGTTGGACTGTGTGTTTGGTCATGTGATTACGAAAGCTGCTGTTTTAAGAGATTCATTTGATCAAGGAAAATATCCTTTTGGGAAATAAGACTGCTGCATTGTTTGAAGAAGTGAAAAAGAATAAAGAAATACAAGTGTATATGGTGAACGCTGTTGAAACACGTTCGCAGAAGAAATTGACTGAAGAGAGTAAACAAGATCTTAACATGTCAGAAGAAACTATTCCTGAAAGTAACGAAAAGAATAAAGAATCTCCGGACAAACTGGATGATATTTTGCCTTTAATTCAACCTGAAATTTCTGAATCAAATCTTATAAAATTATCTCATAAAGATTTTGCAAAGGAACAAATGAACAGTGCTGAATTAAAAACACTGTTTGAAGAAGCTAAAAGCGGATCTTCAAAGAAAATTCATTATATTGTCGAAAATAACTTACTATTTTTCCAAAAAGAAGATAAGGATGGCACTAAACGTAAATGTTTGGTTGTTCCCGAAAAGTATAGAAAAAATTTGATGACGATAGGTCACGAGGCTACTGCAGCTTATCTAGAAGTAACTAAAACGAAAGATGCCATATTCAAAACATTTTACTGGCCTAAATGCTTTAGTGATGTTGAGGACTTTGTAAAGACATGCGACAAATGTCAAAGGGTGGGTAAACCGCAAGAAAAAAAGAAGGCCCCACTAAAAATTGTTCCCGTAATAACTGAAATTTTCACAAAGACTAACATCGATGCAAGTGGACCTTTACCAATGACACTGTCAGGAAATAAATATATAATTACGGCGTTATGTATGTCATCAAGGTATCCTGATGCCATTCCTGTAGCAAACTTTTGCTCAACAACTGTTGTAAATGCATTGTTACAGATTTTAAGCCGAATGGGGTTCCCAAGAGAATTACAGACTGACCAAGGCACGCCATTCATGAGTGCACTAACTACGGAATTTTTAGAAAGATTTGGAGTTAAAGTAGTTATATATAGAAGTTCTATTTATCATCCACAAAGTAATCCTGTGGAAAGAATGCACAGAACATTGAAGAGAATTCTTCGTGTCCTGTGTCTGGAGGCAATTCCAGATTGGGAGAAAATTCTTCCTCAAGCCCTCTTTGCCCTAAGGACTGTTATACACGATAGTACTGTGTTTTCACCAGCTGAACTAGTTCACGGGAAAAATCTAAGGACTCCTGTGATGTTATTGTACGAGAAACTGACAGAAGAGAGCATGTAGAAAGCAGTGTTGTGGATTATTTATTTGAACTCATTAATAGAATGAAAAGATGTCAGGAATTGGCAATCCTACACATGGAAGATGCCAAACAAAAACAGAAGTTGTGGTATGATCGCCGGACCGTTAAGCGTCAATTTCAACTGGGTGAACTGGTTTTGGTCATAGCTCCTTCCAGGCCTAACAAGTTATCTGTTCAGTGGGTTGGCCCTGGAGAAATAGTGCAACAACTCTCTGAGACAAATTATATGGTCAAATTCCCAGAGAAGGATAAAACCCACGTTTATCATGTTAATATGCTAAAACCTTATCACCAACGAGAGGAAAATATTAATTTATTGTGCATTAATCCTTTAAAGCATGAAGTAGAAGAAGACTTGCCTAGTTTGGAACTTGAAAACGAAATGTCGGGATGGTCCAAAATCATCAGCGATGTGCAGTTAAATTCAAAATTATCTCAAATTCATCGAGGACAGCTCAAAGAACTTATATATGAAAAGAGTAATCTTTTTTCGAATATTCCTGGATGTACCGATTTAGCTGAACATGATATTGAATAAGAATCTGAACGAGCAATTGTTGCTAAGCCTTATCGTATGTCTCCTCGACAAATTAAAATTCTCAAATCAGAAGTTAATAAGATGTTAGAACTGAAAATAATAGAGCCAGGAGGATCTGATTTTACATCTCCATTAATACTTGTTGAAGCTCAGGGAAAGGAAGCAAGGCCCTGTATCGATTACAGAAGGTTGAATAAAGTAACACGGACATAATTCTTTCCATTGCCTAATATCGAAGAACTTTTAGAAAAGGTATCGGCAGCTAAATATATCTCTATCTTGGATCTCACTCGAGGGTATTGGCAAATACCCCTGAGTCCCCGAGCGCAAAGGTACGCATCGTTTGTGACAACATTTGGAACTTTTAAACCATTGAGGTTACCTTTCGGTCTGAAAAATGCGCCCTATTACTTCAGTCGACTTGTGGCTAACTTATTAAGAAATTGTGAAGACTTTGCAGTTCCAATCCTAGATGATATAGCTATCTTTTCACCAGCCTGGGATGATCACCTAAAACATCTAAAAGATGTATTTGATCGCCTACGCTCCGCTAAAATACATATCAAGCCATCCAAATGTCAATTTGCTCAAGCATACGTTAAATATCTTGGACATTTGGTAGGCCAAGGTTTAAGAACACCTGGAGAATTAAAGGCTCAGGTCATCAAAGATTTCCCGATCCCCACTAACAAGACGCAAGTTAGAGCCTTTTTTAGGATTATCTGGCTATTATAGAAGATATATTCCCGAATTTTCTCTCTCAGTAATCGCAGCTCCACTGACAGATTTACTTAAGGGCCGAAATCGAAAATCAACCGTTGACTGGAATATTTCTTGCCAGAATGCATTCGAGGAGCTCGAGACAAGACTATCTAAAAATCCAGTTTTATACAGCCCTGATTTCACAAAACCCTTCATCAATCAGTGTGATGCATCCAATCTTGGAATAGGCGTTGTGTTGTCGCAAGTATGTGAAAACGAAGAACATCTCATCATGTTCCTGAGCAAAAAGCTGTCGCTTGCAGAACAAAAATATAGCACTACGGAAAAAGAATGTGCAGCCATTATTTTTGCCGTGCAAAAGTTGAAATGCTATCTTGATGGACACCAAAAATTTGTCATACAAACTGACCATAATCTCTAGGTCTGGTTAGAGAAAAATACTGGGACTATAATCCAAGACTCTTAAGGTGGTCCTTAATTTTGCAATCATTTAATTATGAGATTGCTTATCGGAAGGGAAAACAAAATCAGAATGCTGATAGTTTAAGCCGTATCCCTTAAAACTTGAGAAAAACACATACTTGTAATGAGAATTGATGGAAAAATAAGAATTTTCTTTGTATTATTATTTTTTTTTGTCTAGAATGATTGGTATTTGTATATTAGTATTAATATTTGGTATTAGTATTTTAATTTTCTTGATATTTTGTATTTGTATTTTAAACTTTGATATTTTGTATTGGTATTTTAAAATTTGATATTTGGTATTAGTATTTTAAACTTTTGTATTTGTATTTTGATATTTGGAATTTTTTGTTTTTTAAATTTTGGTATTAATATTTAAAAAATATTTTGATATTTGTATGTTAATTTTTTGATAATTAATATTTGTATTTGTATTTTAAAGTTTGTATTTGGTAGCAGTATTTCACCAAATGATATTTTGTATATGTTAAAGTTCACATAGATTAGTAGGGATAAGTTTAATGCCTTCCTTAAAATAAGGTACTAATTTCGGATAGAACAGGTACTTGCACGTTATTTTTTTTAAAAAAATTTTAGCTCCGTTTAAAATAAAAGGATTTCAAGAAATAATTCTTAACTCTCTACTGCTGCATAAACTGATCCTATGGCAAGTATTTTTCAGGTATCACAGTAAAACTTTCCACTCAACTATCGTGAAAAGTTTTCTCCAGGATGGGAGGAAATAATTAGACTGTAACGGCGTGGCACATAGGACACTAGGAGGCTTGACACATAGCACACGATAGACTAGAAAGAGGGCACTGCTGTGAACTGTTTTGGTTTTTGAGCGGGAAGGAGAGAAGAAGAAGAGAGTCTCGAACGAAAAATGGACGAAGCTGCCTGTAGTTCCCGATGTGACTTTTAATTGTAAATGAAATTATTAATATAGTGATGTGTAAGTTATTAATATAGTTATGTGTTTTGAAAGAAACAATAAAATCGGTAAATCTGGTTAATCCGGTTAATTAGAGCTGATTAATTCAACTACAAGACGATGTTACACGGCTCAAACTTTCCAAATGTAGATCGCCGCCTGATAATTAGCCTGAAACTAATCTCACAATCACTTGAATCTTCTTAGAACTATGTCAATGTATCTCTGGGCTCAATAGTCTTCTCTCTGCTAACTTACAACACTCTCCTTAAATACTTTGATTCATTTGCATATCCCTGTTTCTCCTTTTAGAGCTAGTTGGAAATATAGGCGAATTTGCAATCCCCAAAGACACCCAAGAGTATTAGTAATAAAGTGCCGTACAGATTCGTCACAAACTTACGAATTTACTTACCTCAGCTGGGATTCATTACTTAGCTGAGATCACTTTCCTCAGAATGAGTCCTAAAGAAAGAATTGCTGAAGTTCACGGGGCTTTCATAAAAAGTAATTCTTTCGATATTTAAAATTTCCAACAAAGTGTAAGGATCTCGCCTCCGCACCTAGACATGTGTAAGAATGGGAAGAAAGACAAGACATGGTCAAAATCACTTAGTTTATTTGCTACACAAACCACAACACAAGTTCGATCAATCAAAACTAAGAGATACACCCAATTTAAGCTATATGAAGACAATTAACGAAGTACGCGAGGTATGAGAAAACTCAAGTGACAAATCACCACCTTAATTATTACAATTATCAAATGCTAAATATCTGCGTTGCACTTTAAATTTGATTAATCACTGCTCCGCTAGCAGTAACCCTATATCTCTCCTTCTAATTTGAAAGCCTAGGCTTTGTATAGTATTCTTAACTTGCATGTTCACGTTCTCTTCTTCAGATGGAGCGTTGTAATAAAATAGATTTTAAGAACCGAATATTCCTCAAGTAGATTGTTAGTTAGAAGGATGCAGATAGAGCCGTCACAAAAGTACTCTTTAAATATACGAAATATGGAAAGCGTCAATAACACACGAATGTTTTATAAAAAACTTCTCTAATCTTTCAACTTTAATTAAAACAAATATAAGCGAAACATATGTATTGATTTTGTTTTACTTTAAATCATGGATGTACTAATCCCCTCAAATTTTTAAAATCACTGTAATTAAACAAGTCCAAGGCTCAATATATTATATCTCGATACACTTTTGCCATTATTTTTATTATTGCTCATAATCTTTTTTCTCATAACATATTCAAAGAGAATTATTGTAGAGTAATGAAGAGTTCAAGTGGAAGTTCGAGTAAAGAGAATGGCAATGGAAAATTTGATCATACCCAGCAGAAAATGGAACCTTGTATAGCTTGACCGGAAATTAAAAATGTTATAAGAAGAAAAGAATTTCCTTTCCCCCAGAAGAATTTTCATTATAGCATTTCTTTTCACAGCAACTATTCCATTAAATTTAAGCAATATTAAAAAGCCAGTTTTGGATCATGTATATAACTTCTTTAAAAACGACACTCAAATAAGCTTATTTTAACAAATTAAAAACAAATTACTATTTTAATAAAAGAGCATTTTTTAGGTAGCATCAATTTCTTGTATCGTGTTCTAAAGAAAAGGAATGGTTTTTTTTAAATTATAGAAGATTTTCTCTTTAAAATAAGTTGATACTTCAGATGTATAAGGAAAAAAAATCCCCGTAGTTAAATTTTTAAATTTACAGAGTTAAATATTTAATCAAAAGACAATTTAAAATATTTATATAACCGAGTTTTTATGTATTAAAGCATTTGATTTAAACTATATGCGAGATATTAAAATATTTGATATTAATTCCATGATATGATTTTTTGTTGTATTATATTTATCAAATATACACATAATCATTTTTATCTATTCTACATAAAACTATTTAATAAACTGTATTGTAACACGATTTAAAAAATTTTATAAATGAGTTTCTTTCCACAAATTTTTCTGTAAAATTGTTTACACATGCACAATAAAACGACAAAAGTAATATGTACGTAAAGGTAAGGATATCAAATGAAATTTTTTTTAAGATCTGCAGTTGCCATAGCAACCATGATAAGTTGTTTAGAGGTCAAATAATCCTTTGAAATATCGTTTTATTCAATTCCTACTATTAGCTCACACTCTCTATATATTTATTTATTTATCTTGTTGAAATTTTCAATCGTTAATAAAATACATTTTAAAGCACTCGATTGAGCTGAAATTTTATATACATGATTATTTTGGATGACAATATAATAATTTAATTTAATTAATAAAAATTAATTGATTAAAAAATATTTATTAAAAGAATTACAAATACAGCCACGTTGGCATCATTTTTGGCGACTTAGCGACCCTTTTGGCGACTTGTGTCAAAACTTGAAAAAGTTTTTTCCTCGCGTTTTAATGCATTCAGTTGAACTGAAATTTTATAGACACGATCGTTTTGGATGACAATACGATACTTTAATGGTAATTAATAAATTTAATTACCACTTAATGTTGTGATTCCTTCCTTTGTATATACATTTTTATATTAATTGAAAACTATTTAATAAAAAGTAGCTAAAATAAAAAATTTCCTTGTTGATCTAAGTAGGAATTGACTTAAAACTTTTTTTTATATTGCTTGTTTTTAAAGTTTTAACCCTTTATCTACCACATTATGATTTATTGCAGCTTTTTTCATGTGATATATATATTGGGATCACTACACTGAAAATAAAGGTATATACGTAAAGAATATACTCAACTTTGGAAAATTTAATCCGTTACAGAAAATTAATTAATTGAAGATATTCAACTGTAAAATTAATTATATACACAGTTCATTTGAAACAGAAAGTCAAATTATTTGTTATGGTTTTCATTAATATACAAACAAAATAAGACACTTAAAAATTTTGACATTAACTATTTTTTCGGGACAAAAATGACAATCTTCGCAATCCACTGAAAAAACCGTGAGATGAAAATGCAATTTCTGCTATTAAACTATTTGCCTTACCCGCTAAAATACTTATCATAGAACTCGACCTGCCATATATCTTGGAAGAGTGGATTTTAAGGAATATTCCCTCTAAGTATCGTCAGAATATTCGTAAAAATGGTTATTCTATGTAATTTTAAAGTGAGTGGTACTTATAAGTACCGTCTGTAGGTAAATGGTTAATTTATTTAGTCTTATGATTAGCACGATGAATAGATACGGAATACTAAATATGAAATTATGACTTCGAATAATTACTAATTTTTTTATTAAACGTCATTCACAACCACCAACAACCCCAAGTTAAGATCCTTAAAAGAAGCGTTAAGCAGAGAAAGTTTTTTTCCCCTTTTATGTGGAATGAGATAGATTAGTTTATGCCCGATTGGTTTCACACGTCCAATTTTTTTTTTATCATGCGTGAAAAAGAATCCCAATATTTTGAAAATTTTCATATATTTAATTTTAAAGGATATATGAAAAAAATCAAAATGGCGTGATTTTATTAAGTAATATTTTAGAAAATATTTTTATAGTGGCTCGTTTAAATTTAATCCATTCCCTTATTATTTAATACCAATAAAATTTCAAAATTAAAATTTTAGTTGAAAAAATGAAAGATCTTGTGTTGAATTCGTTTGATTGATTCTACACTAGCTACTTTTTCTCTCTAAAAAGTGAAAGCAAAAATAATAAAATATCAATCAAACGTCACGCAACACTTTAAACTTTATATAAGAAGCAGAAAGTGATTTCTTTAAAATAACACGTCTCTGAGAAACACAAAATTTCAAAGTTGTCAATAAAAATGTTACAAATAAATATTTTTATGTATCGTAAGTCAAACACTCTCTATTTTCTCTCCCAATTCAGTTCTGAAATTGAGTGAGTGCCAAAAAAAAATTTCTTCATATCTAATGAAAAAAAAATCTTCCCCCTTTTTTGTCTATGTTGTTGTTCAGAAACACAGCTGCAATAAAGTTAGTTGAATAACAAATAACTAAATTCGTAAATCGCAACGAAACAGAATATTAAAAAAGAATGAAAGAAGAGAAGTTTATTTTGTTCACCGAATTTTAAAGATCTTTTCTCTGCCATAAACGTGGTGTTTAGCATTTACATATGTTTCGAACGCAGGAAACACTTCTGCATTATGCATGTTGGATTTCTCTGAATAAAATTACTGGGAAGTAGAATATTTTTTTCTGTGAATGAAACACATACAGACAAACGTACGAGTCAGTTGCTTCTAAATTTGAACGGTAGAGATTTTATTGAAAACAAAAGTGAGCACTACACACTTTCCCCCTGGAAAATAATTCTTCTGTTAAAGATTTATTCAGTTGAGATGTTTTCTGAAGGAAGTACGGCTTTGACGTTTGAAAAATGGTGCACCTTTAAGAACTTACTTCCTTAATTTAGAAGGATTGTAAGTTTAGAAAAGACAACGTAAATTATATTACTTTCCTAAGAATGAATGGAATGGGAATAATATTAATTCTTGTCGAATTAATGTAGATGAAATAAAAACGGCAGGAGGGAAATTAAGACATATTTTTAATATATATATATATATATAAAGAGAGAGAGAGAGAGAGAAAGAAAGAAGGCAAAATGGAAAAATGTTCTTTGTTATAAATCGCTTTCTTCATTTTGAAAGTTCGTCAGACGATTTTTTAACACAATTATGAGATAAGAATATTTTCATTTTACATTTAGAAAATTGCAAAAAATCCGAGATTTATTCTTTTACAGAATTACTATTGTAATAATAAAAGAATTAATCTTGTTTCTACGTGTGATGGCAACACTACCATTTAACAAAATACAGTATGTGATAATAAGTAAAATAAAAAAAATTCCAATAAAAGCACCAACAATATTTATTTTATGACAAATATTCCGTATAAAATCAAAGAATATGGTATTAACGAATTGGTAGAAAATTATTTTTATATTATAAAATTATGTCAACAATTCTCAAAATTAAGGGGTTTTTTTTCAATTTTTATAGAAGCAAAATATTATGCTAATAAAATATTTTAGATTTTTCTTTTAAAAATTAAATTTCACTATATTTTTATTTAAAAAGGTTAAGAAGCGTCGATTTCAATTTTGAGATATTATCTTCTAGTCAGTGTATGCCATTTTATGTATATGAAAGTCTTAACAGTAGACATGATAATATAGGGTTTTCTATTTTGTTTAAAATTATAAAATTTGAGTAATAACGAAACGTTAGGAGATGATTATGTATCACATTCTTTGAGTGTTAAAACTGCTATTTTTTTATATGTTGAACTTTTAATGATTAAAATAAAATATATAGCGTTTTGTTCAATAACAATTTTATTTAGGCCACCCGTTTTTAGTTAACTATGACGATATTGTTTTCATGGTTGGTCTCTAAAATAATTTAGCTCGACTCATTTAAAAAATTAACAAAACCATCTCATTCTGCAACCTATACTTCATTTTATTTATTTCTTAGATTTATATATAAAATTAACGTTTTACATAAATTGTAAATATGATATTTTTCATATTTACAGTTACAGGAGTTAAAAATTCAGTTCACTTAAAATAAAACTTTTATAATTCTTGAAATATTGGATTTTTCCATTTTTAATTTTCACACATAACTAACCATGAAAAATAAAAAAAAGGAATAATAAGTGGGAATGAGAAAGCTAGAATCCATTCTTCTTTGGCCACCTTTCTGATTTACGAACTCTATACTAACTAGAGATATCAGGAAGATCTCTTCCTAATCTTCTCATTAACGGTTGTGTCTTATGTTATCCTTACTTTCTTCAACCGGATGAAGATAAAGATGGAGTAAACACAAACTCCATTCCGATCCCCTCAGGCCTGTACATTTACGATTTTCGCAACTTATATTTAAGCCTTGTGATCATTTCAGAACTAGTTGAACTATACTATTTTATGTTTATTTTCATTGCATTTCTATAATATTCGCGATATCTTCGTTTGTTCTTATATTTTGATTTTTCAATTTTTATTATCTTTAGTAATAGTGAATAGACAAAGAAATTTATTATATCTTTTAATAATACTTATATATATGATTTCAGTTTTCAAATTTGTAAAAATATTTTGATTCGTTTTCGAATTTCATACATGTTGGTTTTTTAAAACTTACAAACAAAATTATATGCAAAACGATAATGAAGTGTTGCTCGAAAATCTTATATTTCGAAGCATAGTAAATTTTTTTCTTAGGAATAGAAGTTTATATATAAATAGAGTTAAAGAGGTATTCAACTTTCAAAAACGCTGAAAATTGAAATTTAATATACATGTTTTGTATATTATTGGAAAAATTTTTATCTACAAGAAAATGTCGTGAATTATTTAATGAATATTGCTATAGTTTCAAAATATATATACATTTTTTATACGTCCTTAAATTTAAAACTTATCCAGTTTTTCTTGTAATAATTGGAGAACTTAAAATAGTAAAAGATAAATTATTCATAGCTATACTGATTTCTATTTATAAGTTGTAAAATTCTTTTGGAAATATTTTTTACCACGTCATCTAAAATTAAATTACGTACTATTTCTACTCTTATTACTTTCTCTCCCCGACTTTTGTTATTAATTTAAAAAAAAGAAAATTAACAAGTCTTGCAATTTTTTTATAGAATAATTATTAATCTTTGTTTACTAAAACAACTCCGCGCAATCTGAGAAATAAAAATGTCAATTTAACTATTATCCTGTATTTTTTAATACTTTTGGCAGCAATAAATTAAAATAAAGGTTCAAATTTTGTTCTATTAAAAAGAATTTATATGAAAATTAAAAAATGTAGACGATAAAGTAATACTCCCGATTGTATCGTATAAAAAAATTTGCCAATACTTGTTTCAAAATAACAAACATAATATACAGGTATTGATTTTACGATAAAATATTAACTGTACTCATAAAGCATGTTGTTTCGCCATAAATGTTGCAGTTGGACATTAACGTTAAGCGAATAAATGTTACATTGTGAACCATAAAGGATAAACAACCATTCTTCTAAACATAATTGATTGCGTTGTCCAATAAATTAGACAATTCTCACATCAAAAAATCGATTCTAAAATTGTTATTGATTAAATGATTAAACTGTTTGGTACTCTCCGCCTCTTCTTTTTTTCAACATTGGCTTTCTATTATTATTTTTTATTTCCTTTATCCTAGAATAAAAAATGTAATTGTAAAATAGAAATGTATTGTTTTCGAAGAGATCGAGAGAGTTTACTTTTTTGTAGTTATACTTTCTTTTGCACACTTTAGATGGTATTTGACAATTAGTTTGAATGATCCAGTATAATTCTCCCAGTATAAGCAATTGCTAACAAATATTGAGGCTAAAATAAATCCCAAAACTGTTGATGAAATTGCTGATTAATTCTTCTGGTAAGCAATCTAAACTATTTAAAATTAGTTTTGGTTTGATAGATATAATTACATGGGTGATTAACTGTCATATTTAACTGGATCCTCTTGTTTGATAAATTTTAAGGTATTACGCACGAATTACGTTGAAATGACCAATTCCGATCAAAACGCACATTTTTATTTCTTTATTTTACTGAATAGAGCAATCTTTGGTATTACAAAACATGTATATATATTATATTGCTTCTACGTTATATAGAGGATGAGGAACAATAAATCACAAAATTAGAAAAACTGGAAATTGGTTTTTAATCTTCCAAAAGTGGGCGCATAAATCGTTCAAAACCTATTATGGTGAGTCTGAGAATTCGAAATATATTGTAAATGTATTTCTGTGAAACTTACTGAAGCTGATATTCGTATAATTTTCTAGGGAATGTACTAAAACAAGGGTGAGAGAGAGAGAGAACAACTTGTTTTGTCTTACAAGCCACAATGTCAGAGCGGAGGATAACGGACAGCCATACCTTTTTTAAAATGATTGCATTCGTTATTAAAAATTATAAATAAAATTTAAACAAATAGTGGTAGTTTTACTCAATTTATTAACTGGGCCAATTTCATATTATCTATAGCCGCAAGCACATTTCATTGAATTCCTATTATTAGTTCACTCTCTCCCTATATATATATATATATATATATATATATATAGATATAGATATATATAAATATATATTAAAAAATATATATACATATATATATATTTATATATATATATATATATATATACATATATATATATAGATAGATAGATAGGTAGATCTAATATACACTGGTGTGCAAAAATTAAGGACGAAGTCGAAAAAATAGCATATCAGCTGAACGAAGAGGCAGAGCGGACAGAAAGACCAATCAGGAGATTAAGTAAGGTGATGTACGGTAGCACATGCGCAGATATGCAGGTAGACGTAATGGGGGAGTTTCTGAGTAATATAAAGCATGTTGTCGGTGTAAGATCAGTATTTCTGGCAAAGAGATTGCACGCCGTATAGCAGTTAAAATCACACCGAGTTGCTGCCTCAGCGAGAAATGGCGAATAATCAATCTGTTAGACGACATCTGGATGCTTTTACCCGAGGTCGAATCATTGGGAAGTTGGAGGAAGGCCGCAGTGTGACAAATGTGGCTGCAGAGTTCGAATTGCCCACAGCATCGTTTCACGACTTTGGAGACAATTTCAAACTACAGGAACAGCTATCCGGGGTTCAGTAGTGGTCATCCACGAGGAACCACACCCGCAGATGACCGGTACATTGTCTTACAGGCCAGAAGAAACAGGCGGCAGACAGCGGGAGAAATCGCTAGACACACGACACAGGCGACTGGACGACCGATATATCGCGTTTTACCGAGGCACGGTGGTGGTCTGTTTGCACGACGCCCTGTACGGTGTGTACCATTAACGCCTGCCCCTCGGAGAAGGCATTCTCTGTGGTACCGGGAACACCGGAATTGGAGAGACAATGAATGGGGACGAGTACTCTTTACAGATGAGAGCAGATTCAGTTTGAGTAGCGATTCTCATCGCATACTCATCTGGAGAGAGCGGGGAAGCCGCAATCATCCCTCGAACATCCTTGAAAGGGACAGGTATGGAGGTCGCGGTGTTCTCGTTTAGGGAGGCATCATGCTTGGTAGTCGTACAGACCTTCACATCTTCGACGCAGGTTCAGTCAACGGGACCCGTTATTGTAACGAGATTCTTCTTCCATATGTGCGTCATTTTAGAGGCGCTATGGGTCTGCAGTGCAGTTCCCTTTCATGGATGACAATGCACCATGTCATCGCCCAGTAGCTGCCGAACAGCTCTTAGAGAGTGAGGATATTGAACGTATGGATTGGCCGGCACGATCTCCGGATCTCAATCCCTTCGAGCATGTATGGGATTTTCTAGGCAGACGCTTGGCAGCTCGTACCTTACCACCAGTAACGATTCGGGAGCTTCGATTGGCGCTGCAAGACGAATGGGCAGCAATGCCTCAACAATTCATTGACACCCTCATTCTCAGCATGGGCAGACGCTGTGAAACCTGCATAGCAGTCAGGGAGATCATAACCCCTACTAAAGACCGGATGTTTCTTGCTGGACACCCATCACAGGGATGTTTCGGCCTTCAGTCGCATTGCGCTCCATGCTACTTTTTCAATCAAGCTTCTTTTTAACCCTCTGATTTCTCTTTTAGTAAGTGTTGCTTACATATTACACATGTCCTTACGTATTGGGGATCTTACGGTATTAAATGTGTTGATTTGGAAAGCTCTTGTACAAAGTTATATTGAAAAAACCGTCTCGTCCTTAATTTTTGCACACCAGTGTATATTATAAATGTGAAAGTTTGTGAAAATCTTTGTTGGTCTTTCACGCAAAAACTACTGAATGGATTTTAATGAAACTTTACAGTGATATAACTTATACTTTAGAATAGCACATAGGCTATAATTTATAGCATATACTATAATTTATAAAGATTTGGGAAAAGTGTCAAAAATATAACGATATTTGTCAAGTAAGTAGGAAAAAATTCTGTCTTCTGCTAGCAATTCTGGCATGCGCTGCAAAAAAACCACGTCTACATATATCTATCTATCTTTTGTTTGTGAAAAACCTTTTTTGTTTTTGGCTACGCAAGGTGCTCGCTTCTAATTAGTTCCTCTGATATAATGCCTATTTTTTTATTTCAGAATCAAACTAAGTTTTGAAGGGAGAGGTTGTTATAAATCTCTCTTTATTTTAATGTTTTTTAACATCTTATTATGCATATTTGGTTGTAAGAAATTGATCTTTTTCCAAATAAGTGCTTTTATCAGTTCTGATGCTTAAAGTAAATAAGCTTTCTCTTTCACACTGCATCATTTGGACAAATTTTCAAAATTTATTTGTGGTTAGTAGTTAATTATAACGCTGTAATATTAATTGAATAGGCAGATATAATTATTTTTACACTTAAAAACACAATAACTATTGTTCTGTATTTTTTGGAGTGTGAGAGTGAGTGAATATTAATGTTGCACTGTTCAGCTACACGAGGGCTTTTGGCAACGGATCACGTAATTTTGAAGCATAGTCAAGTAACGTGGACGACATCTGAGCTGGCGCCCCTTTCTCCTAACTACCACACCACACCAACTTAGAAGGAATATTCTACCAATAATTAGCAGGAATATTCTTTGAAATCCACTCTTCCAAGATATATGGCAGCGCGGGTTCCATGATGAGTATTTTAGCGGAAAAAATAGTTTGTCAAAATTTAAGTGTCTTATGTTTTTGTATATTAATGAAGACCTTAGAAAATGATTTGACTACTTATTTTAAGTGAACGGTATATGTAATTAATTTTACAGTGGAATATCTTTATTTAATTTATTAGCTCTAACGGATTAAATTTTCCAAAGTTGTTTATGTATATCCCTTAATTTTAAATGTAGTGATCCAAAAAAAATATTGTATGAAAAAAACTGCTGTAAATCATAATGCGGTTGGATAAATTATTAACGTGCATCGCGCCCCTACAGGGTGGGTCTTACAAAGCTCTAATAAAGCTCGAGTTATGAAAGTAGCTAGGCATTTACCAACTTGACTCTATCGTTAACATTTCGGTATGTTTTTCATTGGATCGTCATTATAATTTAAGAAACGGCGTTGCTTGCGAATATTACAATTTTAACATAAAATAAATACTACAAAAAGTAATATTAATGTATTATACTTTCAGATAAAAATTATTTACACTATTTTAAGCGTTCATTACACAAAACTTTTAACAATGTGTTACTTTTGCTGAGCAGAGATCAGCTTAGGAAGGTATTTTCAAAAATCAACCCTCAAGAGTGTTACGGGGAGTTATAAATAAAAAAAAATCCTTTTTATCAGCTATTAGACCTACATACTTAAAATTTAACAAAGGTGTTTTATTTCTCTCTTTTTTTTGTTACCTGAGTTGTGCCAAAAGCTTTTTTGTTTAATTTGTAATTCACTTAAAATTAACTCAGTAAAAACTTCTTTGTCCTTCAATCTGTGTTGTTTAATTTTTCAGTTCACCCGTGCGAAGAACGGGTATTACAAGCTAGTATATATATATATATATATATATATATATATATATATATATATATATATATATATATATATATATATATATATATATATATATATATATATATATATATATATATATATATATAAAGGAAAAAAGCGACTCAATCGACTCACTGACTAATCACGATATCTCTGGAACTATTAAACCTACAGATTTGAAATCTGGTAGGCAGGTTCCCTTCATAGAGTAGACAGACATCAGCTAAGAACGGATTTTGCAAAGATCGAACCCCAAGGGGCGTTATAGATAATTATTTCCATTATTAAACTATTATATGTACAATCTTGAAACTTGGTACACAGATTTCTTTCATAAATTAGAGATTCCCTACATAATGATTTTTAGGAAAATCGACCTCCAAGTGGCGTTGCGGGGGCTAATGGGGCTGTAAGATTCGCCGGGAAGTTTAAAATTCTTTATAGGTGGCGCGGCCATCGAGAAGAGAGAGACTTGGAGTGGAACGAGACAGAGGGAGTGACCAACATGGCGGAGCGATAGGACATGGGAGAATGAGCGGGATAGTTGGCGATGATTTAAACAAAATGGTGTTAACAACTTAAAATTAAATGTACCTAGTTAGTTTCTTTAATATGTATTTGTGTTGTGTGTGTGTGGCTATAAATCAACAATAAATTTTGAGCCACTAGACTCGGAGCATTCATTGTGCCTGGATTTTCTTTTGGAATCTTCAATTGAACGAAAAGAACCTACGAAAATTCCTTATTGGCGCAGTCGGAGTGATTTCAGTAAAAATGCCAGGTAAGAAAGGGTGGTCCACACTCACAAATTAAAGTTATTATTGTATGTATTGTAATGTAAAGAGTGCATTATCAATAGCTGTAGTTGTTTGGAATAGATGATATGTTATTGTAGTAAAAGTAAAATAAGTTACAGTTTAACTTATGTATGTTGATTCATTAGAAACCCCAGGGTAAGAAAGATTAGTCGGGTGAGTCATTATAATCATTAAATGATCACCGCGAGAAATATTTTAGTTTTCCGTCAGAGAAGACGTTGTTCGGCATGACTCATTAGAATCATTAAACGGTCACTGTGGGAAAAAAATGAGTTTTCTGTCATAGAAAACATTTTTCTTTTGATTTAAGTTGAGAAATATTTTAGTTTTCCGTCAGAGAAAACATTGTCCGGTGTGAGTCATTATAATCATTAAATGATCACCGCGAGAAATATGTAGTTTTCTGTCATAGAAAACATTTTTCTAATTAATGTGGAATCATCTATTCCAAGAGGTAAAGGTATATTTGGGTTTCATCAGAAACATTATTGCATATTGATATATATTTTTTATTGAACATCAGTTCAGATAATTATTGTGTTTCATCAGAAACATTATTGCATATTGGATATATATTTTTATTGAACATCAGTTCAGATAATTATTGTGTTTCATCAGAAACATTATTGCATATTGGATATATATTTTTATTGAACATCAGTTCAGATAATTATTGTGTTTCATCAGAAATATTATTGCATATTGGATATATATTTTTATGGAGCATCAGTTCAGATAATTATTGTGTTTCATCAGAAATAAAAAAAAAAATAATTATATATATAATTCTATTAAACACCAGTTCAAATAATTAGTGTGTTTCACCACACACACACACACACACAGAAACGTTACAAAATATTGGTACGTATTATTTCTTTTTCTATTGAACATCAGTTCATGTATTGTTTGTGTCAAATCTGAAACTTTGTAAAGTATTAGAATACAACTGTATTTTTAGTTGAACATCAGTTTATATAATTGTTGTGAAAAGTATAAAATTTTGTTGAGTTTTAAGTATATTAATGACTAGAAAAGAAAGAAAGTATGTTTTAATTCATATCTCAAATTGAGGAATGATTTATGGTATTAAAATATTGCTGAATTATATATATAAATCAAATGTCATTTAAGCAGAGTATCTAAGTAAAAGATATATACTCGTATATTGGGTTTTTTAATGTGAAATGTACATTAATTGTTGAAAGATTTATTCATTATTTAACTCGATTGCATAATATTTTTTTAAGAAGAGAATTGATCATATATTCATTTCCTTTTCTGTACGCGTATGACTCATGAAAATACGATTTTAACCATTGCTGAGTAAGGGGAAAAAGTGAGTGATTGCTCAAGGCATAAGCTGAAGTGTGCATTTTTTTATTAGTAGAATAAAGTGTAATAACGTTTTTTCTCTCTTTTGATTACGTTAAGGAATATTATGTCTGCCAAGTAGAACTTGTATTTATGAGTATATTTTTTTGAAGTATCTGATATGTCAAATATGATTACTAATGATTTTTTATTTTGGCTAAAAGGTTGGTTTTCTTTTATTTTTATTTGGATTTATTTTGTGAAAAGGATATAAACGCAGATATATTTTTTTAATTGTTATGAGTTATGAAAATCTTTAGAATTACAAATTTCCAAAAGTGAGATATTATTTTATACAACAGAAATCTTTCTTATTATTGTAGTAATAATATTTAGTTTAATCTAATTTTGGTCTTTCATATGTGCTAAATTTATCATCCAAGGTATAAATTTGCAAATTTTATGCGGAAGAAATACAAAACATTTATTTTTTTAAAAATAAGATCCACCTTGATTAATTAAGCATACTGTTGTGTTGTGAAATTAGAGTGTTATTATTGATTTAGGATAACTATAGTAAGGGGCGAGATGGCATTTTTAGGAAAGGGATCAAAAGTAGACCTGCAATATATGGCTACGGAAATGGGAGTTGAGGATGTCCTTGGGATGAGAGTGTTTGAGTTGAGAGTTGCTATCTTAAATAGTAAAGACTTCGACGAGGAGTTTTGTAGAGAATTTTTAAACACTATTATAGAGGAACGCGAGAGAAAAGAAGAGATAGAATTGGCTGAGAGGAAAAGAAAAGAAGAGATAGAATTGGCTGAGAGGAAAAGAAAAGAAGAGATGGAATTGGCTGAGAGGAAAAGAAAAGAAGAGATGGAAATAGCGGAAAGGAAGAGACGGGCCGATTTCGAGCAGAAGATGAGGGATATGGAAATGGAGTTCGAAACCCAGAAAAAACTAATCGAGTTGGAAGGAGAAGGTCATTTAGCAATAGCATGCCTAGACATAGAAGTGTCCACAGATAGAGGCAACATTGGAAACGAAGTGAGATCCAACCTTAGCAGTGAATCCAGACTCAAGGTTGAAGTGGAGGATAGACTCAAGGCTTATGAGGAAGCCAAAGCAGTGGAAGATAAGCGGAAGATGGAAAAGAAATAAGAATGAACGAAATAATAGCTTTGGAAGAAGAAATGAGATTGAAGAAAGAAAGATGGCTTTGTGGAAGAGCAGATGCGGCATGTTCAAGAGGAACGTAAAACAAGCATCAAAGAAGAACAGAAGTGTTTATCAGAAGAAAGATGTAAAAAGAATGAACGAGCAAAACCAATTGTTAAATGAAGAGCAGGAAAAATTGTCAGATGACGATATGGAGGTAACCCAAGCAATAGAGAAGGTTCTTGTGTCTAAAGGAGAACAAATTCAGACGCGTAGTACGGATCAATATGCCGTAGCACAATCTGTTGTTGTGGAGAAAGAAAAGGAAGAAATATCAGTTGATGTGATAAAGGATAAAGATGAGAGTAATCCCGTAATCCTTAGCAAAGAACGAATTGACTTTGATGAGGATGAAATTGAAGAAGAAAAACTAAAATTGCCTAAAAGAGAAAAAACGCAAAAACTTAAGCAGAAGGACAGTTGCCGAATTACAACAAAAGTGAATCTAAAAGCCTCAAGCAACATGGTACTCATACCCCAGCACTGGAGTCTTAGACGCGAATATTCGCAGGACAAAAGTGGAATAGGAAAACTTGCATGGAAACTGTCGGATTTTATCAAGCGAGATGGTACTGTAAAGATACGACGATCATCGCGAGAAAATCGAAGCACCAGGAAAAGAGTTCGACTTAAATTGAGACCACAAGACAATATCTACCGAGACGGGAAGGTTAGGGTTGAAACCCGACACCTAGACTTTAAGATCGTTGACCCAACGTGGATGAAAAGGGAGTTGCACGTAAATTGAGGGAGAGTGAAATAGAATTTCAGAAACGTTGTTTTAAACGACGTGCCAAACCGAAAGTGACCATTCGGGAAGATAAAGCCTCGCCTCGCTTATATTGGGACCGAGGAAAGAGGAGTAGCAGAGACATAATCATAATGTATCTTTACTCTTATTAATTTTTTTGTTAATGTTGTCGGTGCATATATGATAACCGTCACATTCAGTTAAAAGTGAAATTTTCATAGTGTAATTGGAAAAGTCTATTATTGATTGATTTATGTATTAGCTGTTTTGGAGTATAGCGTATACTTATTCTTATTATTGTTTTTTTTGTTAGTGTTGTATATGCATATATGTCAAATGTAGTTTTCATTTAAAAGTGGAATTTCCATAGTTTGCTAGGAAACCGTCTATCATTGACTTATTTACGTATTTAGCATATTTTTACCTGTGTACTCTTAGAACTAATTAAAGAATGTTATTGAGTAGCTTGATATTCATAGTAAGATAGTGCACTCTCTCTTTAACTAAGGTTTAGATGTTATGTGTGTGTGTGACTAACCTTTCTGGTAGCACCTGGTCATTGAAGATGACGCATGTGCTTCTGTTGGTGGGGCATGTAAGATTCGCCCGGAAGTTTAAAATTCTTTATAGGTGGCGCGGCCATCGAGAAGAGAGAGACTTGGAGTGGAACGAGACAGAGGGAGTGACCAACATGGCGGAGTGATAGGACATCTGAGAATGAGCGGGATAGTTGGCGATGATTTAAACAAAATGGTGTTAACAACTTAAAATTAAATGTACCTAGTTAGTTTCTTTAATATGTATTTGTGTTGTGTGTGTGTGGCTATAAATCAACAATAAATTTTGAGCCACTAGACTCGGAGCATTCATTGTGCCTGGATTTTCTTTTGGAATCTTCAATTGAGCGAAAAGAACCTACGAAAATTCCTTATTGGGGCGTTATAGATAATTATTTCCATTTTTAAGATATTAGACTACAGTCTTGAAATTTGATAAGCGGATTCCTTTCATAGAGTACAGATCCGCTACAAAATGGGTTTTGTTAAACTCGACTCCCAAGAAGCGTTGAAGAGAATTACGGGGCATGATAGGCAATTAACTCCTTTTTTAAACTATTAGACGTAAAATCTTGAAATTGAGTAAGCAGATTCCATTCATTAAGTAGAGATCAGCTATAAGATGGTTTTTGTGAAAATCGCTTCCTAAATGGTGTTGCGGGGCTTAAAGGGCGTTATTGATAAATATTTCCATTTTTAAAGTATTAGACGTACAGTCTTAAAATTTGGTAAGGAGATTCCTTTCGTGGTGTAGAGATCCGCTACAAAATAGTTTTAGGGAAAATTGATCCCCAAGGGTCACTGAGGCGGATGAAGGGGTGTAATAGATAAATGCTTCCGCTTTTCAACTAATAGACCCACCTGCTTGAAAATTAGAAGGTATGTTCTGTTCATGGAATAGAGTTCTTATACCAAAGAGTTTTGCGAAAACGGACCCCCAATGCAGTGGGGATGTGAGGGATTAAGGCGTGTTATATAAAAAATCCTGTTTTTGAATTTAACACATTTACCTGAAATTTGTTGAGCACGTTTCTTTAGTTAAAAAGAGTTTCACTAAGAATGAATTTTACGGAAATCAACTCCAGTGGGAAGCGGGGAGAGTTATTGGGGCGTATTGATTGACAAAATTCCCGTTTTTGAACTGCTAAGACTATAATAATGAAACTTGGATTGCATGCTTCTTTTGTTGAGTTGGAACTCGCTAAGAATGCTCTCAACGAGGTATTGATGATAAAAATTACGATTTTGCTTTGTTAGATTTAGACTTGAAATTTAGCACGCAAGCTTATTTTATGGAGTAGAGATACACTGAAAGTTGCTTTGGTGGAAATCCACTTGATTATTAGGTTAAGTGAGCGCAAAAAATCTTTCTACTTCTATTTTAGATATAAATAGAAATTAGATATTATAATTTATGTCCTTTTTATATCAAAAGGCGAGAGTTACAGCTATAAATATATTTTTCAATACAATCGAATTCTTAATGCTAGATATTAATATTTCATATACATGTTAACAGTATACATTTATACAACATCGTGAAATACCCAGTGAAGCGGGCGGGTAACGGCTATATATATATATATATATATATAATATATATATATATATATATATATATATATATATATATATATATATATATATATATATATATATATATATATATTTGTAAAATAAAATATTGGTCGGGTGGTATATTTATCGAGTGTTAGTATTTTTTCATTAAACATCTTCAGTGGACGTTCATTTTCTTTATTTTGATGTACACATCAAAAGCTTAGGACAAAATTGCTGTACATTTTCACGTTGACGAGACACACAAACTTGCGACGACATTAAAGCAAAGTGGACAGGAAACAAACGATAGCAACATCTTGGAGGACACAACATTAATGCACAAAGAGCAGCTATTTACATTCTTACATGATGACGGCAAAGAGGAAGAGAGCGGGATTACACACGAAGTTTGGTTTTATACCAACAGTGGAAGCGCGTGATGATTACGTAATCGTAGTTCTGATTGGATAGAATGGGCGAGACAGGGATTTCTGATGTAAGTTAGTTGATTTCGATTAAGATCAGGGTGTTAGTTTCAAACCAAACAATTAAAAGATTATTTAAATATCATTAAAAGGATGCTAGAGGGAATTATTACATTTTTATATATTTATATATCTTGTTCAAATTTTCACTCGTTAATAAAATACTTTTTATTCATCCATTCAACTTCAAATTCATTTTTTAAACTTGTAGGGGTTGACACTTGATGTTGGTACAGTTTTTTCAAATATTAATTCATTAATTCTATTTAATTGACGAACAAATAGTAACAAACAAAAATAATAGTCCAATACCATATATGAACAGGAAATTCACTCGTTGTGTCTGTGAAGTACAATGAACCCTGTAGCACGTTGAACTTCTAATCCAAAGATCGGGGTTAGAATCCCACATGTCTAATTTCTGATAATGTGATTTCTTCTTATTATGCTATTTTTTGGAATAATTAAATTTAATTAACGAATTAATAGTAACAAACAAAAATAATAGTCTAACACCTCATATAGAAAGGAAAATGGAAAACTGAAAGGAAAATCGCTTGTTATTTTGCCACAGTATTGTTATTATGTCATATGTATATACATATTTATATTAAGTATAATTATTTAACAAAAAGTATCTAAAATAAAAAATTTCTTTGTTGATCTAAGGAGGAATTTACTTAATTTTCTTTTTATATTACTTGTTAAAATGATTGCATTCTCTATAAAAAATAATAAGTACAGGTTAAATAAAATAGTGGTGTTTTTACTCTATTTACCAGGACAATTTCATAATGTTTAGAGAAGAAAGCACATTTAATCTTAAATAAGCTTCAAAAAGGCATAGGTACCCTATCACACTTTTCTACAATTTTATGTCTTTCAATTAGGAGTGAGATTGCTTGTTTAAATTCTCTTGATGACCTGGAATTTCCTGTCGGCCAAATTACATCTATATTTACTCTTGTTAATTTCCATGCAAGAAAAACTTTGTTTACAAATATATGTCGACTAAAACATAAAAAAAACCCAGTTTCCTCGCAAATTTCTTCATACAGTAGAACGTCATTTATCCGAATCAATTGGGACCGGAGACCATTCAGATACGCGATTGTTCGGATAACCGAAAACCGGATGCGATCCATGCAGTACATGAAACCGGACACTATGAAAATGTTTAAAACCATCAAGTACGGGAAACGTGCTTGAAGAAAAAGCATAAGAGGTGCAAAATGTCGCAAATTTACCTTTATTGTTGAAAATAATCACTATAAGGGGTGTGACCCAAAGTAATAAAGGGACACGCGGGGAAGGGGTTCTTAATTAAATCCACTAGTTAATTAAACACGTTTATTAGACAAAACAAACATTTACATACATAACTAGAGAACTAACAGTTGCAATAGAACTGAAAGGGATCGGAGCGCATGCTCGTACGTCCTTACAGTTCCGAAGCTTGGCCATTACTGAAGATTGTTCTAGCCGCTAGAGGGCGCGATAGTCTTTCTACTGTTCATATAAGAAGAGTTTAAACTACGGGGGGTTACATCACTTATTTTTCGCTGTACCATTGCACACCTTCGTGTTTTCACTGCAAGGTTTCTGATTCTCTTTTTTTTTTTTTTTTTTTTTTTTTTTGAGCAGCAGTAGTTGAGTAGGGCAGCACTCTGTTGTTCGTACCACTCCATAGCTGTCTCTAGCGCAGAAAAAGCGTCAGCATTTGATGCACCTTAGCTACCTTCGTTGTTGTTGTCCTCATCTTCATCCGTTTTATCGTCAACAGGGTCGGATTCATCTTGCACGGAAGTGACAATCTCGTTATCATTTAGCATTTAAAAACCACAGTCTTCTGTATCGCATGCCATCCAGGTTTCTACATCATCTTCATCGCATTCTTGAAATCTTGGGATCGACTGGACAAAGCCGGTAATCTCCTCCCTTTGGTCGTCATTGAAGTCTTTTTCGCCTTCTAAATCTGGCCGCAGCTTATTCCATGCATTATTCAGAAAACCCACTGTTTGAAAACGTATTCATATACAGTACATGTAGTTGACAAAAAAACTGCTCTGGATATTTGACGCTCCGGATAATAAACGTTCGTATAATCGAAGTGGAATATAATCGCATGGAAAATTTTGAGCTGACACAGATTTGTAAAAGTCAATATCATACAATTCAGCCTTTTCTCTACACTATGAAGTCATGTCAAGTTGATAAGTTCAAGCAGTAGCTCCACAGGTGCTGTATCAATATCAGCAGTAATGGGGTAACAGAGCAAATTGAATTCAGGCTCAATTTTCTTAAAATTCTGAAATCTTCTTGTAACCTCATCCTCTAAATTGTGCACAAGATCTCTTACTCTAAACACTTTGAGGTATTTTGTTTTCCTAAAAGCAAAAATTAAAAAAAAAATCTTTGATCGTGCACAGGAAAGAAATCTCAGTTCAAAGCGTATTTTCTAACTGTCTTGACTACCGCATAAAAACTCTTTTGGGGTCATTAGTTGCAGTGGCGTAACACACAACCCCGCACTGCGAGGGGCAGGGTTCTACGGGACCCAAATACTAACTGACACCAAGTATAGACCCTTTGTAAGATCCGGCTTGGGGCCCAAAACCTGACTTTGCAGGGCTCCCTAATCATCTCCGTTACTCCACTGGCTGGTTGTATTACCCCTGTACTAATACATGCATATTTTTTGAGTTATGGTCTGTTATTTCAATAATAGCTTCATAAATATGTCACGTTTTTCTTTCGAATAAAAAAAAAATTCATGTCAATCGAATAATACATCGTTGTTTTGTTGCAATTTAAAGTTCTATACCTCTAAAAAAACACCCTATATATGTATAGCGAAGAGAGAGAGAGTGATACTATTTCGTTTTTTCACCTTTTAATGAATTTAAAATGAAGTTTTACACTTTTTTTTTGTATCTTTTTCTACTATCGATGGGCAATGAAGATGAAAATATCAAATGTAAAACTTCTACAGCTACATTAGTTAAAAATAAATTTGTCAGATAGGTGAATGAAAAATAAATCGCATTTTACTCAGTGAACTAAGTTTTGAGTATTGCTAAAAATTACCCACATTTTTTAGTTTCATTATCTTAGTATAAATCTAAAAATTCCCGGAGGAGAAAAGAAATGAGTCCATCGAGTTCTTTTTGAGATTCAAAACAGAATTGTATTTGTTTTCTAAACTTTACAAAGCAGTTTTAATTATAAAAAAATTAACAACTTCTTTAAGCAAATTCTACCCATCGGGCTGCATGCGACGTATATAATATGATCAGAGTTAAAATATCCGACTATTTTCGGAGGCGTGATTTTGCAAAAAAAGTACTATTTAGATTAGAATACACGCATAAAATTGTTTTAAGAATATATTATTACTATAGAAAATTATATAAATGCAATAATTTGGCCAAAAATAGCTCACATGTAATTACATACTTTCAAAACATTCTCCTTCTATGAAAAATGCTTCTATAATAATAATATTATGCTTATAAATAGCTCAGACCTTTGTACAAGGTCTGAACTAGGATTTTTGAAATATACAGTTTGGAAGTAGATTTACTATATTTTAGTACATCAGGGTGAAAAAATTTTAGCAGAAAAGCATCGATTATTATTTCAATTGGGTGTAACTCTGAAAATAATGTGAATTTTTCAAAACTCCTAGTACAGGCTCTATGGAGAGCTATATATATATATATATATAGGTAGCTTAGCTATATATATATATATAGTGTTTTTTTCAGGTATAGAAGTTTAAGTTGGCATTACTTTCCAAGATGGCGACCGATTTAACAGCTGTCAAGTGATTTATTCTCAGTTTTTGGTTTGGCAATTCATCAAAACGATCATCAAGCAAAGCGTAGATTCGTTGAATGGGCCCAAAACGAGATTGCCGTTGTTCCCGATTTTCATAAGCGAATTTTGTTTAGCGATGAAGCGCACTTCTGGTTGAATGGCTACGTCAACAAACAAAACTGGAGCATTTGGAGTGAAGCTAATACACAAGTGTATATCGAAACACCGTTACATCCAGGAAAACTGACTGTTTGGTGCGCTTTATGGGCTGATGGAATCATTGGTCCGTACTTCTTCAAAAACGAGGAAGGCCACAACGTTACAGTCAATGGTGATCGGTATAGAGCCATGATTACTAACTTTTTCATTCCTGCATTGAACAATCATGATGTCCAGGAGCTGTGGTTCCAACAAGACGGCGCAACATGTCACACAGCTCGTGGCACAATCGATTTATTGAAAGACACGTTTGGTGACCGCCTAATTTCACGTTTTGGACCTGTGAATTGGCGTCAAGATCTTGTGATTTAACACCGCTAGACTATTTTCTGTGAAGCTATGTAAAGTCATTGGTCTATGCGGATAAGCCACAAACGCTTGACCATTTGGAAGACAACAGTCGCCGTGTTGTTGCCGATATACGGCCACAAATGTTGGAAAATTCATCGAAAATTGGACGTCCAGATTGGACTACATCCGAGCCAGCCGTGGCAGTCCTATGCCAGAAATCATATTTAAAATGTAATGCCACAAGATTATCTTTCGAATAAAAAATTCATTTCAATCGAATAATACATCGTTGTTTTATTGCAATTTAAAGTTCTATACCTCTCAAAAAAACACCCTTTATATATATATATGTGTGTGTGTGTGTGTGTGTAATAATTCCCTCTATAGCATTCTTTTAATTAACTCTTTTAATAATATTAAAATAATCTTTTAATTATTTGGTTCGAAACTAACCCCCTGATTTTAATCGTAATCAACTAATAATATTACATCATAAATCCCTTTCCCGCCCTTTGTAACCAATCAGAGCTCTTATTACAAGCATGTCACGTGGTCTTCAACGTCAGGTATAAAAGCCGATGTCTCTGGAAACCTCTCTCTCGGCTCGATGATCACTGAAAAATAGCTATACGCTCCGTGCTTCTCATCTTCTTCGCGAATATTCGGACTACGTATTGATCTTTTGGAGGCAACTGAGCCAGTCGTTCTACAGCTCTTTTCAGAGCTGTTAGTGTAGAACGACATCCAATTAATTTTTCCCCACCTGTTTGATTTCGACCATTGAAATGAATACGGACTACCATATGCCCACGGACTCCAGAACACCCTCAAGGCCCGTCACTCCCACTCCAACTGCCATTTGTCAACGACATCAACAACTGACTGATGATATCCAAAAGTACACCCTTATTATCCAAGGAACCGGATCCACTCTGAAATCTCTAACAACATATGGAAAATAAAAAGTCTTATTATTAATATGCCTTATGAGATAATTTACGAATAAATCTAAGTTTTAAAAAGCTATCCAATAATCTATTTTGATCTAAATTCTGATATTGATATAAATTTATGGTTTAAAGATTTTAAAGAATTTTATGTTTTGAGTTTTCTATATTAAATGGTTTGGTATGGGATAGTGGTACAGTTGTAATTTTTATAGCTATAAAGCCTGTTTATACTCCAGTAATTTTTCTTAAATGTATCTGGTTCCACTCTAGTGTTTCTTATTAATATTATATGAATCTTACCCCATCGGTTACTTTATTATATTTTGGTCCCTACCACAATTGTACTGTTTTAATGGTTTATTCTGTTTTTCAATATATGTGTAAAAATTTTTATTTCTCAATTATATTTAAATTTATTGATTGGGCAGTCAAACTTGAAACTCCACTTAGTATTGTGAATGTTATTATAAAAATATCATTTTAAATAAGTTTCCAGAGATCTCGGGTTTATATTTTTGAATTTTGATTTTGAATGTGAGAAATGGTGCTATTATGGTTTTTTCAAGTGTTTATTGAATTCTTACCAATGTTTTAATAATTTTATTTTGAGAATTTTATACTGATACTATTTGATATAATTTTTGTAGCCTTAAGAAATTTTATTATAAGATTTACTGTATTACAATGATACAATTTCTTTGATATTAAAATGAGCAACTTTTAATGCTTATAAAATGATAATGGTCTGAGAGCACTTAGGCTGAGAAGATATAAGTAAATAATTTTTTTAAAAAAGCGAATTTTAACATACATAAGAAATACTAATTAAAAAAGGTTTTGTAAGGATTGTGCATAGTGAGTACCTCAAAGGACTACACCTTTGACTGTCAAAATACTATTGCCTCCTAACTTGCACCTTTTTAAGAGATAAAGCATAACATAAATACAAATAAATCATAAAAAGTTTAAAAAATATATTCTTTTTTGGTTGACTTACAATTTCCAGTCTTGGGAAAATCTGTTTTTGAAGTTATGGTGCAATATTACACGATAAGAAGGAAAACTTGTCTTAATGATTGTGCAAGGCGTGGGTCAATCTCTTAAATTGTTTTTTCTAGCCTGTTTTCACTCTCAGTGCTCTTTTTTGTATACAAATTTGAATCTATTTTTATGAATTTATTTTTGTATTTTAGAAATTTTAATGTGAATTTTTATTCAACAAGGTACTCCCAATGCAAACTATTGGAAGCAACAATGACCTTTTAATCAATCTCAATTTAGACACCCCATTTATTTGTGACTCATCCTTGATTACTAACACTGATTCTCAGAGCTCGGAGAGCCTTGTTAAGATTCAACAAATCCCAAATTAGAGACAAGATTCCTCTGGCCTAGCATATTTATAATTACCAGTGTCCGGACACGTCTCAACCTTGTCAGGTCTAGCTAACTTGGACAAGTCCACTACTTCCCAAACAAGACCAGGAAAGAAATGACTTTCTATGTACAGATATTTTAATACCTCTACATGATGTATGCAATTCACAAATATTTTTGAAATTTATTTTCTATTTCCATTTTATTTCAAGTGTTTAATAACCTTATTTTGATAATTTCGCAGTGTGCAATCTTATATTTTATAATTTATTTATGTATTTTTTTTTCATATTTTTCTAAGACCATATTCTCCATGTTCAAAATCATATTCATGATAATGTTTAAGAGAAGGGAAATTTTTAAATAATGTTAATCTGAAATTTTAATTTAAAATTTAATATCTCTGTAAGATACGGGTGTGTGTCAAGGGTCCTGGTGCACACACGCGTCTTGTGGAGGGGGGAAATGTAATAAGTCCCTCTAGCATTCTTTTAATTAACTCTTTTAATAATATTAAAATAATCTTTTAATTATTTGGTTCGAAACTAACCCCCTGATTTTAATCGTAATCAACTAATAATATTACATCATAAATCCCTTTCCCGCCCTTTGTAACCAATCAGAGCTCTTATTACAAGCATGCCACGTGGTCTTCAACGTCAGGTCTAAAAGCCGATGTCTCTGGGAACCCCTCTCTCTCCGCTCGTTGCTGTGTAGTCATGTAACCGGCTGCGGCGCGTTCTGTGTGTGTCTTTGTCTGTGTTGTGTCGTCCATGTTTGCTTCTTGTATGTGTAATGCCGTCCCTACTGGATCTTAATGTGTTCCCGCATGTGAATAAAAAAGGATTTTCGATTTCCATGAGTGCCTCTTCGATACTACCCTACTCGACCATGCTACACGTAACATAGAAAATCACACCACCGGCCACGTTCAACCATTGGTTCTCCATTATTTAATCAACCACTCGCCCCGTCTTACAATATATTTACCACTCAACGAAATTGTTCCAGAACCATTTCATATATATATATATATATAAGGATAATTAAATTAGATTAAAAATTAAATTCCCTATCTAGCAATTAATTCATATTTTTTTTCATTTGATCTTCCAAGTATCAAACTAATCACCCATTTATTTCTTCCGAACATATGGCCTAGCCAATAAACATGTCTAATTCCAGACCGTTATATTTAATAGCCCATATGTCAGCATTAACTTTCAAGTACACTCATAAAATCCGCGATACTTATTACATATGCTTTTTAAGTGGTAAAAGACTTAGATTTCACTTTGGCGTTCTTTTTCTCTCTCCCTCTCAGCGTCAGAACTTGTACAGATTTCATCGAATAAAGATCCATTTTTAAAAAACTAAGTCTGATTCTGGCATCAAAACATGTCATATATATGCAAAATATTATTATTATAGAAGCATTTTTCATGAAAGTAAAATGTTTTGAAAGTAAGTAATTCTATGTTCCATTTTTGCAAAAAAAAAATGCATTTAAATAATTTATTATTATAATAATATTCTGAAAACAATTTTATATATGTGTATTCAAATCTAAGTGGCACTAAATATTAAAAAAAAATATTCGTTTGGACGCTTTTACAAGATTACGGTCTCAAACATAGTCGTTTATCTTAAATAATTTTACCTGCCTTTATATACAATATTTTTTAAAAATTATAATATGAGAGTTCAAAGCTGAATAGAGAAATAACGTTTTGAGAGGTTGAATTCAGAAATCTTTAGAAAGTACGTATATATAGTAAACGATAAGAACAGAAGATATTTATGTATTCAATTATTGTAAAGAAAAATACTCCTTCTGTCCCATAATAATAGTAGCAGTTCAGGAATTTAACCATTTGATACCCATATCCTCTTTAAATAAACAAAGTTAATTTTTTTTACTCTTCCATAAATACCTGAACAGACTCCATTCCCATTCTTGTTCATTCTATATCGTTTGCAAAATTGCAGCAAAATGAATTCAATCCAAAATAACGAAATAGACGCACTTCTTGGGATCAAAAAGTATATGCTAATTGCAGGTAGAATAGGGAGAATAAGGTCACCGCCAACAAGGCTAGAAATGTTTTCAAATGCAATAACAGGGGTTGGCAACCTTTTAGCTGCGGTGTGCCAAACCAATCTTCCAATATGATTCAGCGTGCCATCCTGTAGGACGTTTTTGAATAAAATCGATTCTCCAGATATCGATTCTATAGATAACCACTGATCTATATTTATATATTATTTGCTAACTTAATATAATCCGCTCTAGTCTTAAAGCTTAAGCAAATTGTCTTACCGCTATTTCCTTGGAGAACAGCTACAGTCCTTAAATCATCACTATACTCTTCAATCCGACTTGACCCTGCTAAGGGTCGGACCCACTTATTACTCAGCTTAAATGGCACTATTAGACCAACTCACAGAACTCATAGGATACACTAAGACTCTTCTCTTAGAACTTTACCTCACTTCACATAGCTTTACTTAGCACTCAACGCGAATACTAACGTTCCAATGTATACAATTCCTAATCTGCACGCTCTCTTCTTGGGTTGGTTGGAAAGAATTGCCATTCTGGCCCCAAAGAAATCCCAAGAGGATTAATAGAAGAAATACCGATAAAGCCCCGTCACAATAGTTAAATCTAAAAGATAAATAAAATTTTTAATGTGATTCTAATGCTTGTACCGCTTTAACTTCATATAGTAAAATCAGGGGTTAATGATTTGTGACTTTCATTTCAACAATTTCTTTGTGGACTCGAAATATTTTTCATATAAGGAAAGATTTTTTTTTACTTAGATGTGCAGAACCAAAAGTGGAAAGCAGAGTACACGCAATTTTTTCTCTTCAAACAATTACATTTTTCTAGCGATGACAATCAATAATTTACAAAAAAGCTTTAATTTTATTTTTAGAGCTATCTTTCAAATTTTTTCGTAATTCCGTAAATGTCCATCATTCTGAAGATGTTTGTCAAATTAGGTCCATTACAAATTTATCAACTTCCATCCACTCAAAAATTGACGAATATTTAGAGTAGTACAGAGGGCCACTGCGAATTTTTCCGCGTGCCACATGTGGCACGCATGCCATAGGTTGCCGACCCCTGAGCAATAACATTCAAGTTCGTCCATTAAAGCAAACTCTGTTCTTATGGATGTCCGCTATGATGGAGTGGAGTATTTCCCTACATTAACTGCAAATACAGCTCAAAGATGCAAATTGGAGTTAAGTTCCAGAAAATCTATACATATTTTTGCATCAAATGTAAAATGTATTTGTACATTGTTGGTGAATCTGACTATTTTTATCTTTTTTATCTCCAAGATGGTTAAAAAAACAAACATAAATATGCGTTTATGCATCCTATGTATATGCATTGGAGCCACTGTGGAGGACAAACTGTAGTAATTATTTAAAGAAAAATTTTAATAAAATCATTATTTTTCATTTCTTTTAGGCAATTTTACATGTAAAAAACACAAACGTTTTCGCTTAACTTCTCTAGAATATTCTTGAGCAGCAAAAGGTTAATATGTTCTGTAATAATAGCAGCAAAAGGGAAAATATAAACATAGAACACAATATTTATTATAAAAAACTATACTAAACTAAACAATATAAATTAAAAAATTTTCCCCTAATTTTTATTTTAAGTATTTACCTAGTTTCTGGAATTTTCAATAATTTCTAAACCGTAATTTAAACTCGTAGCAATGATCATGAGGTTGCAAAGCTTTGTTATCCTTAAATGTGTAAGCTTTAAATTATTGGAGTCATCACTCTTCATTGCTTCCAGCATAACTTGTTGAAATGACAGTAATGTATTATCCATTATTTGGGAGAAATATTATCAAAGGTTATGTTTACCGCTTTATCAAGTCATCAATATTATTCAGAAAGGCTTAACGTTTCAGTGACTGCATTGAAATCTTTGTTTGAAACCTCTCTTTTTTCATCTCACTTTTACAATAGGTTAATATTCAACTGAAATAAAACGATTTAGATCAGCGGATGAAAACAACTCGTCTATAACTCATAAAAATTAGGTTAGTCTAAAAATTGAAATGAGTTAAAACAAGGTACAGATGTCATGGAACATTGATGCGGCTTTGTTCAATATAATTTACAATACAATTCCCATTTAAATAATCATTAACTTTATTGATATGGGACGAAAAAAATATTAACCCCTAAACTGAGTTGCCCGTATGTGGTAGGGCTACCACAACTGGCTTGCCCGCCCGCTGTATGGTCAATGATATTTTAATCTTTTTATCTTTGATTTGCACATATTTTTAATTCTTATAATAAGATTTTTGTGCAAGTGTTTCAAAAAAAAGAGGTTCATGGTACTGAAATATTTTCCTCCTGGATTTTCTTTGAGGTAAAAGCAGGAATTAAGATTCTTGAAAATATTCGATAAAGAACAGGAATTGTCGAGGAAATGTGCAGTTTGTTGCTTGAGAAGAAATGAAAAAGGAAAGATAATCCAAAGAGCAGATATTATTTCTGTCCCCTTTGCAAATTAAGACTTATTATTACACCATACTTCAAATTGTGAGTGCATATAAATATGTACACACGCACACAGTCCTCAACTGTTTGAAAAAGAGGGAAAACATGAATTTGTTTTGTAAATATGAGAGAAATTCTTGTAGCATGACATACTTCATAGAATGCAGAATGTACTTATAAAAAGCAAACATTTAGGGGGATTTTTGTGCACCACAATTATAAAATAAAAAATAGCGTGGAGACATTAAAATAGAAAATTTAAATAAAATTCTTTTATTTTTGTATTCTGTTAAGTAATATTCTCAGTTGTATGAAATAAAAAGTTGGCCTCTTTTTTTATACATTTGACCGTTTAATGCATTAATTGACCGCTAATAGATTAATGCAGCGTTCCTCAAACTGTGGGGCGTGCCCCCCTTGGGGGCGTGATAGTTCTATAAGGGGGCGCGAGCTTGTTGAAAAATCGAAAACTAAAGATTATTTTTAAAAAATTACTAATTTACCGAAATAAAGCAAACAAAATATATTTTGTCATAATAAGAAATAAAAGACACATTTACATTGATGTAATGCACTTATAAAGGCATCAGTACTGCACAATGTATTTTATAATTAACTTAACAATACTAAGTCAAAAACAAGTGAAATAATTGCCAGTGACCCCATGGGCTTGTCATATACAAAATTATATACAAAAACTAACACTTGTCTTGATAATTTGTACGGTTTATGATTAGTCCCTTAACTAAGTCTAATATATTGTAGCTTTAACATCAAAGTATAGTATTATTGAATTCAATATATTGTTATTGTATGGAGGAAGGAGCGGTGAAAATTAGGATTGAATATTGGGTCGTAAATATTGGAAGTTTTAGAAGCACTGGATTAATGTATTGGAGAAATTGCTTAAGACATTTCTCAAAAGAAAAGATATTTATTTCTGGTATTTTATCCAATATAAAGACATTATAATTGGTTTAATCTGTTCTCCAAGGCAACAGTCTTGCGTCATAACACTATATCTCACTAGCCGAACTATCCCTTATTCATACTGGTTAAATGTTAATAAATAATAATAAAATTCAACTATTATAGCAAGCATATTTTTTAAGGAGGATTAAACTTGGTGCAATAAAGTGTTTTTAAAAGTTGGAAAACCTTTATATTTTGTGTTTACATAATAAATTAAACGAACTGTAATTTGGACTCACACGCATAGTAATAAATGATTTAACATAAACATATATTTGAATCTAAAAGAGAATTAACATGCTAGAACAACATCTCTCAAACTGTGGGGAAAACCCCTCCAGGTGGCATGATAATCCTAGATGGGGGGCAAGAGCATATCGAAAAGTCGAAAATAACTACTATTTTAAAAAATTGTTAATTTTTTAAAACAAAACAAAATACATTCTGAGTAGAAAGGAAATCTAAAATAAATAAATAAATAGGCGTATCCTATTACTTAATGTAACTTACACAAAATATATAGTTCTTAAAAGTGACATATACAAAATTTAATACTTATCTTGATAATTTGTGCAATTTATAATTAAGGCCGTATTACAGCTGAAGCGTCAAAGTACATTGTTATCATATGGTGGGGGCGATGAAAATTATGGTTGAAAATTGGGTCGCAAATATTGAAAGTTTGCGAAGCATTGTATTAGAAAGGTAAATGAAAATGAATAAATGGAAATTTGAATAAAAATTTTAACAAAAAAGTAGTAGCATTGGTAAGTTTCTGCGCTCTGGGCTATGGGACAACCTGAAACAGATAAACAACAACAAAAAATTAAATGCTTTAGGCTGTCTTCGGTAAAAGTACGAGAGTTTGAACTAAACGCGAAGCACATTTTCAGACAGAAAAATGCCTCAATTTCCATGGAAATTTGTAGAATTATAGCTCGTATCTCTATTAACAATATAATGTTTTTAAAAATTTCAAAATATTCCATGAATACTTCCTTTTTCATTTTAATACGGAATGGCTTAGCCCATTTAACATTACGGTATAGGAGAAAAAACGCGAAACATATTTTATACAAAAAAAAAATGAATCAAATCTGTTAAAAAAGGGAAGTATGATAAAAAATGCTGTTTTCTAAAGGATAGTGAAGCCAGAATATCATATTAATTTTTCATTTCTTTTATATCTGAAAAATGTTCCAAATTCGGGTCCTATTCTGTAACATTAACGGAAAACAGCATTAAATATCATATATATATATATATATATATATATATATATATATATATATATATATATAAAGCATCTTACAAAATACTTTTTTAAATTATAAACCTCGACGGGGAAAAAATAAATTTGTAAGAACAGAATCAAAAAATTATTTTAAACAGATAAAATAGATCTACGTTTAATTAAACTACAATCACTAACAGTTAAATAAAAGAAGAACACAAACCGTGTTGCCAAAATATTAATTTTTTAAACAATACTTTTTTTGTGATATTTTACTTAAAAATTATTGTAGTTCTGTTACAAAGAGCAAACAAATGTCTATGCGTGTGAATATAAGTATATGTTCAATGATAAATAACATTAGTGATGTTTGAAAAATACATCCTACATGGATAGTACAAAACGTTTAAAATACAAGTACCTATATATTATACTGTCGACTTATTTAATAAAATCGATTTTACTATTAATAATTAATAATTTTAAATAATAATGTATTTTGAATTGACATATACCGTTGAATGTTATTACCTAATTATTTCATTATTTGCTGTTATTAATAATACATCTGAATCTTTTAAGACTTGTAGATAACGTACTTTTTCAACGCAAGTTGTACAACTTAAAGGGGGAAAAGTGGGAATTATGAGTTTACAATTGATAAATCTATAATACAAATATTCGTCTCCACTCGGTGCGAAAGCTATCCAATAAGGATCCACTTTTAAAGGATGAACTCGTAAAATCCTGTTTTATCCCGATACTTGGCGGGAATTATGAGTAAGATCCGGAAAAAGACTATAACTCTTCATTAAGTGTTTAAGAGAGGACACAACTTCCGCTAGAAAAGAGCTACAGAGTATAGCTTCTGTTAGTAACTTTAGGAACTTGCACCGTTGCTTTTTCCAAATTAAAAAGTTTGTTTTTATTATATGTGTTATTCGAGTAAGCAATGATACTTAAAAGAACAGTAATAACAAAGTTTTGCAGAAGTAAAGTCATCCGTGGTTTTAGACTTAAGCAAGATGTATTTTATTTTCTTAATTAAAATTTATCTATAATTGTGTGTATTTATTTCGGATTTTTAAATGTATTCATAAAACTACTCAGTGTTTTTTTTCCAGGTATAGAAGTTTAAGTTGGCATTACTTTCCAAGATGGCGACCGATTTAACAGCTGTCAAGTGATTTATTCTCAGTTTGGTTTGGCAATTCATCATGAATAGACTCACGCCTGAACAACGCTTTCAAATTGTGCAATTTTATTTCGAAAATAATGGTCGATTTTCATAAGCGAATTTTGTTTAGCGATGAAGCGCACTTCTGGTTGAATGGCTACGTCAAAAAACAAAACTGCCGCATTTGGAGTGAAGCTAATCCACAAGTGTATGTCGAAACACCGTTACATCCAGAAAAACTGACTGTTTGGTGCTCTTTATGGGCTGGTGGAATCCTTCTTCAAAAACGATGAAGGCCACAACGTTACAGTCAATGGTGATCGGTATAGAGCCATGATTACTAACTTTTTCATTCCTGAATTGAACAATCATGATGTCCAGGAGCTGTGGTTCCAACAAGACGGCGCAACATGTCACACAGCTCTAACCACAATCGATTTATCGAAAGACACGTTTGGTTACCGCCTAATTTCACGTTTTGGACCTGTGAATTGGCCTCCAAGATCTTGTGATTTAACACCGCTAGACTATTTTCTGTGGGGCTATGTAAAGTCTTTGGTCTATGCGGATAAGCCACAAACGCTTGACCATTTGGAAGACAACATTCGCCGTGTTATTGCCGATATACGGCCACAAATGTTGGAAAAAGTCATCGAAAATTGGACGTCCAGATTGGACTACATCCGAGCCAGTTGTGGCACTCATATGCCAGAAATCATATTTAAAATGTAATGCCACAAGATTATCTTTCGAATAAAAAAAAAATTCATGTCAATCGAATAATACATCGTTGTTTTATTGCAATTTAAAGTTCTGTACCTCTCAAAAAAACATCCTTTACATATGAAATGATAATGGTGCTTTAGAAATGTCTAATCTGTATTATGCAGTTTGAATTAGAAATTGAAAGAGATTTATTTAAATAGTTTCTTCGTCTACCTTAAAAAGTGTTTTAGTGATTTTTTTTTACGGTTAAGATGCTTATAGTTTTAATACTTTATTAAAATATTTTAATCGAGAAAATTAATAATGATGTAAAATATACATACATATGATTTTATTAGTAATGAAAATTAGGGTGGATCGGAATTTTTTATCAGAATTTCAAAACCAACCTATGAGGAAAAGATGTTCTTCGGTATACAGATGACAGGAAAAATTAGAAAAAAAAACTGCCACAAGGGGAAGGAAGTTTAGGTATTAGAGCTGTTTTATGAAAAAAAGTCAAAGTAATTTTTTTAAACAGGCATTTTAGCCCTTTTTAACTACCCGTACTAACATACATCTCCTCAACGCCCTCATCGGGGAGGGGGATCAGAATTCTAGGGAAACCAAAAGCCTATGGTAAGTTATGGTTTTGCAATTCCTTGTAAGATATGGCTGGGTGCACAAAACCTGATTTTGCAGGGGGCTCCGTTATTCTTTGTTACGCCTCTCACTATACATCTTGTAGTTACTAAACAGCTACAAGAAAAAAACACATCAGATTCAGTTAACACAACTTCTTTAGTATCAATATTTTTAAGCTACTGTTAAAGTTCAGTGAAAGAGAAAAACCGAAAAATACTTTGCAGATCTCTACTCAAGAAAAGAAAAGCGTTTCTTAAATTTCAAATCTGTGGATTCAATATTTCAAAAACGGAAACTTTTTTTAAATCTAAAACACTCTTGCAAATCCGGTTGCGTGGTAGTTGCGGACGTGGTATTTGCGGACACATAACATTTCGTGGTTTGAGCGGACACATTTTTACCTCCATCTTAGAACAGATAAAGGTAACAGATAAATAAGGAAATAGATACTTTTAGAAATCACAATTATAATTCGAAACATCGAAAAATCTGGGAAAATGTCTAAAATCTTTAAGTTTTGTAACCAGGTGAGACTAAATTCATTGGTAAATGACATTTATGCCTTTATAATAAAGGTTAGTTAGTAATTATATTTACTTGTATTTATTTTTCTTTTATTTACTTGTATTTATTTTTCTTTTATTTACTTGTATATGTTTTATTTACTTTACTTCTAGTATTTATATTTACTTACATTAATGAAACTAATTAATTTTATGGTAATTGCACCTGTTCTAATATTTATTTGACACTACAATACAAATCCCTGAAATTTGTCCATACCCTTCATTATACCGTTACTTACTATTAATTTTTAAATATTTCTCTGAAATTTTTTATTTTTATTACATTTCACTATGTTTAAAATGTATTTTCACGTATAATATCTTAACAATTCAAAATAAATAATTAAATTTGATTGGGAAAAATGTATTTATCCTTGTAATTCGATGAACTTCGGTAAAAAAAAAAAGCGTTATCTCACGTGAAAGAGATTTGCCAATTAAAATACTGTTTTAAATTACATTTGTGATTTTTAAAAGTATTTATTTCCTTATTTATCTGCAGCCTTTATGTGTTCTAAGATGGGGGGGGGTGATATGTCCGCTCAAACTCCGAAATGTTATGTGTCCGCAAATACCACATCCGCAACTACCACGCCACCTGCAAATTCTACTCCTAAGGTGTTGATTTCCGCAAAACCCGTTCTTAGTAGATCTCTAAACAAAATAAACATATTTACCGCGAATTTCAGGTTTCTAGATCTAATAACTCAGAACGGAAAATTTTGCCTGTAAAATCCCCACAACTCCCCTTGGGGCTCTATTTTCGTAAAACCCATTCTTAGCGAACTAGAGGAACATGCCTACCAAATTTCAAGTCTGTAGGTTCGATAGTTCCAGCGTTATTGTGATCAGTGAGTGAGTCACTTTCCTCCTTTATATATAGAAATTCTGCCTTACTTTATATTAGTACAGAATGTCTTTTGGAAGTTAAGTTTTAGGCATAGCTGGAGATCAGTTCAAGCACCGTCGTTTTATAAAGCTCTGATTATTATGACGATCCTACACAGAAATCCTATAACCTTAGCTTTTGACAATAACACTTTGTTGCGGCCTGAAGGTCGTGGGTCTGAGAGGGTTCGAGGAAGATGCAGACGTGATCATAAGAATAGCTACTTTTATTCTATGTTTAGTACTTCATGAAGTGTAGAAATTTATAACTTAACTCTCGGAGCAATTTGAAATCCTAACCCGTAATCCGATAACTAGACAATTGAAAGTACTCATCTGGATTAAAACTCCTTGTTAAGATTCTTCTCGAAGCGCGATAGCTCGATCAGCTCCAAGGTTGATTACTTCACCACTTCCTGGTGGACTCAACATCGACTTCTAATCTCAAGACGCGGGACTACTCGATCACTGTGTGTGTTCATCTATTCCAATACTTAGATTTCCCACTTAACGACCAACGATTAACCATTAACTCACATATTCAACGACAGGCACTTAAATATTAGTTACATTTGCTTAAAATCAAGCTCTAAGGAAAGCGGTTTTTAAACTAAAACCACAGTTGAAAAATATTTTCCCAAAACAGGATTAGAATAAGAACCCGAATAGAGTGGTACCCGTCACAATTTATTTTTTACTAGAAGAATGAGACAGGATATATACTTCTAAATTTTTAATTCTTATTGTATCATTTCTCACGTGAATATATTGCGGTGGCAAACAACTATGTAATCTGATGGTAAAATACAATGAGGGAGGGGGGAATCACTTTTTTTCCGAAATACTCAACAACAGTTGTAAAGAGAATAAATAGATTTTAAAATATAACATTCTAATTTCCTAGATATGACATTTCATTTGTGCAAACACATACAAGTAATGGTGGAGGGAGGGGGCTGGTTTTATTTTAATTGATGATATTTTGTTCAAAGAAACATCTTTTGAATTAAAAGCTACACTGGTGTGCAAAACTTAAGCAACAATGTAAAAATTAAGCAGATAATCATGAAATTGCAGAAAAAGAGAGGTCTGGAGATCAGTACAGTGAACACGTAAGTCAGTAGAAACGTCATGCGTATGCAAATATCAGGAACGAAACGTCAGAAGCGACGTGAGCGTACGCAAAACGCGTGATGTCGGCGCGTACTGTTCAACAGTAAAATAAAATGAAGGACGCAGACGTAATTCAACATATTCCCTGCAAGTGCCAATGAGTCAGTTCGTGAAATATGGTTAGAAGAGATCACCTGGACGACTTCACACGTGGAAGAATGGTCGGAAAGTTGGAGGAGGGGCATACCGTCACCAGTGTAGCTGCAGAGTTCGGAATCAACAAAAGTGTCATTTCGCGCGCTTGGAAAGAGTTCCAAATCACAGGTTCAGCCGTTAGAAAGGTTGGTGGTGGCCGCCCGAGGACGACTACTACAGGGGGATGACCGATATATCATCCTGCTGGCGAAAAGAGGTCGACGGCAGTCAGCAAGCGTCATTGCTCAGCAACTCTCTACAGCAACGGGGCGACAAGTGTCGCGGTTTACTGTGACCAGACGCCATCACAAAGGGGGCATATTCGCCCAACGTCCTGAACGCTGCCTCCCGTGGAAAGTTGACCACCGACGCCACCGTTTACAGTGGTGTAGAGAGCACAAAAACTGGACAACTGTCAATGGAGTCGTGTCCTCTTTACGGATGAGAGTCGATTCAGTATCAGAAGCGATTCTCAACGCTTTTTGATTTGGAGAGAGATCGGGACCCGGTTTTATCCCAGTAACATCAAGGAAAGACACCATTACGGTGGTCCTGGAGCTCTTGTCTGGGGAGGCATTATGCTGAACGGGCGAATTGAGCTCCACATTTTCGATAGAGGGTCTGTAACTGGGGATCGCTCTTGTGAGGAGGTACTTCTTCGCCATGTGCGTCAGTTCCGAGGTGCCATTGGCCCAGACTTCATTTTTATGGATGACAATGCACGGCAACATTGAATTTTTGCTGTTGAGGAGCTGCTGGAAAGTGAAGATATCGCTCGAATCAATTGGCCGCAGATTTAAATCCCATCGAAGATGTGTGTGATGCTTTGGGGAGACGTATTGCAGCACGCTTACATCATCCGTAGAACACCCAACAACTCAAACAGATGCTGATTGAAGAATGGGCACTCCTACCTCAAGAAATGTTGCACCAGCTGGTTCTGAGTATGCGGAGACGGTGCGAAGCAACCATTGCAGTGAGGGGAGGGCATATACCATATTAAGGAACATCTGCTTGTTGTTCTTCCTGTTGGATAGACCATCATGAGTCACGATACTATGCGTTCAATAAAGCTTGTTTTTGTTTGATTCCATACCGTATGCATTGTATTCCTTTTTCAGCGCCGATGCTTTCGTCATCCTTTACATACATAATACTCTCCCTCATTTCTGAATTTCAGATGATTTTTCGTGAACTTGTGGCAATAAACCAACCTGTTGCTTAAGTTTTGCACACTAGTGTAGTCTTTATTCTCACACATATATAAAAACTATTGAACAACATTAAGCGTTTTGACGTCGCAGAAAGCGGGCAAGAGACAAAAACGGGATGCAGTTATTTACGAGTTACGAAGACAAAGAGAAAGATACAAAGAACTCTCGCTATTTATACGAACCAGTGAATGTCGTGAGATTTTTTCTAACGGAAGCTATGTTTGGTCAGAAACTACCACCTGATAGTTTCTGATGCAATCTTAAATTCGATTACAATTAAATCCCGATTAGGTGAATAAGCCAGTTTAATAATTAAACGCGGGTCCTGAAGGAATGGACCATCGATAATTAAAAAATTACTAAAAATGATATTAATGGGAATTATTACATATGCATAAAATGTTCCAAAAATTTTAGAATAATTTTATTTCGAACATTGAGTAAAATTCATTTTATTATAAAGTATATATAAAATAATATCATTTGGTATTTTCAAAAGGACCACTTGATTTAATATCATAAATAGAAAACTATTTATTTAGCATTATTTTTAGAATAATTTTATTTACAACTGTTAGCTAAATCCTTGAAAAATATTAAAGTCAAACCGTTATGCAGATTTATTATAAAATAATTTAGTAATAGGAGATCAATAGAACTTATTAGAAAATCATTTGACACCAATCAGTCATTTGTTAATTATTAAAAATTTGTAGTAATTAATAACTCATTAAAGAATTGATATTAATGCATTAGTAGAGCAATATGATACACTCGTACTGGTCATAAATTATTTAGAATTTGGGAATAAAAATCAATACAGAATCACTCAGAGTTTATTAATAAAAGCGTAGCAGAATTACAGTGTACAGCTATATAATTTAATTTTACAACTTTATGGTTACATTAACCCTTTAAGCGGTCAATTATTTTACCAGAAATGCTTTAAAAAAAGCATATTTTTTATTGCATATAATTAAGTACCATACTTAATAGAATAAGAATATTACGATTTTTTTTATTTTTTTTTCACTTTTAAAGCTTTTACAACATTTTTTATTTTACAATTTTGGATACAAAACCCCCTATAAATGTTTGATTTTTTTCTAGTACATTCTGCATCTGTTACATCTCGCTCTGGTGTCACCGCTTCACTAAATTTCTCATTGACATGTTTTAGAACTGGTCAAACTTTTACTAATTTTGGGCATTCATGATTTTGTGGGTCAAATGCTGCATTATCAGAAAAATGCAAGTAGCGTTGCAAAAGGCAGAATCGGCGATGAGACATTATTTTAGAGAAAAAAGGTGTATTAGTTGAATATCTTTTGCTTCAATAATGATCTCAATTCCAGGTTTCTTTACAATTCCTTGAAGTATATTGAGAGCGAAAAATACATGCAACTCTTCCACAGTAGTTTCTACCCAAAATTTACTCTTTGAGAATTGTCTTGCAACACTGGATTGGATGCACTGTTTAGCATATTTATTTGTCTCTTCCACATAGAAAAACACGGATAAAAATCATTTCATTTACATGGACAAGCCATGTTGAAAAATAATAATACTAAATAGTCTCTTTCAATAATGAAAAATGCGGGCAAACCAGAAAAGGAAAGGAGAAAATATCGATGCCGTACGCCGTACGGGCAAACCAGATGAGGCCAATTTCGGGTAGCACGTACACTGTACGGGCAAACTGCTTAAGGGGTTAACGGCTCAAAATGTATTAGTGAAGTAATTTTATGAAAAATTTAGTTTACAAAATCACACTATAACTTTCACTATAAATATTTGCACAAAAATGTAGAATGTAAAAAAAAAGAGTTTTATTTCGGAAATTAGGCATGTTATGAAATGTGTTTGGTGTATAGTTCTGTGTATAGAGATTTTTATCAATGCGATAATGATGCAGTACAACAGTGTCAAGAAAAGACATGTAATATTGTAGCCATTCTTATTATAATAATTGTAACTGATTGTCCCAACTAACAGAAGTGCCCTCTAGCGACCATTCATCTTCAGTAAAGGCCAGGTGAGGAGACAGCATGATCGCTAAGAAAAACTGTTCATGTGTTTTGCCCAATGTTTTTTTTCGCGTGCGTTTTCTTTGAGTAAACTAACTTAAATTGATAAATGATCGTTACGCTAACAAAAACTTCATTGAACCTAGCCCCGAATTTACCTCATTTAGTTTAAGGGGGTCCGGCACGTCCATAGGAGCCCATGTTAAATTGCGTAAGTTTATGTACCTTTTTCTCATGAACTACTTATTTCTCATAAATAAAAAAATACAGTAGGTTATGTGTACTGTCAATAACACTTTAACGAAGGGTTTCGTCTTTTTGTTAAAAATTAAATTAATTATGAATTTTTTTAAAAATTAACCAATTTTCCCTCCTAAAATTTAGTTTAAAAAAGCCATATCTAAACAAGTTTGCAAGATATATCTAATTCCCTCCATTAACATGTTTAAACATGTTAAAAATCTGATCATTGAAAATTTTAGGATTACATTATAAGTAGTTTTTGAGAAAAAGGTACATAAATTTAAAAAGTTTACATTTTGAGAAAACAGGCTTTAAGGTTAAAATTTGTAATTTTCTGAGCATTTACTTTTTTTAGTACTTTCCAGAAGCATACGAAGCCTCTTTTTAACTCTCTGCTCATACAAAAGATTTTTCTAATTTTCTCTTTTTCATTATTTTTTACAATTTTGACTTTTTTGGGGGGATCTTAAGATGCTTACGTCGGGCTACACAAATCCTACGTGTATTTAGATTTTTGAAGCACGACTCGCAGTTATAACTTGATTCAATATCCCACTGTTTTAAGATCATTAATTTTGCTACATGACTCATATTGAACTGTGCAATAGCCATATTTAAGCCTAATTTCCGATTTTTCAATTTCACAAATGTAGATGTTAGAATCACTCACCATATGGTGTTATTAACTGACTCATTTGGATTCTGGTTCATGTTCTGTGGGTCCAATAAAAACACTTTCTTAATAACATAGGATCACCTAGACCTCTAAACATTGGCTTCATTTAATTCATTATAGTGTATGTGTTTATAACCATAGTGCTTTTCATTACATTCAGCTTCTGTCTTTTGAAACGTGCACCTAGTATTTATAATCGCAGGATACAGTCCATGTTGGGGGCTCTCGTTTTTGAAAACATAAGATGAAAATAAACAGCCCAAACAGAAGTTTTCATGCTGAATAGATCATTGATATTATTTCTAATAGCCATACTATAATATCTTTGAATTTTTGATATTAAAATGGAGGTGGGTCGGTTACGATCTCTTAGGCTTTTCCCCTCATTTAACTCCCCCCTCTGTTTCACTTTTACGATCCAAAAGACGTGTACACATACACTTTTGAATAAGCCCAATACACTCTAGCTTTTCCACTTAAACATCATATGTATTCGCACTCATCAGAAATTTATGCAAGGAGAAACACAGCTGCTCCTAGCAGACCTCATTTGATGGCCGTCAAGGAGTAGCTTCATTTAAAAAAATAAATAAAAATACCTCCAATTGTCGAATTTTCTCATATCATATATCATTTTAAACAGAAATATTTGAACTTTTAGAAAATATAAAAAAGTGAAAATTGTGATAATTTAAAAAAAAATTATTGTGCAGGACCCTCTTAACCTTTTTACGTCCTACTCTATACAGTATTATTTAAATTGCTAAAAAGCAACAAATTGAAAGACTGAATTAAATTAAATAGGTGAATCCAATAAAAAAGAGTTATCTGTTAGGGTTCATGCGCATCATTAGATAGCGTTATTCTAATTATTGTGTGTGAACTATGTTTACCCGGGCTAGAAGTAAAACAAAGGACAGAAGGAGGCTGTATGGGCCATTGGCTCTGTTTTAGTAATGTATTTTTATCTTTACCATACGGAATTTACCAATTGAAAAGAGGTCATCATCATTATCAAAGGGATGTAATGCACTCTATACTTCCAAAACTGGAATATAGATGCCACCAAGTTATGGACAGATTTGTAACAGTAACGTGAGCTTGCAACACACTGCTTTTACCGTCAGAGAGGGCTTGAATTCCAATGAGTGAGGTTATCCCACCTCGGTGTCCAATCCTTGATTATATAATATTTAAACTATTGCTTTAATTTGTTCCTCTAAATGTTTACTTGCAATTTCCTTGTAACGTCTAAGTATCCGCCCTTTGTAATATTTTTATAGGGATATTTTTATGTTATTAAATGTATTATTTTACCCCGAGCTTTAGTTCATTACTTTTAGTTTTAACCCAGTAATAAAATAATGAACGGTTACAGGGAGAAATAAGACAACAGTACGAATCTTTCGGGCTGGATGTAAACAACTTGATAGATTACTGAAACTAATTACAACAGTAAAAAAAAAAAAAGGAACATTAAAAACAAATGTTTCTTTTGTGTTTAAAGATTTTTTGAAAGATAACTTAAGCGCAGTATTTTTATTCACGAAACATATTTAATGTGTGTTTTAATATCAACAACATCTACTTGAAAATCAGCTCTTATCGTGAATAAAAGAAACAAAATCCAAATTTCCTCCAGAAAACACGGGCTAAGATAAATTTGTCTTGCTCTCACAAATCCCTAACTTTTGATCACGTACTTTGGGAAAACTTTTCGACATATTTCTTAATACCACCCAAAGTGGAGCGAAATGGAAAAGAGCAGCTTGAAAAAATGAGATTAGTTCATTGTCAGTCAATAGCTTTCCCAGCCAGTAAAGACTTCTAAAATAAGTTGTTACGAATCTTTGGCTTGGATTGATTGCTTTTTCTAGTCTGGCGAAACCTTTGTTTCGGAACTTTGCTGAGATACTTTATGTTTTCTTAGAGTAAAATAAACGTCCGGAAAAGAAGGAACACAAATCTGGATAAAAGAAGATAGTTACTACAGATTAGTACATTCGCCACGACGTGAATTGTTTAGAAAGAAGTTAAGGATTAACCATTTACACAGGTCAGGAGTTTTGGTTTTTAGTCATGGATGTTTAGAATCTAACTAAACTTATTTGTTGTTTAATCATCCAGGTGTGAAAATGAGTAACAATTTTGATAATATTCTACTTTTAAAATCATTTTTGTTAATTTTTTTAATCGGTAGTTAATACAAGTCTGGTTTTCGCATAGCAGCTATTTTTTATACTATAATTTGATAATGGAAAATGAAAGTAATATACTTTTTGTAACATTTTCTCCAATAAATCATAAGATAGGGATGGCGATCTGAGATCGATTAATCAAAGAATCGATTTCTCGGGCCAAAAAAAAATTAATATGTAGCACTGAATCGATTCAGTGAATCGATATTTCATCCTAGAAAATCGACATTCGATTTTTACTGTTTTGGTAAGAACTATAAAATTATTTACAATTAGTTGAATTCATCGGAATGTCAGGGCTTGAACGAAGAATTTAAACACTATTTATCGCAGGCAGTTGTGCACCTGAAGTATGATCCTATACTTTATTACAAGGACAGAAAAACTCTACCATCCCGTTCACTCAATAGCCATAATGTATATGAATATCGTGGAATCATCTGATCCTCTTGTGAGCGCCTTTTGTGGATTGCCGGCAATATCGCAAGTCATGAGCGGAACCGCTTGGATTCCTGTAGACTTGACGGACTGTTGTTTTTAAAAAACTTAGATATTAAGCATTGGGAACTATATAAGCTATATTATCCCTTTTTTAAATTTTTTAATATAACAAATTCATTTAGAAAATAAATGTCTTCTTTTATACCTTATACTTTGATATGGTAATAAAATTAATTGTAATTGTCGAATTTCCTGAACTAAAACATTCCCTGATTTTACTGATAAGAGATCGTTTATATATTATAGTATCTTTCTTGTTTTTCACAAAATGGATTTATATATACATTGTAAATGTGCAGACTTGAAAAAAATCGATTTTTTTAGAAATTGATCTTTCAGAACTCGATTTTTTTTTGTGAATCGATTCATCAGGTCACGATTCGAATCGATTTAAAAATCGATCTTTTTAGGACAGAATCGCCATCTCTATCATAAGGTATTGCAATAACAGATCCATATTCAACAGAAAGTAGAAACTACCATATGAGTATTTCCCCCAATAAATCCATTAAATGACATGGAAGACGACACCGTGTAGAAAAATGACGACGCCTGCACTAAAGCCGCATTCACACCAAGGCAGCCATCGTTGAGCGCCTAGCCAATCAGAGACTTCATTTCGGGCGAGATGAATACGGCTTAATTCCGAAGTCAGCTGTGGCAATGGAAATGACGAATCATTTCTGAAACATGATACTGACGGTCATAGTAATTCTAGGTTCAAGTATATATTTGAAAGTTTTTAATACGGATGAAATAAATAAATTATTAACTTCATATTATTTCTCATAAAAATTTTTATTGAAATTTTTAAGTATCGGATAACGATGAACATTTTATACCAGAGGTCACTAAAGTGGTGGTCCGTGCGAAAATTTTGCTGGTTCCTAGAAAAATCTGGAATATACTTACTCCTCACGAAAATTCGCAGCGAAAATTCAGGATAATAATTTAAGCATGCATCTCTTAAAGAAAGCTTCATCAATCTATGGTCCGAGGAAACGCTAAAATCTAAATTTCATTCATTCTTATCAAAATCTCAGTTTTGGCTTTCCATAGAAAGTGAATACCCTTTTCTTAGTGAACAGGCGATGAAAATTCTGATTCAACTTTCTGCAACTTAGTTATGTGAAAAAAATGTTTTCATCTCTCACAGCCATCAAAACACAATAGCAATCTGAGCGTGAAATAAATTCAGTTATCCATCTTACAGTAACAACATTGGATCCAAATATTTATAATCTTATTTTTAGTAAGAACATCCATCACATTAGGAATGTGTAATGCTAAAAAGTTTAATTAACTTAAACCATTTTTTAATTGTTTTGTTTTATAACATTTTTTTTTGTTAATTTTATTATGGTTTATTAATCAGACTTTCATAATTTGGTTATATTACTAGTTTCATTTTATTAATTAGGTACATTTTATGTGCTCTTATATATCACACAACTTTTTTATAAATATATTTAACACAAAAAATGCTACTAGTGGTCAACGAGATTTAAAGTTTGAATTTACTGGTCTGTGAGGTCGAAAAGTTTGGCGACCGCTGTTTTATACAGTTTTTTCTCGAAAACGTGTACAGAATTGGGGGTGTGGCTTAGATTTGAGTAAATACGGTGCCATCACCAATCAAAAAATTAGTCATAAGGACAGGTCTATTGTTCGAAAGGGGGAAACTTTTCTACATCTTTATATCATAATCAACTAATTCCTCATTTAAAAATGTAAAGTATAGATTAAATTATGCAAATAAAAAACATTAATGAAAATGTTTTATCATTTTTCCTCAAAATCCAGAAAATGAGCAAACTATTTTCATAACGAAAAGATAATACAATGGCAAAAGCAAGATAAAATAGTTAGAAGTAAAGGTAAAAATAGTTCGTAAATTTGCAATAATAATTTAAAAATTAATAAACTATTTAGTTCTCTCATTGAATAGTTTTCATTATGACTGTTAATTAGTTTTCAATATTTTAATAAAAAAGGAGACACACTTATACTACACATAATAATTTGGCATAAACTTTTAATATTGTAGGGTTTTATTAAAAATTTTCAGTATTGTATACTTATTCTTTCACATGTAACACAAGACTTTAATAATATAATGTAATATAATTAATGTTTCAACTCCCTTAAAAATTTTTGGAAATGTTGATGCCTTTTTATTGTGATTTAACTCATGTTCATTTATTAATAATAGTATTATAATATCAAGCAAAATATTTTATAGGATCTTAATAATTTTTTTAAAAAAAGGAATTAGAGATTTAATTCTTTTTAGCTTCAGTTTCTTAAAACTAGGCTTAGCGGAAATAATGTATTTTTATATTTTATGATCCAAAACTTAGGCAGTTATTAAATTAAATTAGAATACTTTTTGAATTTTATATTATGCAACCTTTTTTGTTTTGAAATATTTTAAGTATACTTAATGGATTAAAATTATCTTCAAGACCAATCTTTAAATAAAGACTTTGAATCGATTCGAAAGACAACGGCTTTCGAACAGAATGAAAACAATCGAGACAATAGAAAAAAAGTTCTCGATAATTTGCACATCACATATTTCTATTGTTTGATTAAAATTTCCTCTAATTTCAATAAGGGGGAATTTTGCGTTGTCAAAAAACAACATTAGAAATTTTTTTCATCCTTTTAACACCCTTGTTAGGATTAGGATTCTTTCAATTCCTTTAGAACTTCAGAAAAATTCGAAAGCTTTTCTAGCTAAGCCTTTTCCTTTGGTTCTTTTAGCCTAACTGCAAATACGATACACATAATCTTCGATAACATTTTCTGAAGCTTAAGAAGAATTCTAAATCAAATATTTATTCTTTCAAAGTAATGGTCCAGGGTGGGGAGAAGAAAGGGGGGCATGGAAAAGTCAATGAAAAGGACCTTTTAAAAATTCGGAAGGAAAAATTTGTATTGCTGATGAAATATTGTCTAAAATTAATCTATTCCTTAAGCCTAATTATTCTATAGAACCAGAGAAAATTCATTCTCATACACAAATGAATTAATGTCTTCTAGATTGAATATAAAAAGATTTCGAAGAATAAAAAAAGAAAGGTAAATTAGTTTTCCAAGAAGGCTCTATTCGATTACTTCTTTTTCTTTTTTTTTCTCCTTTTTCGAATATTTAATCTCGAACCTTAAGCTCCCGATTTCAAAATGAGAAGTAAACAACTAAGACCTTAACTGTAATTAAATATGATTGAAGATAATTCAGGTTGTCAAGTAGCAGTGTGTTCCAAAAAGTATATAATTTAATTTTATCTCGCTGTTTAACTGGATGAAATTTAATAACACAGCTGCTCCTTTTTCGCGCAGAGTGCTCTTATAAGGGCAATACATTCAAAAGAGAGAGAGTGAAAAAGTAAATAACACGCGGAGCACATCTTAAAATATTATTCAACGTTGAAAATATTCATATTTTCTGTTTTGGTAAAGACGAGAACAGGAGACATAGAATTTGATTTTAAGAATGAAACGGAAAAATAGTTGAAAAGTTGGAATACTAAAGATCTTCTATATATTTTATAACCATTTTTGTTAAAAATATTTGATGAATATATATTCCATACTTCTTTAGAGTATCATTAAATATATATGCTTGTGTAATTTGCAAAACCTGTTTATACATCATGAAAATTAAACTTTTAATTTATAATGAATCAAATTTCTTGAGTAGGAAATTAAAATTTATGAAAAAAGATGCTAATTTTATAAGAGATATAAAATATCGTTTTTATTTAAGGGATTTTTTTTTGAAATGGGATTAACAAATTTAGTTCCTTTTTTCAATTCCTACTATTAGTTCACACTCTACTTATATATATTTATATATCTTGTTTAAATTTTCAAACGTAAATAAAATACTTTTTATTCATCCATTCAAGTTCAAATGCATTTTTTAAACTAGTAGTGGATGACACTTGATGTTACTACAGTTTTTTCAAGTATTATTTCTTTAATTAAATTTAATTAATTAATTATAATTTAAGAGATATATATTCAGTCCATATTTTTCATCAAGATGGCAGCACCTTTGGATAAAACAGCTTTTGTCAAATTTGTGATGAAGATTTAACTTAACCTAAATAATCATATGCTAGCTAGACGTCAGCATTCCTTTTACACTGGTTTTACTACTTAATATTATGATTCTGTCATATATATATATATATATATATATATATATATATATATATAAATCCTTACTAATATTATTAACGTGAAAGTTTGTGTGGAGAGAGAAGTTTGGTACTCTTTCACGCAAAGACAACTGAATGGATTTTAATGAAACTTTACAATAATATAGCTTATACATCAGAATAATACATAGGTTGTAATTTAAAAAGATATTGTGTGAAGTGTCCAAAAAATATAACGATAATTGTCAAGTAATTGTCAAAAATTCTACCATCTGCAAAAAAGCCTGTGACGGCTTATATCAATTTTTTATGTGTGAAGCCAAACATAGCATTTTGTTTTGTTGACGCCAGGTGGAAGGAACTGCGAAAGCTTGAACAGGCGGAGTGTGAAGCTGATTATAATTTTAACATAAAATAAGTACAACAAAAAATAATGTTAATGTATTACACTTCCAGATATATATATAAATTATTTATACTATTTTAAACATTCCTTACACAAAATTTGTAACAATGTGTTACTTTTGCTGAGCAGAGATCATCTTAGGAAGGTGTTTTCAAAAATCGACCCACAAAATAATTACGGGGAGTTATAGATAAAAAAAAATCCATTTTATCAGCTATTAGATCTACAGACTTAAAATTTAACAAACGTTTTTTTTTTATTCAGCTGAGATATTCAAAAAGCTTCTTTTTTTGTTTAATTTACAATTCACGTAAAATTAACTCATTAAAAACTTCTTTATCCTTCAATCTGTATTGTTAAATTTTTCAAATTCACTCGAGCGAAGAACGGTTATAACAGCTAGTGTATATATATATAATCCAATATAAAAAATTCAATATATAAATTTATATATATACATATATATATATATATATATATATATATATATATACATATACACAAATATATAAACGAAAATATAAAAATAAACAGATAGTTATAACCTAAGATAACTTATAAATAGGTAGAAAGCACAGTAGTATAATGACAAACTCCTGGCCTTAGGAACCAGGATTGTATATATATATATATATATATATATATATATATATATATATATATATATAATAATGTTAATTATTTAGTAAAAAGTAACTAAAAAATTTTTTTGTTGACCTCAGTAGGAATTTACTTCAAATTTTCTTTTTATGTTACTTGTTACTTTAAGAAATTGAAGACTGTATTTTTTTTCCATACCATTGCGTATCTATGTATCATAATTCATAAATTGCAACAATTTTTATGAATTTGGTACATTTGTGTTTTTTTGATGAAGTAATTAGAACAGTGTTTCTCAAACTGTGGGGTGCGCCCTCTGGGGGGCGCGGTAGCAAGGGGGGAGCGAGCATATTGAAAATAAAAGGTTTAAAAAATAATTTTTTGGAATGAAGTAAAACAAAATGCTTTCTGACATAATAAAAAATACACATTTGCACTGATATAATTTATTTTTATCATCTGGGGATCATCAAAAATAAAAGATTCCACTTCAAACGCTCATTAGCCATCTTTGATTCTATAATCAAATTAAAAAAAACATTTTGTTTGCTTTGCTGTAATCCCACGATAAGAGATTTTTTATTATGTTTCCTTTAACCTAAAATATTAATTTAGCTGATCTTCGAACTTACTGGTATGGTTATCTCCGTTCTTTTTTTTTTTTTAGGGAAATTGTAAATATATATAATATACTTCTTTTTAATCTTTTTCCATGTGAAAGAGTTTTATGATATATGGATAAGCATATTGAGCCCTTTGAGGAATTATTATTTAGCCAAGATTTATTTTTATGAGTATTCCGAAAGATATAATGTATAATGAAAAACGTTTTACCCAATTGTTTTTTAGAACATGCTACACTTTCCCCATGAACAATTTTGTAGTTTTGATTGCTGTGTTGTACGACTTATTATGGTTCATAAATAAAAATGAGCAGAATATTAAAAAAATGGGCATCTGTGATCCCAATTGAAGAAAGTTGAAACTGATCAAGCAATTGAAAAACCTACTGAATAATGCATATTAATCAAGGTAAAGAAAGTAAATATCTGAAAAGCGTTAGACATGAAACGTTTGAGTTGATTTGAAATTTTCAAATGCTGCCTAAAGATCTCTATGAAGAAAACTATGAAGCCATAATGTAGCACTTCACCTAGTCAAAAAGACACAAAGATGAAAAAATTCAAAATGCTATTTGTAGATCATCAAACAACAGCAAAACTACAAAAACGTGAACAAAATATGACAGTTTTACTAGAAAATAACGTTCCTGTGTTGTTAGCGAAAAGTGTCTGTGATTTATGTCCTTTATTAAGGACACGCACATTTGAAACATTAGAACAGTTTATTGGATTATTGGATTTTTTCTCAAATTTTCAAAGAAAAATTGAAAATTCCTTGAAAGTAGGTAAGTATATTTTCTCTTGATTAAATTATTCACTGGAATTGTGATTTTAATCGTGTATAGTAAAAATAACTATAAAATAAACTATAGTTTTAAAACAAACTAAAAAACACGCTTTTATAGTGAATCGAACTAAAAAGTAAAAAAAAAATAATAAAACTATATATTACTTAAAAGTAACATACACAAAATTTAATACTTTCTTGTTAATTTGTACGGTTTATAATTATGATCGTATTGTAGCTTTAGCGCCTAAGTGCATTATTAATGTATTCAATACATTATTATTTTTATTGGGGGGCGCGATAAAAATTATGATTGAAAATTGGGTCGCCAGTAGTGAAAGTTTGAGATCCACTGAATTAGAATATAACTGTGAAATAAATGAATAAATAAGTAAAACTATTAAAGTTACGCTCTAAGGCAACTTACTTCATAATTTTGAATAGCGGTTAAAAGACGAGTACGACACCTGAACTGGCACCTAGTTCTCCTAACATCCACACCACTCCAATATGAGGGCTTTGAGCCAAGACAGATTTATCGTGCGTCAGCTCTTCTCAGTTGCATCATCACGGTTCAAGCCCACTGTTCGACAACGCTAGCTACGACCGGGACTACTAGACTAAGTATGTGTTTGTATTATTTAAAATATTTATTTATGTAATAGTGATTTTGGATTTTGAAATGAAATTTTATTGCAATATTTGCTATGTATTATGTATATGAATAGATATTTTAAGAATATAATTTAAAAAAAAACATAGAATGAGCACCGCAAGATATAAAATAAATAAAGAAAAAAAATTACGTTTATATGCAGTTGAATAAATGTAATACCGAATCCATCAATTGTTATTACAATTATGAAATAATTGATTAAATGACGAACTAGTTTTCCTTTATTTTTCACAAAAAATATATAAATAGACGAACATAAATACATACGTTCCATCAAAGTAGAGCGTCATGTAATACAGCGTTAAACGAGGTTATCTCCTCATGTAAATAATAGAGTTAGGGGAAGATGGGTAGAAAAATGGTCTGGTATTTTACCATCAAATTTATTAATTATGTTTTTATAACAATAAAGCAAAAATTTATTTCTTACAAATATAGAAACATACTAAACGAATATGCATATAAAAATAAATAAAATTCTAAGTCAGTATGTTTACACATTTCAGATCATTCAGTCTTTTCTGTATTTCCAGTTTTCTGCCATTTTATCCAGAAAGTAGATTGGCTTAATGGCATTTTGCGTTCAATTTCATCGTCAATCCATATAGAAAGTCGTTTTTCCATTTCCTTTATTGTATTATTTCTAGAACGGGTAATTCTAGTTGCAGAGCTTGTCATAGTTGCAGTTACCGAAGACATAGTATTTTTTCTTTATTCTTAAAAATAATCCTTGTTGTTGAAGTTGCCAAATTCAATGCAGCACCAATTTGAGATTGACATTCACCAGTGTCTAATCTTCTAATCACTTGCATTTTAGTTTCTAGTGTAATGCTTTTTTATGCTTTATTTTCGAGTTTTTTATTAACACCCATGATATAAACTAAAAATCATAATATTTGTCACTATAGCAATAGTTATATTATATAAATTTATATTTACAATAACGTCATCAAATGTTTGAAACGATAAAAATACTTTCGTATAATACCGCCGGAAAGCAGAAACACAGAAAAACTGTTTCGGATATCGGGAAGCCTAACAGTGCTTGTGATGCGAGGCTAATGATAGCTTATTTAATTTTTATGACTTAAACCAAAAATTCTAATTTCTTAAAAACCCAGTTTCTTAATTTAACGTCGCATCATGACTTAAATTAGAATTAGTTAAGTTCTATTGACAAATTAACATTACACTAAATTAACAGTCCGATCGTATGGTGGTAACAATTAATATAACATATAACAATATAACATATAACATATAACATTATAACAATAACATATTTAAGTAACTATAAATTAACTTCACAACAAGATTAAAATTTAACTTAGCTTGAGAGAGAGATGAAGTGGGGCAGGAGGATGGACATGGTTGATGCCTGGAGTCCCGCGGAGGATTCGATTCTCAAGGTCTGGGATCTGCTCAGTCTGTGTCTCTCTGTCTCCAAATCGGGGTGCATCCCGTTATATTTGACGTCCTTTTCACACGAAAATCCTAGAGCGGACTATTTGCCTTGTCCACTTAATTGCCTCTAATTGGTCCAGAACCAGCGCAGAGTTACCGCACGAGGTTCATTGCACTTTCGGAAGCGCGGGAAATCTGATGACGCACCCCGTAATTTATGGGTCCAGTGACCCCCCAGGAGTGGAAACCTTCTCACACCCTTGCCGAGGAATTCAACCCCTCAGTGATGGGAAAAGAAAACGAATTCCACCAAACTGAGTTCGAAATTTTGAAATTCTGTTGAATATTCCTGAATAATCCGCGCCTCCCATCACTCCTCCCCTCTCTCAAATACACAGCACACACAAAAATTTTTACAATAACGTATCAACAGAATTGTCCCATCAGGAGAACGGGAACTGATCAATTCCTTTCAATCCTTAGACGATGTCATCCACTGGAGTCTTTGAACTGTAACTGTCTCATAAGGATAGGAGAAGGTAAACACATCAATTCTCTCCAATCCTTGGACGATGTCATGCACTGGAGTCCTTGAACTATACGATAGCTCGGTCGTCTTGTGGCCCCGACAGGTGGTGAACAAGTAGCTGATGCATGCTGTAAGAGAAAAATTGTCTCCCAGGGAAACCATATTAGTCATGAAACCAAAACCAGTGTATAGAAAGACAAACTTAACCCCATCTGACTTCCGCCGCAGACTCCAAGCACCAACCTCCCACTCTCATAACTTAAAATAAAAAATGAAACAGAAAGGAAAAGAAGAAAAAAAAAATTATAAAGTAATTTCCAAAAATTAAGTCCCAATTCCGTTAGCGGTGAGAGGGAAAAAATTAACTACTAACAACTACAATTAAATTCATGTACGAAAAAAAATTGCCGAATGGGTCACCAAACAATTCACAAGGACAACATACATAAAAAAAAAACAAATAGAAATAATTGAACAATCACAAAGAATCATGTGCCACTAAATACTAAAAAAAAGTAAGACGAGTAACACATAATAAATTCAAAAATTGCATATCTAACAGCTTCGCTACTCACAATAACCACACATATGAGCATTGAACTAAATACTTTGTTATAAGAAATAAGTACAATTGAAAACATATGTAATCAATACAAACGTGGCACCCAGAAACAGACACCTCATAATCGTTTAACATCGAAATCCTGACACGACTAATGTGATGTGCTTGTCCCAGACCACCAAAAAAATTACTAATTTAACCCTCAACATAACAATGTTTCATGAAAAAAAATGTATTTAAAGTGAAAAGTTAGAAATTGAAGAAATGGGTGTGCATAGGTAAGAATCATATATATATAACCTCCGAGAATGCTTAATAGCCTAAGAAATTTTAAAAAAATTCACTACAAGCATTGGTTACAATTGAAAGTTTAAAAAAAATTAAATGTAATTAAATGCAGATTTGCAAATCATGAGTGTGCATTTGATCAGGATGCACCCCCAATGCTTACAAAGGCAAAAAGAAAATTTTGCACATGCCATTCCCTGCGCAAACGATTTGCTGCATGCCGCAAACGCCAGCACAAGAAACAGAATGAAAATCAAGACAAAAAAAATGCAAATCCGATTGTTAAAAAAAAATACTATATCGATTAATACTATAAAATAATTTTGAGAGAGAGAGAGAAAAAGAAGAAAAAAAAACAATTTCTTCTACATTCAATACATTCGAACTTCCATTTGAGAAATGAATTCCAGAAATCACAAATGCAATTGAAAATTTCAGAAAAAAAAATGATAAACATAAAATTTATAATGCAACCCATAACGTATGAGGCGACACATACAGCGTAAAGTAATTTAACTAAAACAAAAAAGCAAAACAAAATTATTACAAGTGCTACACATAATTAAACGTAATTCCCAAAAAAAGTTTCACTTCACTAATCAACATAACTTTTTAACATTCTGTGTAATAGAATGTATCAATTGTAGATAATTAGAAAAAAAAAAAAAACTCAAAACGTTTTACTATACGCGCAACAAATATACAAAAAGAACAACAAAGATTCTTAATTTTCAAGAATACCGCTAACTCAATTCATCGATAATTAGGGAATTAATTACTCAAACATCACTCTATAACATTAACACAAAATTCTCAGTAACCTTTTAAAATGATTCCTCAATCAATCAACAATGCCTTTACCTCAGATCATTCATGTCTTATACCTCAATAACACTAACTAAACTTATCTGCAACTGCCAAATAATTAATCGACTTCTCCACAATACCATTAACTAAAACCCATCTATGCTCATCAGCTTATTTACACAAAATATCTCACATAATCCTCAACTCGAACTTTCCTAGATTCATCTCAAAACATTCTTAAATATACCACACAATCATTAATTCAACTTATCTATATTCATTAACTTATTTACTCGAAATCGCTCTAAATCCTTAACTCAAAATTACCTTCTCTACATCAAAACAACTTTCTCAAATATACCGTATAATTATTTCAACTCAATTTTCCATTTCCATATCAAACAACTCTCGAATTTACCACATACTTTTGAACGCAAACTTATCTATCTCCATAAAAAAAAACTCTCCCAATTATTCAACAAATTCATCAAATTAAAATTTATCTATCTCCTTCGAATAACTTTCTCAAATATACCGTATAATTATTTCAACTAAATTTTCCATTGGCCAAGATCCTTAACTCAAAGTAACCTTCTCTACATAAAAAAAACTGAGTATCTGAACTCCGGGATAATATATTAACTCACACAACAAAACCCATGGAATTGAAGATGTCGACAGGTCGTTGAATCCAACCAACACATCCGAATTCAGAGAAGGACCTTTAACTGATTTGAACTACCATAAAAAGCAATATGACATCACCATTTCAAGACTTAAATCAACCCGCATTGCTATGCAGATCTAAAGAAAAGAGATAAGAGGTGGTGCCAGTGTGTCAAAAACAGTTTATCCAATCCCTGAACTCCGCTGCACGACAGGAACAACGGACCCTATGCGCCCTGATCTCTCGACGATAAGAAAAATTTCGAATCGATTGAAGATGTGGATAGGTCGTCGAATCCAACTAAAACAGTTGCATCCAGAGATGTACCTCAACAAACCAGCGACAACAAAAAAGGGGGGAGCGGAGGGGAAAATTCCACCCTTGGGCCTAGGCGCCCGCGGGGAAGGGAAGAATACCGAAGAAAAGGGTGCCGACGAAAAATTCTCCGACTGAGTCAACCGGAATGAATGGACTTCGCGCCGTTTCCCTCCATCGCTCAAGCACACCAAAGATCAAATCATAACAATAACTATTTCCGTCAAAACGTAACCTTTTGTCAAGGATTAATTCGCAAGCAAAACGTCCAAACAACAGAAAACTCACCCCAAGCTCAAACACATAGAACACGCAACGCTATTTCCATCACAACTTCACAGCCAAGGACGCCTAATCAATTATTATCAAGGTTTAACACAATTAATCTCTCTAAGTGAAGCAACGCAACATCTAACCAACTGTTATCGGAATTAACATCATCATAACACTTAAAGCATTGAAAATAGTAATGTCTACACCACGGACAATCCGGCCAATTCGACAAATTAACATTACACTAAAATTAACAGTCCGATCGTATAGTTGTAACAATTAATTCTATTGAATAACATATTTAAGTAACTATAAATTTACTTCACAACAAGATTAAAATTTAACTTAGCTTGAGAGAGAGATGAAGTGGGGCAGGAGGATGGACATGGTTGATGCCTGGAGTCCGGCGGAGGATTCGATTCTCAAGGTCTGGTATCTGCTCAGTCTGTGTCTCTCTGTCTCCAAATCGGGGTGCATCCCGTTATATTTGACGTCCTTTTCACGCGAAAATCCTAGAGCGGACTATTTGCCTTGTCCACTTAATTGCCTCTAATTGGTCCAGAACCAGCGCAGAGTTACCGCACGAGGTTCATTGCACTTTCGGAAGCGCGGGAAATCTGATGACGCACCCCGTAATTTATGGGTCCAGTGACCCCCCAGGCGTGGGAGCCTTCTCACACCCTTGCCGAGGAATTCAACCCCTCAGTGATGGGAAAAGAAAACGAATTCCACCAAACTGAGTTCGCAATTTTGAAGTTCTGTTGAATATTCCTGAATAATCCGCGCCTCCCATCGCTTGCTATTTCGGGGAATCCTGAATATGCATGAATGTTTTATTTGTAAATCTCACAACCTTCATTTTAAACTTTATCACTTTCCCAAGTGCATTATATTTCTATCAATAAGTAAAAATTTTTAATAAGATTTCCTTAGCAGTTACAACTTTTTTATAGAAGTTATTCCAAACTTTTCCAGAACTGATCATAAAAGTATTTTAATTTTGTATCGTATTTTTTTCGATAAATAATAAAGCTACACGGAATATTTTAAAAAGCCAAAGAATTTCTAAAAAAAATCAATAACGCTCTTTTGACTCAAATGATTAACAGATAACACATCATTACTTGTTTTTTGGGGGTCGGAAATACAATTCTTTAGTTCATGATGTTTTATTTAAACATTCAGTATATAATCGTATTAGGTATTCTGGTGCTTAAAGGTGATTTATGTTTAGATTTCTCTCAATTCTCTGAAATTATTACAAACCAAAACTGATGAATTTTAATTAACGTCGCACTTTAAAGCAACACGAGGGCTATTGGCTGAATGCGCAAAGGAACCGAACTCACCCGAAAAGGGTTTTGAGCTACAAACCGATTCCTCGGGAAACAACCACCCCCACGTCCAGTCTTTATTGAAAAAAAAATCAAACCTTACATTTTATAAACAGTAGAAAACAGTAAATTAACAAAAATTGCAGTGGACCATGTAACGCTGAGCCATGGTCAAGTCACGAGGAGAACACCTATACTGGCAACCCCTCTCCGAACTTCCACACTACGCAAACTTGATGATGTGGAGTTTCGACAGATTTAATCTCTCTAAACGGCGAGTATTCAGTGTGGCACTAGGGTTGGAACTCATGACACGCTGCCCACGAGTCCGAGTTCGTGACCACTAGGTTACCGCGGCCACTAACCACAAATCCAGAATAATTAATATACTTTTTATATTTAAAATATTCAACAATTAAACATTTTCATAGTAAAAAAAAAACGTTTTTATAAACTATATCAGTGTTTCTCAAACTGTGGGGCGCGCCCCACTAGGGAGCATGATAACCTTACAAGGGGTGCGCGAGCATATCGAAAATCCAAAATAAAAGATTAATTAAAAAGTTTTCAGTTTACTAATCGGAAGCAAAATAAAATGTATTCTAACATAATAAAAAATAAGATACACATTTACTCTGATATACTATAATTATACGAGTAAATGTATCAGTAGGGTCCAATGTATTTGATACAAAGTATTGTAACGGCGTGGCACAGAGTGAACTAGGAGGCTTGACACATAGCAAACGATAGACTAGAAAGAGCTGTGAATTGTTTTGGCCTTTGAGCGGGAAGGAGAGAAGAAGAAGGTGGTCTCGAACGTGAATATGGAGGACGATGCCTGTAGTTCCCTATGTGATTTATAATTTTAAATAGAGTTATAAATATATAGTGATGTGTTTTGAAAAAAATAATAAAAACGGTAAATCCGGTTAATTTGAGTGTTGATTAATTCAACGACAAGACGATCTTACAGAATCAATAATAAATTAGGAACAAGTTAAATAATTTCTAGTGATTTTTTTTCCATGGGCTTATCATATAGAAAAAAAATTGCATTCAAAATTGAATACTTGATGATTAGTACAGTTTATAACTAAGATCGTATTGTAGGCTTAGCGTCAAAGTATTATACATTATTACTGCATCAATACATTGTTATTGTATGAGGTGGGGGGCGCCATGAAAATTATGAATGAAAATTGAGTCACGAATATCGAAAGTTTGAGAGGCACAGAACTAAGTAAATTTTTATAGCCATCTCTGTAAGAACCTTTTTTATTATAGTAATGTATAATCTTTCCAACATCGTATCACACTACCTCAATGCTTCTTCCTTTTTTAAGTTCTATAATGAGTTAAAAAGAATTCGCTCACCCGATGATTGCAGCACATTGTCACTCTTTTCTCATTTGTCCACTCTTATGACTATAGAGCCAAGAGTTTACTTATTAACAAGAAAATAACTTGGACAACAAAGTCTAAAAACATCGAAATGCCTGCTTTAGAAAACAAATTACGTCTTAATGTTTCGTAATCCCTGCCTTTTGGCAGGTCCTAGTAAATAGTTAAAAAAATTCTCCCGTAAGATATTTTATCTCCCATAAATCAGTTGTTCACAGATCCTTTTGTCAGATTTATCACCGGATGGACATCAATAAATCTACAGATCTAGAGTAATAAAAAGGATGCATTTCTGCATTCTTGTGCATAATATAATAATATGATAAATTGTGATTAATGAAAGATCATAAAAATATATAACTTACCATAACTAATATTCATTCAGTTATAAGTCATAAATATATATAAATAAAATTGTATTACTATGATAATTAATACTAAGCAAAGTCTGTCAAAATAAAAACTGTATATAAATTGAATAGATAGTAGAATACATAGCATCGAATATGAAATGTAGTGAAAAAGTCAAAAGCAGGGACGTCTCAAGGCATGGGATAACTGGGCCCAGGGCCTCGACTGCAATGGGGGCCTCATTTCGTTCTCAACTCAGCCTTAAGAAGATCGTAATTTGAATAATTTCAAAGGTCAAATGTTATGTTCCCCCAAATGTTCCCCCAAAACTGGGAATTTCGGTCGATATGTCAACTGGCTACTTGTGATGACCGTCGTCCATGTATAGGCAAAGGCCTATCACCATACACCATCACTACTCATTCAGTCAAAAGGTATAGTCGGTAGAGCCGGTATGTGCGATTGTAAATCATACACATTTATTTCTTTCGGGTTATTGTTTGCACGGGTATTTGACGACGTATTCTATGTACTGTTTACTTTTGAGGCTCATAGGTGGGGCCTACATTTGAGTATGGACCTCAAGGCCTACTTTTGAGAAGGGGCCTAGGGCCTCAAGAAATCTTTAGATGACCCTAGTCAAAAGACATAGTAAACACAGGAGCCACAGTAATTCTGAGAAAATACCAAGGATTAGGGTTTAACTAGCAGGGTTCAACATGCCTCTACAGCATTTACCATTTCCTTTATTTTGCTAATATTACTGGCCATAAATGAAAATTAAAAGAGAAAAGGCACTATACTAGTGGAGAAAATAAACTGGGTGCAAAATTTCGTTTTTTCTAACTTTAAAAATTCATTAAAAAAGGAAGACATGATAATCAAGAAGTGCGATTTGAAAGAAGGGATTCACAAAAAAGTCAGATTTTTTAAGTGGCAACAACTTTTTTGGTTAAAAAAATCCCCGGTAGAGGACGCTGAGAATTCGAAACGCAATGTGCAGAACAATAGTACACTCCATTTATTCTTGTGATAACAATTGTTTAACACGACTTTTAGAACAATGTCCGACACAACTAAGATGGCTCACAACGCCCGTTACAACTGAATGTAACACATCGGAATGAATTGCAAAAAACACAAGACAAATAGAATATTTAAATTAGGCGAATGATGACGGGGATAAACGGTATACACGTGATTTCAAATAGCTCCCCCCCAACTAGAAATCCACCAGAATGAGTTCGGATAGTGGCCATGCGACCTTGCAGGGACGTCTTAAGGCTTTTTGAGGTCCTTACCCCCTACTCAAAAACAGCCCCTGGGACCTTATACAAATGTAGGCTCCACCTATGACCCTTAAAAGTAGACAGTTCATAGCATACGTTGTCAAATACTCGTACAAACAACTAGCCAAAGCAAATAAATGTGCATGATCTAGAATTGCACAAGCCGGCTTGGCCGACTGTCGCCTTTTGACTGAAGGAGTAATGATGGTGGTAGGCCTAGGCCTATACATAGACGACGATCATCACATATTATAGCCAGTTGACATATCGTCCAAAATTCCCAGTTTGTAGGAGAATACAATCGGAAATAACCTTGGACTGTTGAAATTTTTCGAATCATTCTCTTATTAAGGCTGAGTCGAGAACGAGACGAGGCCCTGGACCCAGTCCCAGTGGGCCCATGCCTTAAGATGCCCCTGGGACTTTTTTGACTCACCAGGTATATACTCTTTGGCAAGATTAAGAAAATGTGTACATTATATCTATTTTTTAAAAAAAGATAATGAACAGGATTTTAATTAAATTTATTATGTACATACAATTGTAATAGTAGAAGAGATGTATCATTCAAAAGTCATTGCATGCATGCATAATTATCATATAGCATATTATAAGTCAATTAAAAGTAATGTATTATACGAGAATAATGGTTGAAATGTCCAATATATATTACCAATATCTGTCTTTAGTTGTAATTTATATCTTACTTTAATGCTGATATTGAAGCTATAAAATACAGGCAGATTAATCTTTTGAAATTTGATACATAAACATTTCTTTACACGCTCATACTCACACAAAAGAAGACCTCTCGATTAATGCCTCCAATTAAATATTTTGTTTTTTAAATGAAACTAAAAATGTTCAATCAATAAATCTAAAACAATGAACTAGAAGAATATTTTTATACTTTAAGTAATATTAGTACTTACGTAATATCGCAACAATGCTAACGTACAAGATAACTCTCCAAGTTCGCAACCCCGATTTCGCATGTGTCATACGCGGGGAAATGGCAACCCTCTGTGCTTCGTTTCATATAATGTCGCAAATACGGTTGCGATAATACGTAATTACCGTAATATTTAATTCGATATAACAATTTACAATGAATTAACTTATAATCATATTCAAATTAGAAAAATATTTCCCGATATAGCTACATATATATGAATACATTCCAAAAAAGATATCTAACAAGTTATAATTTTTAAAAGAGAGTGAATTAGTATTTATATTTATAAAAGTAATTATTAATTAACTGAATTATCTTTGAATTATTGGATCAAAATGTAATTATTTTTGCTATTAAACTAAATCGTTTGCTACATTCTTTAACTCTAGTTGTACGAGTTTTTAAAATACTTTTGAATCGTCTGCTATCTAATTATTTGGTTCGATATGTACAGATTTTCAGACAGATACATTTTAAAAAACGTTTTGAAAGTAAGGAATAATACAATTATATAGTTGAATAATTCACTCATTTAAAATCTTTTTAATCTTAAAATTCTTCGTTTATCACCCTTCAAAAGATATGCATTTTTGTAAAGGTAAGTCTATTATTAAAAAATAAACTTATTCCTTTGTAATAAAATAAATGTCTTATTTTGAAGAAAAAAATATAAAAATTACAATTCAAGTAACTCTGTAGTTTATCAGGTAAATACAAATTGTTATTAATTAATTGTTTAATAAATTTTTTGTAGCGTAGAAGTTTTTTATTTTACTTTTAGTTACTCGATTTTATTACAACAAAAAATATAATTTCAATTAAATTTTGCATGTTAGTTTACAGTTATTTATTTATTACTAAAATATTACAATAAAAAATAGTCATTACATCAAACTTTAATTATAACAAGTTGACTACAACAAGTTAGATTTGAAAATAAACTTTGACATTTTAACGTTTTTCGATAATCTAAAAAATTTAAGCGCCTAAATACACAATAACAAAAAAAAAAGATATTTAAATACACAACATAATACACATATCTGATCTAATCAATTACAAACTCTTGAATTGTTTCAGATAAAGTAATTTTTGAAATTAAATACTAGAATTATTTTTAATATTTATGGAAAAATTCAACGTAGACAGATGTTTTATCAGAAGCCTGCGTAAAACTTCCAGTTGAATTTATATATTTTTTAAATGTTCAAATTGTAAATATTTAACTGTACAACAAGCATATAATAAATAATTTAGTAATTATTTGATGGAAGTATTTATTTAATAGAATACTTAGTACGTTTAATTAAAAATCTGATAACATAAATAATGAGAAATTGTAGAATTTTTGAAAGGATTTGTTTTTTCATTATCGTATATAAAACAGAAAGAAATTAAAACGGAATTCATATTCAAGAGTTAAAAGATGATTGGTTAGTAAATTAACTGTTATAGTTAATCTTCTGAATTTTGATCACAGCTTTAGAAGAGAAATTAGATAACACAGAATAGAGTCGAATTTTTGCTCTAAGAAAATACAGATCTTGGTTTGAATTAATACACTCTCAAAAATTTAGAGCTACTGGTAACGGATTTTGATCCTTCATCAACCGGAAACTATTTAATATGCTCTTCCAACTTATCTTCCACATTACACCATTAGAGACCTTGACCGATTGTTTTAATCATAACGCATTTTGAAATAAGACGAGACAGAATCTCTCTTTAAGAAGGATTCAAACACATGCTTTTAATGTAAGTAAAAAATGTGGATAACATTTTATACAGCAAGATATTTCAAACGAGATTTTACTATAATATATAAATATACTACTGCTTCCGTCAACACAATTCCTCCAATTCCATACCAATACTTCTGAGTAATATTTTTATCAAACATGATTTCGTTGCTAAGAAAACCTCCCTTGCAACAAATTCTACATTTAGAACTAGATATTCGAGTATGGGGATTTACAAAACAAGCGTCCAACCGGTATAGTGGTTAGCGACGTTGACTGCGGTCCCGTAGGGACTGGGCTCGAATCTCGGAGAAGACATGGGTGTTTTGTGCCTTTGCGGTATGGGGGGTGTTCTAAAGAGCCGTCGAGCTGCAAGTCCTCTCATGAGGTTGGTGGAAGGGGAAGAGAAGTGGGAGGCCTCTGAACACCCCCAGGGCATTCTCCCTCAAAATTAGGGTGGAAACTAGGCAAATCGTACTGTCACCTGTATGGTGCTCAAAGCTACGGCTAACGACAGGCGTTACTTAGCACTTTGCCATGTCGAATTTCGTGGGCCTCGATCTGGTCTTTGCCGATCGGGTGGCATCAGAAACAATAACAAAGCAAGCGTCAAGGTAATAAATTTTGAGAAAATGCTTATTTTCTGTGGCATTGTGTGCGACTTGCATCACATGTAGATTGTTACATATGAATTTCGAGATAACGTAAAAAGTAGCTGAATAATTTTAGTTCAATATAACTTTTGTTAAACAGATTTTATAATCATTTAGGAAATGCAATTAATTTAATTGGAAACGTAACGTGTCATTTTATAGAAATTTCATTACGAAACCTGAGAACTAAATAAGAAAAATTATCGATTCTGGTTTTAATTAAAACAAAATCTGATATTTTGTGTTAATCTCAACAAATTTAAAGCATACAGATATGTTAATACATCTCATCAACCATCTATATTCATTCATAAAATGTATACAATAAATATATAAAGTTTTTATTTTGAGTAATTTAATGTCAACACACAAAAAACAAATAAAGTTTCTTTTATGTCAACACAATATAGGGAAGATATTGAATTTGATTTGAACGGGGAGGGGGAAGATGATGAGCATGTTTCGACATTCGAACTTAATTTTAAAACTATCCAAAAATTTATTTATTTGATTATCCGGTTTATACCATTCGTAGCAACATAAAATGGACTTATTTGACCAGTTGCATACAAATACCTCTCTTACATAAGGGCGGGGGGTTACATTCTAAAAAACAGTAGACGAAGGCGCCAAGAGGTAATATCATCTCTATGGTAAAGATTGAAAATATGTAGGTAATGAGGGGAGGAGAGCTGAACCCTCAACCCCCTCTTGTGTACGCCACTGCACATGATGGCTTCCCTCAGGTAATTTTAATTATGGTGAGATGAAGCTGTACTCTTAGATAGGATAACATTGAAAAATTTGACTATGATTCTTCTCTAATCCCAACCAGCACAGCGTACATATCTGCTGATCGCAAATTTGGTATGCAAGTCTTTCGAAAAAACATACCTAAATTTTTGTCTTTTATAATTTATTAGCCCCCTCTTCCCTTTCCACACACCTTAAATTACAAAATTTCCATTAGGGGGCATTGAAAATTTTTCCTCTTCTTAGAAGGGGCGGTAGCTTTGAAAAGTTGGAGAATCCCCGGCATAGAGGATAATCTTAAAAAGCACACTTTTATTTTATATAACTTAGTAAAGTGATTCGTTTTAATAAACGTCGGTTTTAATATTTCGACCTAACAACATTGAGTACAATCACCAAAAAAAAAAGAAATATGACTTCCCACAACTAATTTTCTTTTCTTACAACTTTTAGCAGCTACTACAACATCATCGAAGCAGAAGACTGTCACACAAATAAAGCTTT